>JAODLC010000113.1:21811001-21826781 GCA_026781145.1 Hippopotamyrus pictus
TATTTGAAAAGAACGAACCTGCAAATGTCTCAACTGACCAATCAGAATCAAGCATTCCAGAGAGCCGTGTAATAAGGAATCAGAATCAAAAAAACTTTTTTGATCCTGGAGGGAAATTGCTTTATTAGGAAGGCAACTATAGAGCGATAAAAGAGTTATAGATAAACAGATATAAAAAAGATCGAAATCAATATTCTAAGGCACTGAGTTCAAGAAGGTGATTTGTTGCCAGTAGGTGGCGATAGTAAAACAAAAATATGAGCACTAACTCAAACCTTTTTGAAACAAGAAATCCCACACTAAAACATAATGCAATAACACATTTTCAAAAGAAATTTTAGTAATTTGCTGTAAATTCTGTAAACTGTCAAAAGAAATAATTTCATTCCCTGTCAATATCATTTATAGGAATAAAGTTTGGCAGTGATTGCACTTATTTCATGTTCCTTAATGTTAATAATAATAATGCGTTACATTTATATAGCGTCTTTCTCAATCCCAAGGTTGCTTTACAGGAGGGGAAAAAAACAATAATCAGGAAGAGACAGTAGAGAAATGTTCATGGAAGAGAAATGTTTTTAGTTCAGATTTGAAGGAAGAGCAGTTATGGAGAGATTGTGGAAGCGAGTTCCATAGTTTTGGAGCCATGGCACTAAAGGACCTGCCACCCAAGTCTGGTACGTGGAACAGCGAGGAGATTATTATTAGAAGATCTGAGAGGGTGAGTAGGGAGTGAGGTAGTGAGGAGTGAGGTTATGCAGAGCTTCAAAAATGAGAAGCATGTTATGAATTTGATCTCAGACTGAACCGGTAACCAGTGTAGCTGAGACAGGATGGGTGTGAATTGAGCGTTTAGTGTGAGTGAGAACTCGAGCTGCTGAGTTCTGAATATACTGAAGCTTTTGTGTAGATTTTGCAGGGAGGTCATGGAAAGGGAGTTACAGTAGTGAATAAGGGAAGTAATGAATGCATGTACCAGAGTTTGGGCATCAGTACTGGACAGAAATGGGTGTAGACAAGCAATGTTATGGAGGTGAAAGAAAGATTTTGAAGAGGGATTTTATGTGAAGGTCAATGTTGATAATGTGTTCTACAAAAAGGGTATATGAATTACAGAAAGCAGCGTTGCGTTGGGTAGTGGAGCATGGCGCTTCTAATGGAGACTTCCAGTTGTTAGCTTTGGGCAGAACTTTCCAAACGCATAAATTCTAACTTGATATTTGCCTGTGCGTGACATCTACTTCTGTACTTCTGTAGCTGGACAATCAAGAAGTTGCTGTGTAAGTTGTTTTGCATTTGAGCAAATACTATGTTTGCAGAACAAAAACTACTTTACAACTCAGTCCATCAGTCACCCTCAAATGATAACAGACACATTTGTGTTTTGTTGGCCTTCAGTCACTGGTCCTGATATCTAGTGTTGCAGTGAATGGTTTTTAATTGCACATTTCACCCCGGAGGTCACTGATACCCTGCAATAAGAGTCCTCATGGAGAACGTCCTGCAACTACAGCATTGCTGTCTCAGTAGACAACCATCAGCACAAAGGATTTCTCAAGTGGTGCTTTATTCTGGGCAGAGAGGCTGGGGCCCACCATGACACTAGCGCAGATAAGCAGAATGGAAAGGCATGATTGGACATGCCAGGGGAGAGCGGTCTAAGAGCAGCGCAGTCAGCATCCATTCCGTGGTTTTGTACTATTTATCTTCTCCTTCTGCCTGCACTGAGAAACATATTCCTTATGTATTTTGTGTGATCTTAGATATCATAGCCTTTTATAAAACTCACGTGCAGTTGCCCATCCAGATTCACAAATTTGACATTCACAGTTCCAATTATTTGGCGAGTTGGCCATGAACACTTCAATGGGAATATTTTTGGACGGGTTCGCCACAGATGCATAAACAATACTGAAAATAATCCAGTCAGCACTGTTGCCTCACATCTCTGGGACTCGGGTTTGTATCTTTGCCATGGCTCTGTGTGTGTGGAGTTGCATGTTCTCCCCATGTCGTCGTGATGATTCCTCAGGGTAATACAATTTCCCTCCGCAGTCCAAAAACATACTGAGGTTAACTGGAGTTAATGCTGATGCTGTGAGTGAATGCTGTGAGCGAATGCTGTGAGTGAATGGGTTGTTCCCTGCCTTGTGTCTGAAGCCTCTGGGGCACCTGGGATTGGCTCCAGACCCCCAGCGACCCTGAGCAGGACAAGCAGTTACAGAAACTGGATGGATGGATGTATTTCGATAACATGATATCATATTATATATGTGTTAGTGGTCTTTAATATTTGTTAGTGTACATGCATACAATATATTTAGTAGTAAGAGTTGTTTTTGGCAAATTAACAAACAAACAAATAAATAGTGGGTTTCTCAGTGACCAGCCTCACTCACAGGTTTGCTGTCTCTGTGACTGTAGAATTTCACATTTCTTACAGTAACTTTTCAGTTGCTGTTAACTTTGCATTTTTAATAATGGACCCAATAATTATTTGCGAATTTTCACATTCGCAGGTATCTTCTGCCCTTAATCCTTGTAAATGTGAAGAGGAGTTTGTATTGTGAATTTTACAATGGTGCTTATTTAAGGAATAATTTTTCAAAAAAATCCATCCCTCCTTTTTTGTATACAGCATATGCATGCAAATATGCATGATATATTGTACCATAATTGGTGTAGTTATGAATATTGCTATTGAATGATTCTATTTCCCAGTTCTGAGCATAAGACTTCTCTGTCCACAATGGCAAAGTTATGTCTTTGGCCCAAGCCCTGTTAGACAAAGTGAAATAACATGAATTTGATAATATGATAAAATGAAATTTATCAACAATTTTTGAATCTTCTCTCACCATGTATCCAGTACCAGGTCATAATGCCCACTGGCAGACTTGGGGGGTGAGGGGGCACCTGCCCCCCCAGTGTACCAGAGTGCCCTACTGACTGCCCCTCAAATGGTAAAAATAAATGATTTACGAATGATTACTAATGACCCCCCCCTCCCTCCTCCGAAGTCCGGCAGTCGTAATGCCATCTCTCTTTAATTACTGTCAATTAATTAAAAACAGTGTACAGTGTCCTGTGTAGAGCTGGCACAGCTCTGTAGTCAAGAAAAAATGAAATACAGTGTAAATAACTCATTGTAAATAAATCTTTGCCAAGTGCCAGCATAATAGGTGTATTTGATATTTGCGATCACCATGCAGGATCTCCATTACGTCATATTAAAGGGAGTGATCACCTATACAGTACCTAGGCATTTTCACATTCACAACAACAACAGTCCCCCAAAGACCACATCAGCAAAACATATTTCCACCAAATGCCGCATATTGCATGTGACCTGTGCATTATACAGTACTCGCATGTTTGGGAGATGAATAGCTTTGCTTTTATCCATGGTATTTATAAACTCAGATGAGCATCTGGGTGTGTCAGTATATTTGTCCCCAATTTAATGTTTCAGCAAACCTTCAAATCCTGCGAGGCAAAATCAGAAGCTGCCCAGTCTGGACCTCCATCTGTTCTCCCTAGTGGAGAGGTCCTCATCGTACCTGGAAGAAGCACACACACACACACACACACACACAGGTTTTTAATTGTAATTCATTTCTATTGGAAAAACTGTAATCCCAACATAACAACCTTAACCCCTACCCAGCCCTAACCTTAGCCAATAGTAAACAAACAAAATACAAGACCTCTTTAATTACTCTTTTTATCACATTGTGGGGGACATTTGGTCCCCCACAATGTAATATTAGCCTAATCCACACACACACACACACACATACAGTACTGTGCAAAAGACTTAAGCAGCCAAAGAAAACTTTCAAAGCCATTTTTCTGATTTATCTGGGTAGTAAGCGTATATTTGATCAAAACAAAAAACACAATTTAGCATTAGAACACATGCAAATGAACACAGTAAAAAACTCAAGAATTTCTTCTGTTCTCCAAAAAGTTACTGATATCTAGTTGGATGGCTAGAAAAACATTGCTTCAGTTTCCAAACCTTTCCTCAGGGGCACCCCAGCTAATCCATGGATCTATTAAATTTCACCACCTCACTCTTGGATTAGTTTAAAAAGTCAATGAGGTACCGATTAGCATACGAAATGTACTAGTAGTGGAGTCTAAATACATGGGTGTACTAGATAAATGCTGTAATTATTGAGGTGATTTAGGAGATGCCTTGGAATGGTTAAGCTAGCACACTTTGACAGGCATAATATAGCTTTACTCCAAGATCCATCCATCCCGCTGTATTCTTAATGGGTCGCGGGGGGGTCCAGAGCCTATCCCAGAAGCAACAGGCACAAGGCAGGGAACAACCCTGGACAGGGGGCCAGCCCATCGCAGGGCACAGGGCACACTCACACCTACGGGCAATTTAGTAATTCCAATTAGTCTCAGCATGTCTTTGGACTGCAGGGGGAAACCAGAGTACCTGGAGGAAACCCCACGACGACAACATGCAAACTCCACACACATGACCCAGGCAGGGACTCGAACCCACGTCCCAGAGGTGTGAGGCAACAGTGCTAGCCACTGCACCACCATGCCATTACACCAACATGAAGATCATTTAAACATTTAAACATATTCATTGACTGCTTAAGCCTGTAGGTGCAGTGTGTACCTCTGTAACAAACATTGGTTCAAATCTCATGGCTGGTACAGTAATCACTGTTGAACCGTTTAGCGAGGCCTTCAAAACCAACTGTTTGAGGGTTGCTGGATAAATGGCTGAAGACTTCGCTCTCACCTGTACAGCACCAGTCAAAAGTCTGGACACAGATACTCAGAATCAATTGTTTTTCAGTAAGATAATAACCCTAAGCATACCGCGAGGTTATGTAAGTACTATATTATGTTGTAAATGAAGGATGAGACAGAGTGCTGCGACAAGTGACCTGGCCCCCACAATCCCCTGGCCTAAATCCTATAGAGCTGGCGTGGGATGAGTTGGATCGAAGAATAAGGGCAACTTGTGGCCAGAACTTGTGGAAAGTCCTTCAGGACTGCTGGAGAAGCATTCTGGGTGGCTACATCTGGAAGCTGGTTGAAAGAATGCCAAAAGTCTGCAGTGCTATCATATAAGCAAATTGGGGCTATTTTAAAGAGTCTCAAATTTGATATGCAATATTTGATATGTGTATTTCATTCCTCTAACTATAAGGTGAATAACAGAGCTAAAATAGAGACACATGCATTAAAAGCGGGCGTGTCCAGAATTGCAATGGGTGCTAATTATGCCTGGGTGCATCCAATAGGAAAGTAAGATGGGAAAATACAAAGATTTTGTGCTACTTGCTCTGTGCACTATTGAAATAAAGGTATTCTATTGTACATTGCATTTTGTTATACCTTTTTATTGTAATAATGGGTTCATTCTGACTAGTCTCTCAATAAGGCTACACTTGTAAAATGTCTAAGCTACTAGCCATGGATAAACTGGCTCCCATATAAACACTGGGTGGTGGCACATATTTACAGCTTCTTTAGAATTGACTTCAATGTGGTCCAAGTAAATGTTCATTGTCACTGAGATCTTGCAGGTCCCCTGATGTACAACTTTACACTCCTTGGCCCTGGAGTTGTTTTGGTTTGAATATGAGTGTTAATAGATTATATTTGCTACAGTATGAAAGTTGGACCTTATAGACATATGTACTTATTCTGAAATTACACAAACAACTTTAGTAACACTATACTTAAGGCCGTGTTCTTAGTCATTTATAAACACATTGTCACATTCATAACAAATAATAATGTCTTCATAAAGCATTGCAAACATGGCTATAATTATTTATAAAAAAAGGCATCCCACATTATAGCCATGTGTATTATGCATTACGAATACTTTATGAAGCTCTCATCTGTATTGCATAATAAATACGTTTATAATGCATTATAATGGTCGGTATAAGCATTGAGGATGCTTTGCACTGAATTATAAAGGTATCTATAGTGTATTAGAGATGACAGCTTCATAAGGCAGTCATAATGCATAATAAACATGGCTATAATGTGTTATACCTTTTTAAAATTATTTATAGCCATGCTTGTAATGCTTTACTCGTGCATTATAATGCATTATGAATGTGTTCATAAATTACTAAAAACATGGCCTTAAGTAAACTGTTACCACACCTTTTATTGCACTTTATTCCACTACTATGTGCATTATCAGACATTTCTTGAATTTGTACAACTTAAGAACTACGGTCTTTTATAACATGTTGAGGTATACAATTGAAAGCTTGGTTGAAACTTTACAAGACAGACTTCCTGATTTATGGGAACACTGGTTGTTTATCATTCATTCATCAGATGTCCTAGGATCAGTTCTGACACCCCCTTTGACCCAAAGCACCATGACAGTGTGGTGGTGGTCATTAATGGCACTGAGCTCATTTCTCCTGCTGTTTTATCTGTCACACCCGGCTACCACCTTTTGAAGTGAGAACAGAGGGGGGGGGGCTGATTGAGAGGCCAGGGATAAAACTCACAAAACACCCTAATTGGAAGCAGCTGCCTTCTGAACTCCTTCCAAGAAGGACACATGATTTGTCTCAGTTATGGAAACAACTGGACACACATACACACACATTAGGAAGCTGAACAGAGGTGGGTTCAGCTGCAACACCACCCAGTATCAACACCGAAGGGATCTGGTTGCTAGCAGTTAAAGAGAAACACAGTTGTCATGAGAAAACAGTAATTTCAGTATCACCATAGCAACTTCAGAACTAGGTCAGCATGACAAGCAAAAATATGTGCTAATAAAATGCTATTTTTTATGCACCTGATCCATTGCAAACTTCAGAACATTTCTCCCGGAAAGGATTTTCCCATCTAACCTTTGCACTATTTTCGTCAAACTAAAGTGAAAACATTATAGTTATCGTCCTTCTGCCGAGACTGACACTTCTCTTTTGCCCGTGCCAGAACTAGACAATAGACTGGGTTGGGCTGCTACTGTATTAGGCCCCAAGAATCAGATAGAGGGTACTTCCTCCCTGTGTTGGATGCCCTCCAACAGGTTGTGGAGATAAAGTGGTTTCTTATCAAGATCTTTAAGCTGGTCAAGTTCCAAAAGTCCTCTAAACTTTGAAGTCACCTTGCCCGTGACCTGAAGTCTCTTGCGAATTCCCTTGCAACAACTAAGGTAATATTTTTCCAAAATTTTTAAGATAAATAGCATATTTCCTGGGGTTGTTTGTCTTGGGAAACTACATACAAATCTTTGTTTACGTTTTCATTTTTTCTTGCCTTATCTGGCATGCCCAGTTCAATTATTTACTAATGTAGGCATGTTGTCATGTATTGGCACATAAAAATATTACAATGCCCCTTTGCCAAATGCAAAAATCTCGTCTCTCATAAGGGAAGTTTCCAAAAACACTGTGCTTTTCTAAAAGTGGGAGTGCTTTCATTATCAGTGGACTATACGAGTCTTCTTGTGCAGTAGCTAATGTTTGAATTGACTCATTCCTGTATTATCACTGAGAGTGTAAAATTAAACTATATCTAGACCAAATAATCATTTCGCAAAGTGCAGAAGCACTAGCCAGTGCTTTCATATAGAAATGACTTCCCAATTGCTGCAATTTGTTAAATATCGCAGCTTATTTAGTTTGGGGGCATTTGGGTCAGGGAGTACGGGGACTGCTTCATGAGGCCTATTAGCATGTGTAACATTTTCTTAATTATGCTGTAATTTTTTTCATATTTATTCATATTTATTGTGAAACTGAATCACAAGGAGTGGAATACCTATAATATAATACCTATTTTATTCAAATACCTACTTTTGTCATTTTTTTTCTATTTATTTACATTGTTTACATTTTTATACTTTACACTTCTTTCATATTAAATTTTATATTTGATTTGCTTATATTTTGTTTGTTTGTTGTTCATATTCTGTTTAATTTATATTCTATCTTATTTTTTTCACATCTTCTATCTTATTTTTTTGTATCCTTCCGGACTTATTCTTTCCTGCGCCGACAAGGATAATCTTCCAGTTTCGTTGTACCTTGTGCAATGACAAAGGAATTCATTCATTCATTATGCCAATAAATAGTTAAACATGCAAATTATGATTCAATGACTTTGTGGGTTGGTTTTGTTAGAGGTTGAGAAGCAACTGGCCACTTGTTTAAAAAAATTAGCTAAATGGTATATGATTATGTGTGAGGTGCAGCGGTGATAGAGGAGGCGGACCCCGGAATGCGGAGGTAAGCCGGTTTATTATCAAACTCGAGTGCAACCAAAACCAGGTAGGGAGTCCAAAATCGAGGTTGAAGAGCAGGTGTGCGTCAAGTACCGGAGAGATCCAGTCCTACAAAGACTGACGAGACGAGGATCCGATGGGAAGGGGTGGAGCAAGACGGGTAAGACGGGCAGGTAGGAGACAGGAGGCAGGACAAACCGGGGAGACAGGAGACAGAAAGAGGGAAGTAGCAGCATATGCTATTGAATAACAGGGGAAGTACCGGCACCTGCTACTGAATACCAAGAGGAGTACTGTCACCTGCCACTGAATAACAAGGGGAGTTCTGGCACATGCTACTGAATAACAAGGGGAATTCTGGCACCTGCTTCTGAATACCAAGGGGAGTACCAGTACCTGCTACTGAATACCAAGGGCAGTACTGGCACCTGCTACTGAATAAGAAGGGGAGTACTGGCAACTGTTTTTTTTCCCCACTTCAAACACTGGCACCAACCCATCTGAGAGAGATGCAAGTACAAATGCAATTATATACAGCAAAGGTTCTCAACTGGTGAACCTCAGGACCTACATTTTACCTTGGTCATTAAGTCACAACCCAAATTAATTTCCCCAAAAAAATGGTGCAGTAATGGTAAAACATAGCACAGAAATAATGCCTTCATCTACTATTAAAAAAAAACACAGAAAATGAACAATGGTTCTGATTTCACCACTTATCACTGATCACTAGGCCTACTGAATGTGCCTTTACAGTAAGCACAAAATGAAATAAATGAACAATACACTATGATAAGTTAAGCTACTAACCACAGTCCAAGCTCAGTAATACTAAACTTTAAGGGTAACAGATAATTGGAGCTAATTGAAACTACTGAGAAGATTAGGGGTGCTTTTTGTTCCTGATAAGACTCTTATGGTCTGAGGTGAGTTTCAGTTCTAATTGACATGACTGTGGTAATGGCTAGCTGATGGCATCTGCAGTCATCAAAACTTAAACATTACTTTTTAACTGCATGCTCCATGACCCAATAACATGGCCCTGCAACCCAAGACCCACCGGTCGAAGATGACAGGGACAGTGCCTATCTGATCCTACCCTTTGTCTCTTCCTTTACACAGGACCTTGGGGATCTAAGGACAGTGTCATCGATGGACCTTGAACACTTATGGGCACAGCCTGTCCAATACCAGATGTTCTGTGGAGCAACAGCACTGTGTCTGGGCTGGTCAGGGGCAAAAACAGATCCCAGGGCTCTGATCTGGTCGCAGGTGCAAAGAACACAAATTCCAATGAATGGGACGTCATGAAGCCTGGGAATCCATACCTGTCAAGTATCCCGTTTTGGCCTAGGTAACGAGGTGGGCGTGGCACACACGAGGATCGTACGAGCCGGGCGTGACAGCGATCAATGGGACAACAAATTTATTTTTCTGAAGAAGAGCAGGATGGGGGACAGTCACGCGTTTTGTAAGATTTGTAACTGTGATCACCTGGATTAATCAGTTTGTCCAATAATGGCAGACAGGAAACAAAGGAGCTGCCTGAAGTTCAGGAAGTAGTGCAGCTGTGCATAAAACCCAATTGTAGTTTATAAGTGGTTGACAAGTGGTGATTAGCTTTCTTATCACCTGTCTTAAAATGTAAGGGATACTGGAGCTTGGTTGGGGTGGTGGGACTGCTCGCGGTGGGCGCCGGAAAATTTCCCTTATTTTCAAATCCAAAACTCGGCAGGTATGGGAATCACTTCTTTGAGTCAGTCATTCAGTCACAATGGGATATGGTACAAGAAAGGTGACGAGTGGAGTGACTTACACTAAACAAGCATAAACCTAGGGAACTGTAACAACCACCAAAACTGGGAAACATTAATACAGAGGGCTGACTACACTAGGAAAGACTAAGAGGAAAAACCAAATTCAAATAGGACACAAGCAGGACAAACCAAAACAGGGAAGCAAAAATAGCTATTCACAAACACTAGGGAAAAACAGAAAACCAATAAACAATCAAAATAGGTGAGACTGGTCTCTGGCCAGCCTCAACCCCATAAGCTGAGGATTACAGCCTCAGAGCTACAGGCTCTACCCAGTGAGCAATGCGGCAA
The DNA here is from genome assembly GCA_026781145.1 of Hippopotamyrus pictus. Taxonomy (NCBI): domain Eukaryota; kingdom Metazoa; phylum Chordata; class Actinopteri; order Osteoglossiformes; family Mormyridae; genus Hippopotamyrus; species Hippopotamyrus pictus. The sequence continues at coordinate 21,821,361 of JAODLC010000113.1, forward strand.
ACTGGGGAGCAATAAGAACACACTAGGACTAGGGGCTATGAGAGAGAGACGGGAAAAGTGAGAAGACCAGCGACACCTGCTGGCCAAACAGGAAAAAGACATAAAGGGCATGGTCGGATGGGCACTGACCCCATCAGAAAAACTATACAATATATAATAATGCCTTTATGATATAAAACAGGATCCATGCGTCTGTTGGCTGAGAGTGGGCCGCTGCAGGTGACTCCGTCACTACATTGGATTACGCCTGGATTTGCTAGCTTAGGGCTCGATGTCCCTCAGGGAGAGGCAGATGGAAAAGAAGAAAATGTGCTAGGTTATACAAAAAGATGTCAGGATATAAAGATGCAAATTTAGCTAATAAATGTCCCTGGTGAATTTAAGTATGGCGGAACAATAAAAAGAGAAAAAAAAAGAAAAGTGGAAAAGCAGGAAATAAATGCTCCCATAAGGGAGACCTTAGATAGTCATGCCAAGTCACGTAACAGCCAAAAGTGCTGGATTGAGCAATGACACACGGTGATTGGATGACAGCACTGACGGCAGAAATTTAAATATAGGTGATTTGTTCTATTGTGGGTACATTACTCAAAAAGCAAGCAGTAGACGGCCCTGCGGCTAACCCCGTCATACCCTCATCGCTGACTTCAAGCGAGGTTTGTAGTGCTCAGACCCAGAGTGTGCCAAAATAAGGCTGGAGGTGCATTGCAGCGATGTGCCAGGGTCCATTTTAGTGGAGCTGTGACTTTTACCCCAGCTGGGGTCATGAACTGCAGCCTGGGGCATTTACTGACAGACATGCAATGAATGCTGGTTTGCAGTTAGCACAGCGGTGAGAAATGGACTGCATCAGTCTGGACTGGAGATTATCCCGAGCTAAACTGCTTATTAAATTAACTTTGCAACTGCTTTCGGTCTTCTGAACACTCCTGGTGCTCTGGTTTCATTCAGGCAGGTTCAGCCTTTCTCTGTCGCCAAAGATCAGGCAGAGTGGCGCAATTTAAAGAGACACGCAGGATGGCAGCTCATTCCAAAACCAAAAGCACAAGTTTCCGTGAATTTCTTCAGGGACCTTGATGGATTTGTTCATTGCTTGAGACAGGAGAGTGAGAGAGAGAGATTTGATTCTCAGCAGTTCAAATAAAGAAAGCTGTTCACACAGCTATTTCCGGATACACATATTACAAAGTGTCCGTGTCCTCTTTTAATTTAACTACAAATATAAAAATTTTAATATACCCAGTGTGTCATATTATTAAACTTAATGGTATGTTAAGACGATGCAGCAGATCATTGAACATGTAATCTACATAGGACCAATTTCAAAGTTATGTCTTGGACTAGGCTAATGCAGCGCTACAAAAAAAGATCTGTTGGCTGTTCGTAAATGTTTTGTGTGCAAATGTTTTGTGTGCATTTGTGGATGCTTTTATAGTATAGGCAATAACTTTCGTTTTTATTGTCTTTATAGTCGTTTACCCTTCTGTTACTTTAATCTATCATAAACTAACTCCACGCGGCCTCAGTGAGGCCTCGTTTTATTTATACGCGTGGCTCCTTTTTAGTTAGTAAATGAAACTGTGTGAGCGTACTGACTTTTTTACAAGCAAGTTAATTGTACGACGCATTACAAGTGATTTTCAGACGTGTTTCCAGAAGAAATTGAAAATCTACTTCATGAGTGGCACGCTTCAAAGATCGAATGATGCTGTCACAGACAGTACAAAAAGTTCATCACTAAAAAGCCTCTTCCCTAGAAAGTCGGGACATTTAACTTAATTTAAATAGCCTACGTTTATTTTTGAAACGTTTTAAACGTGTGGCGGTAGGGGGCGCCTGTGTCTCCGTTCGCCTCTCAGTCTGACTTGCGGCATCCCCTGATTACTGGGACCCCCAGGGGCACATCACGTACGAGTACGGAGCAGAAAGTTTTTATCTCATTTACTGTGCTAAATACGGACTACCTCGAATTATCTCTGCCGATATTAAATTAGCTTTTGGTATAATATTCAGTTCCGGGATGTTATCAACAGGTGTGTATCTAAATTTCATTAAGAATCACTTTTAAAATAAAAGAAACCTCAAGGCTCTTCCCAAGTTTAATTCTACTGAGTACAATTACGTCATGTAAAGAACATCACACAAGTAGGTCTACCTATGGTGAAATAAGCTACAAGAAAATAGTTTTATTCTTCAATATTTATGTACATATTTTTTCTCAAATCGAAAGCCACATTTCTACTTTTCAGCGGCTAAGTAAGCCGTGAATTATGTACCAGCGATTATTAGAATTTCATTTATAGATGAATCCGTCTTGTAATAACTTAGGGTTTACATACTCGGGGCCCGCTAAAGATAACGCTTAAGTCACTATCTATGGCTGTTACCATTTTAATCCTATAGCGGAACCCAATAGCGTTCTGGGTGGCGTCTCGCCGCCTTTATCTCAGTCGCGCCTGATAATGGGGACTCCACTCCGCTTTTTACCTCGGCCATGCCCCTCATATCCCCACTCAGATCGGAGTTTTAGCGACTCTCCCTGGTAATGCAGGTTGAGTTTCGGAGAGAAGAAAGCGGGACCTGGAGTAAGGACTCTCTGACATACTCCGTTCTTTAATCTCAATACTTTTTGTACGCATTTTAACAGAAACTAAAGGGAACCCGTAAGTTTTGGATGACCGTCCCCGCAGTGCGTGGGACAAGGAACGACGGCGGACTGCTGTTAAAAAGAAAGCGTGGAAAAAAGTAACGAAATAACTTTTGTCAGGAGTGAAGGACTTCGGTTTTTTTTCTGTTCCCGGCGTATGAAGCCTGATCTGGGTAGAAGAGGAAAATGGGAACTTTGCATAGGAAGTCCGGACGTGCCGCCGTATTAGTTGCATTAATACTTCTCCTTGATGTAAGTGAATGTTAATCCATTTCTTATCCTATAAACCTTAACCAGATTCGGGATGGACGGTGCTGTTTCCCCCTTTTCACTGCTGCCTGCTGAGTTTATATGCTATTATATCACATGCGGGCTTCGCTGGGCGAACTACCCACATGAGTTTGCTGCATTTGGAAATACATGAACTGTTCATTAACTTTTTCATGTGCACAGTAGTGGTGATAGAGCCAAGCCTTTCAGTTACTATAGTCTTTATTAATCATATTTTTACAGTCTATTCCAGAAAAAAATGCTTTCTGCACCGACTGTCAGTCGTTTATCATGCAAAAGAAACATGTTGTGCTGCTTTTTAACGAGGGGAAAATGGTTAATGCGTGGCTGTGGGGCTGACTTGAGCTAATTTTATCCATAGGAACAGGCTATTCATAGTTTGTCTCGCTGGCGACTCGATGCCTTTTAATTTTATTTTATTTCAGTGTCCATCCATCCAGTCTCGCATAGAAACCCGAAGGATGTATGGCTCAGCTGTGAGCACTAATACTGAAACTGCAAGTTAACGTAACTGCGGCTTTGATTTATTACCTTAGCCGGGTTAAAGTCTTAAGGTGCGACGCAACCTCGGCATTTAGTGCAACACTACAGATTTGAAACATTTGTTCCCTTGAGTTTTGGAAAAGCAGACAAGCAGTTCTGTTATACTTAAGCGTAAAAGGTTTATTTCGACTATGTATATTCAGTGCTATTATTTAATTCACAATATTTGAAAGTTTTTAATACATAATACAGAATATAGAATACAGGCATGTGATAGATATATAAAAATGTTATTAAACTCAAACTACAAAGCAATAACTGATATTGGTGAGATCACGTTAGTTTTGTTATATCATAGCCTTAATGTTAAAATAAACTGTAATTCCAGTTCATAGATCGTGTCATTTTTTTCGTTTGTTTTATTGATTCTGTTAGAAATACTGGAAGTTCATCCATATTCTAACCGCTTATCCTGCACAGGCTGACGGAGGGAAATCGGGAGTAAATGGCGAATTAAATGTCCAATAGATGAATTCCTCATATTTAAGGCGTTATCTTCTAAAACATTATAAACAGCCACGTTTATAATGACAGTTTAATTTTTGTTATTTCTAAAGACACTTGCTCAGTCTAATCAATGAGACTATTCCTTCCTCTAAAATTGTACTGGCAAAGTTGCGGTAAAACTTGAGCTATCACTATAACGATGGGTTCTAATCAACCTTGAAAAGCACCACGTATTCTTTGGATTTTGTCTATGCAAAGGACATGTTTTGCGACAATATATTCGATGATCTGGGGGGGGGGGGGTGTTCAGTCTTGTTGATAGTGAGGGGTTTTCTAGTAGCAAATGATGTATTCTCTTCACAGATACCGCGATTTAACGAGCACGTACTTTGAGCGTTAGCAGAATAATGCAGATTTCGATTATCGGCGTTTAAATGACACGTTTGCCATCGAGCCATGCAGACATATGCTATGGTATATTCTTATACTCTGCCAGTAAAGAACTGGAGAACTCTTAAGATAGAAGGAAGATTATCACATGATCATGATGAAGTAATTGTCGGTGATTAAGCGTCTGATGATCTGCCCACCGCCGACCACTCCCATTGTCAAACCAGTTGCTAATGTTTTGCTTACTTACCATATTTCTTATCGGTTACTCACAACATCCTCTCATAATAAAAAAAACTGTCAGCTTCGTTACTGATATTTGCACTGAAGTCATTTTATTTTTGCTTACAATTGCAACACTGTTTTACTGCTTCTGTTTTATTTCTGCTTCAGTAGTTGGGGAGCACAATAGGGACATAATTGAGTTATCTAGATGCTAGAGCATCTGTCTTGGCATATTGAATTGGCAGTGCTATGTGCTGGTTTGTTCTTAATTAAGTTAAGCACAGGAATCCAATGCTATGCCTGTTGTCCTATAAAAATGTCAGATCAGTAAAATAATGGAATTGTCCAACAAAAATCTCAGACAATGCTGCCAAAAAAACATGTGTCTGAGTGACCCAGCCAGCTGTCATTCACCACTGAGCAAGCTTACTAATTACCTCTTAATTGTTTTGTCAGTAGCCGTATCAAGACATGCATTAAGGTTATGACTATTGATTTTCTTTCTTATTTTCCAATCTGCTCAAAGTGTCCCTTAGCTTATGAAGTCGCACGTTAAACCTTCTCACGTAGTTACCGCAGCAGATTGATTATTGAGTGATTATTGGTTATTTGAGTAAAATATTCATGCATTTGCATTGTATTGATATCTGTTTTCATAACAGCTAGAACAATATCAAGATGAACTAGTTAGCACCACGGAGATGAGATCGAGCCTCTGTTATTATGCTTGGTTGGTGGCTACGCTTGTAGCACCCTTTGGATGAATCACATCCCCTGTGACAGGGGTCTCCAACTCCGGTTCTGGAGAGCTACCGTCCAGTAGGTTTTCTATCCTACCCGGCTTCTGATGAGCCACACCTGTTCTCAGGTAAATACCA
>JAODLC010000113.1:21835818-21862012 GCA_026781145.1 Hippopotamyrus pictus
ATATCAGGGATTAGATCGTAATTTGGCTCTTTATTACTAAAAAGCAGAGAGTGCTCCTTGTTGGGCGTAAAATTATGTTCTCTTACACGATTCTGGCCATTTCAGTCAGTGTTTGACTGCCCATATGGCCGCCATCTTTGGACATCGCCTAAATCTTTCCCAAGACCGTATTCTGCCTGGCAGAAAGCCAGTGTGGTTAGCAGTAGGGGTGTAACGATATACTCGGCCCACGAGACGAGACACGATTTTGGGTTCACGAGAACGAGACGAGAAGATATTTTAACAATATTTTAAGGAACACGTCAAAGAGGAAATATATTACTGGAAAGCAGCCTTTTATTTGACTAATTTGAAAGACAGAAAATGCTAATTAATGCAGATGTATGGGGAAATGTGTTCAATAATCACCGTCATCATATGCAGTAAAGAACAGAACAAATACCTAGCACCATAAAATATTTCACCACAAACTCAAATGACAGACTTCTCTCCTACTTGACTTCTCAATTGAACATAAAATAGAATATAAATAAAACAATATTACAGAACCCCTGAAGTCCCATAGAGTGATTTTTTTTAAAATCGTGTGCGCACAAGTTAGTTATCTTGTGTGTACAAGTTATGTATCCTATGCGCACAACTTAGTTTTTTCCTGCAAGATGTTGTTCTGGATTTTAGTTACATTATATGGCGAAGGCACGCTTATTTTATGCATTGCAACAGTGAATGCTAAAACATTTTGATGGCCCAATACAATACTTAAGCAATGGGAGTGTTTAAGCAATTAGCTAACAATAGGGTTTCAGTTGTTTCATATAAATAACAATATTGGAATATGTAAGTCGTAGCATTTCCTGAATTTATTAAGTTGAATTTAAAGGTATGGAGAAAGCAAAACAGTTCAGATTGAGGGTTATGGTTCTGCTGGATTTTTATATTACAGCTGTGAAGAAATACAAGTCATGCTGAATTTTTATAGTTCTCATTTACATTTAAAAACATGTGTCAGTCAGTAAGTGAGGTTAAGCAATAAATGTGATTAAGCATTGGGTAATAGTTCAATTAAAATAGTGATGGTAATAATTTGTAAAGTTACTGCTGAGATTCTATTTTTCACCTGCACCAAAAAAAAAAATATATCATTGTGAGAATGTCTTTCGTGTAATAATAACAGTACTTAGCTTTTTATAATTCACAGCAAAAATGCCTATGCAAATTGCTTAAATTACTTTAAATTTCCTGCTTTTCAAAACAAAGCTAACCTCAATTAATGAATAAACAAAACAAAATAAATAAATAAACATCACTGTATAAATGAATTCTTTGCTAGTGATGAATATATCTTGTTGGTATAGCGTTTAGACAAAAAACTAGTCATCATTTAGTTGTATGTTGATGGCATTTCATAGTGCTAAATATAGTTCAACAGCTTCCAAACGGCTTTTACTGGGGAACTTACTGTAAGCCCATTTCCTCTATAAGTATTAGACAAAGGTAAAATACATCTTCATCGCAAGGAATGCAACTGCGAAACACATACTGTCCTTCGTACCTAACCAGCTCCGCTTGATCAAGTGGCGTGGCACAGTCCTCAGCGTTCCACAGCTCTGGGGCAGAGCACATCACATTTCCGGAGGATGCCCCACCAACTCTCAATGCGCTGGTTTGCTGCACTCACACCAGTGAGGTAACTTAAGCTCTCCAGAAAAGTCGTCCCCCTGGTCCGTGCATAAATGTACCTGCAGCTCACGTACAAGGCAGTTTTCTGTATCGCGGTCAGTCCATACAAGTTTAGAACAGCTATTTAATGTTTCTAAGGATTCTACAAAATAGCCTCCAATAACTCTTGGGTCACTGTTCGTTTTGTAGGTATTCAGCCGAATTATCTTCCAAGAGAAGCCGTCGATGCACCCATTAATGCACACAGCAAACGGTTTTAACTTGTCATATGAATCTATGTGCCATAGGTATATGGGTCCCTTTGAGAAGTACTGCCTCCAGTGAATTCTCCGCTGCCGTCTGTATCCAGCTCAGAATCCAGCTGGTCTAATATGATCCTGACGTCTTCTTTTTTCACCTTAAGACAATTTTCTTGGCACTTTGTGTACATCCATCTATACCCATGCATTTTCCCGGACCCTGCAACTATTTCTGGATGAAGTCAATTACCCAACATATCGGTGCAGTTCTTCCGTTGGCTGAGTCTGTCTTTCAGAAAATGCATGAAATAAATCCTGCTGATGATAATTCCATGTCTATGTGCAAGAACTGCTAGAATTTCATTGTACGACATCCCAAGGTTAAAATAAAACTTACTCAGCTGAATCCTGTCCATTATAAGCTGTATGGATATATCTGTCGGCCTCAAACACAGAGTAAATTATTTTGTGCGTACAAGTTATGTATCTTGTGCGCACACGATTTAAACAAATCACTCTATGGGACTTCAGGGGCTCCGTACAATATAAATAACAAACATAAAATTTTTTTAAATGTTTTCTTCACTGGTGCAGTGGATTTAAGTAAAGAGCTATGATGGCGCTGCAAATGGCTTTGCACAGCAGTAGCGTTAGCCGTTGTGTACGGCATTTTTTTCCTACAATGCTTACAGATGGTTTGTGTTTTGTCTGTCACCCTTTCGCTGTTTATATTTTCTGCCGGGTACCCAAAATATTGCCACACAAAAGATTTAAATGTGTCTGGGGCATCTACTATCGTAATTTCGTCAGAGGCCGACATGCTTTCAGTAGCTGATTTGCAGCGCCTCCGTGAGACTGCTTTTCACTCTGACAAGAAATGTTGTAATATCGCGAGATCTTGTGATGCGAGATTACACTCGTTACACCCCTAGTTAGCAGGTGTTGCTCTTACAGTGATGACTGTCAGTGTGCCAGGAGACACGTTTCGCACATCTACGGGAATATCCTGGGAATGACCCCTGTGTCACATGCTCCATGCCACTCGAGGACATTTTCGCACAAATTCGTAGGTGACCTTACACCTGTAATTACCCTTTATTATAGTGGAAGAGGGGGTTTAACATCTGCTGCAAATGAATGGGCAGGTTTAGCAGTCATATTTCAGGCTGCTGTTTGACAAATCTCCCTGGCAAGCAGATGTCAGACGTCGCATACAGTGGTTATTGTATATGTATGCCTTGAAATTAGGTATTTTCTCCTCACTAAGAGCACAGGTGAAGTCCTCAGGCCAAAGAGGACTTGGGTGGTTTTGTGGGGGGTGGTGTGTGGCTCAGCGACTTAGGGGGCTGGACCTGTGACTGGAAGGATGCTGGTTTGAATCTCATGATGGGTTGAGTTATTTCCCCTTCAGGCCCCTGAGTGAGGCCCCTAACCCCCAATTGCTACTGAGCCTGTCCCACCCTGATTTCTCAGTTGAGTGTTGCTCTGTATAAAAGAATCTGCTAAATAAATGTTTATGCTTCTCTCCATGAAGTTTTTTTTTTTTTTTTTTTTTTTTTAAAGTTTGCAGCCCAGCGCATAGGCCACGATGGTTTATTTACCGCATGACGCACCCAAACGGAACCAGCACCCAGGCGTTGCTGAGTTGTCTTCAAAACAGCTTCTGTTGCCTCCTCTCTGCAGAGTCCTGCTGTGTGACACATTGGCTCCTGGTGAAGCGTAGGGATGTTTTTGATGTCAGTGAGTAAACAAAGACAGCCTTCTGTATGACTGAGTATAAGCACCACAGGGAACATAGTTCCCATCATCCCATGAGTGTTCATCACAGAGACAAGTTTCCATTAGCTGAACTGACAACCCCACACTCTGTATCCCACCAGCACTGGCCATCTGCTTTTATGGGAAATGTATAGCTTCAAAAAGCAAGATAAGTCTGTCTTTGATTTGTGTCTCAGTTTGTGGTACATATTATAATAAACCCTGCGTTCAAATTGACATCACATCCCGGGATAATCATTTGTTATTTCAGACAACATGGAGGCACAGACTTTACAGGGAAGGTTTTTCATCAGCATGTGTTAGTCAGTGCGCGCGCACACACACACACACAGACACACACAGTTGAAAGTGAAGCTTGTGGTCCAAGCTCAGCGTCAGGTCATTTGTGGCGGGGGGGGGGAGGGGTGAGCGCCTATTCAAGGGCCCAACACAAATGTGACTTGGCTGCTCAGGTGGACTTGAATTGGTGACCTTCTCCTTAGAGGTACAAGGGCCGAACCCACTAAACTGCACCCCCCCCCCCACCTGAAAACTGGAACCTACAGGGTCTCCTTACTTAAATATAAGAAAAGGACCACGATTAGCAAGGCAGCTCCCACATAAACTAAACTAAGACGCAGAAAAGCACGCTAAGCAGAATCATGTCTCATTGTTCCAAAAGTGGTGTGGCCTAAATATGTAAAACAATGGGCTCATCTGTTTTTAAAAATGTGCATTGTATTATCAATTTCAGGCAGTATTTTTATCCATACTTGATAAATGAGAGATCACATCTGTTAAAAGAAGCAGTCTCAATTTAGCTTTTGGCCCTTTTCTGAGGTATTAATGAGTATGTTTGTTTTGCAGACGCTAGGAGAAGGTTGAATGAGTAAGATAAGGAATGTTATCGCGATGAGTTTTATCAGACTATGCAGGCGGGGTGCAGTCTCTGGTGAATTCCTTCCTTCTTTGTTCTTTATAATCACACTGTTCTGAGTCAGACGCTCATAAAGCCTTTATTTATTTTCTATTTATTTATTTTTTTTGTTTTACAAAGATGGCCGTCGATCTCCATCGTGTGTGGACATAGCTAATCGTTATCAGCTTTGTCTTTGTAGCAGTAGTTCCATAGTGAATAGATTGTAATGGCTACACAGAAATTCAGTTCATTTTAATTTTTGTGGCTTAGTTGGTAGCAGTGTTACCTCACAGCCCCGGGGGTTAAAATCCTGCCCCTGCACTGTATGTGCTTGTGTGTTCCTGCTCTGCCACTCGAGTTTCCTCTGGGCGCTTCGGTTTCCAACAGAAGTCAAAAATAAAATGTGGTTAGGTTAATTGACATCTCCAAATTGTCCATAGCGTCTAATAGGGGGTGTGTCCCCCGCGACGGTCTGCCACCCTGTCCCATCCCGAGCGATTTCGATTTCGTGCCTCTCCTGCCTCATATAGCATACGTGCTTGGATGACAGAGGAAAAAAAGGAACAGGAACCCAGAACTTTTATTACTGCTAATAATGTGTTTTGCAGGAAGTGTGAATTCCAGCCTTTTACACTGTGCCAGTTCACAGTCGTTCTGGAACCTGTGAAGGCATCTTCTCACAAAGATGGCACGGTAATTAACTGTGGTCCTGAACAACTGCTGCCATTTTCATATGCTATCAAGTTTATTTTCATTTGAAAGTTATTTCTATAGCTACTTTGTGATATTGCTACTAAATATAAATATTGTAAGTAGGTTGTAATTACTATAACATCCATCCATCCACCTTCCAGAAGCTAACCCAGTACAGGGTTTGTAATTATATCTTTGTGGGGACTCTCCATTCATTTCTATGGGGAAAACCCTAATCCCAGTATAACGACCTTAACCCCTACCCAGCCCTAACGTTAACCACTTAATAAAGTAACCAAACAATATACAAGACTTTTGACATTTATATTTTTTTGATTGCATTCACAGATCTTTGTGGGGACCTGAAAAAAAGAGGTTTTTATTCCATTGTTGGGGACATTTGGTCCCCACAAAGTAATATAAACCTAATCCACACGTACACATTATGGCAACTCAGACACACTGGCCTACTTAACTGCGTGTCTTACAACTGCAGGAAGAGACAGGAGAACCTAGAGTGTGACAGTGTGACATGGCGAGATCATGCAAACTTACAAGGGAGACATTCAATCCAGCAGGCTTGGGCGTGTGTGGTGACAGAGACTGCCTCTATGCCACCGTTTGCGATCTTTAATATGGAAAAATAATATAACTTGTGTCTCAGCTTTAAAGTGTATTAGTGTATTGTTTTGTATATTTTAAAAAGCCGTGCTGCAGTAAATTCCATCGTTCAAGGGCAGTATATGACTTGCATGTATGTCACCTTGCATGGGTCTGTGTTCTTACTAGTGAAACACATACATTTGTTAAGGGTGTGATATGTTAGTCAAACTGAGCCTGATAGAACCAAGGGCAGATATTCCTGGTGTTACGTCACTTGTCTCAGCCTGTATGAATATGAAATCCTCAGAACAATAGCGGTATTGCTCTTAACTTATCTGCTTAAGTATGAACATTACATGTTGAAATAGAATTTACAATTTTTAATCAAGTGGAATAAGCTTCTTTTAGGTGTAATTTGGTAAAATTTAGATTCTGTGCGTAATTCATTAATTAGTATTAGATCGTATGGTTCTACTCATACTATTGATTTTTACCAGGTTATTCAGTGGATGGTCTTCTATCCTGGACCCTCATTCATTCAAGGAACTAGCTTTCTGACACTAATCGTTTAGGTTTCTCTCATTTATGGTTTACGTTATTCAGGCTGATATGGATGTGATGTTTACCAAATTGCCCGTAGGTCTGCATGTGCGAGTGAATGGTGTGTGAATGTGCCTTGCGATAGGTTGGTGCCTCATCCTGGGTTGTTCCCTGGCTTGGACCTGCAGCCTCCGCGATGGGCTCCGGACCCCCAGTGGCCCTGAAAAGGATAAGCGTTTACAGAAAATGGATGGATGGGCAGGTGACATGTGTTTGATTTTCTTAAAAAAAAAACAGCCTTTATAATAGCCCACAGATCGCTCTAAATCAGGGGTAGGGAACCTGATCCACAGAGGGCCGTTGTGGGTGCGGGTTTTTGGGACAGTGGGTCCCCAGGATTGGCGTTGAGAACCACTGCTTTATTATTGGCTAACTGAGAGGTCATCCCAAAAACCTGCACCGGCCCCACATGGATCAGGTTTCCCACCCCTTCTCTAAATGCGGATGGATTTCAGCATCCTGTACAAAATTTAAAAAAACAACAGGATATTCACTGAAAACTGCACAACTCACTGTTCTGAAAAGGGTGAGGTTGGACAATTATAATATGGGACTGGTTTAAAGCTGATATAAATGTTTTTTTTTTTTATGTTTACCCTGTATAAATAAACAGCCGGCGTATCGTTTACCTGAAGCGGTGTAACTTTCCCCCTGTGCTTTTCGCTCTGGCTCCCTATCCCCCAGTTTCCCAGGGTATTTGCCCCCCCCTCGTGTCCAGTTCCCATCTATAGATTTACCGGGATTTCCACAGATGTCAGTATATTTGGTGAAGTCCACAAAAATCTGCCTGTTCCTTTGTTCTAAAAACAGATGTTTTTTAAGCAGCTCACAGACCAGTTGATGTTATATTTGTGATATTTGTGTACATTTTAGCAGTTGCTTTCTTTTTTGCTATTTTAATCCATTTTAACGTTTATTCGTTCGTAATTCCATCTGTCTTCTACCCGTTTATGCTGGATAGAGTAGTGGGGAGCTTGGAACTTGTCTCACACAGAATAGGACACAAGGCAAGTATGCACTCTTTATGTGATGCTAGTTCATATCAGGGCACATACTCTATTGAAATTCACAGAAATTTAAACGGAGTACCCAGAAGAAATCTGTACAACATGTGGAGGTTTGAGACACCCTATTTGTTCATAATTACCCGAATAATTATAGTATAGAGCATTATTTACAGGCACAATAAACAGTGTTTTGGTATTCATTTATATGTGATGATCTATTTACAAGGTATCATATAGCTAGCCTCATCCCTCTAATTTTGAACTTAAGTATTGTCAGATGATCCACTGTAGGGCCTACAGGTCAAAGATAGAAAGTGAGGACTCTTACAAAGTTATCTGAGCAGGCCCCATCCTACGCTGATGGTTGACACGGTCCACTTTTTCCCAGAGCTCCCGCCACAGCCACCGTAAGGATAATGGCCAGTTTTGTGAATATTCAGCTTCTCGATTCCTTTTCTCAGCGCGTGACAGCAGTTTCTAAATCTTCGGACTGAAAATGGAAATTGGTGCTGGTGCGAGCAGAGACCAAGTATTTTGCACCGTTAAAGCAAAGGACCTGATCCTTTCCCACAATCTGAATGAGAGTAATTTTAAGGTTACAGTTTGAAATAACTGAATTCTGTAAATTCCAGATTGGTGACGGTGGCTTGGTGGCACATGAACCAATCCTTATGTGAACAATGCTGCTCTTTCTAAACAGTGGAAGGAATCTACCGAGCGTCTGTTGTAATCTTTCAGGCAGGCAGTGGTTTCAGACATCTTCCTTTCAGATCTTTCAGTTCTTATTAGCTATGTGAGTCTTTTTATACTGCAGCCAAAAACTCCCTTTGAAAATCTGCTTTGTCCTGCTTGTCATTCTTTGTGAAATGTGGGTGACATAAAAAGTCGAAGAAAGGGTGGTATAGTGGCCTCGCACCTCCAGGGTTGTGGGATCAAATCCCACCCGTAGCTCTGTGTGTGCAAGGTGTGCATGCTCTTCCCTGGTGTCCGAGCCTATACAGTGTGTTTGCACGGACTGGCAGTTCGCCTGGGGTGTAAGTTTCATACCACTGTGAAATAAGCAGATCAGAAGATTGACATAGTAGTTCAAGAGAATCCTTCCTCATCAGAAATCGAACCCAGCCAAATGAGTTACCATTCGTACATACTGTGCAGTACATGTCATATTGATACCTGTCAACATTGATTGAGAAAGTACAGTTAGAGATTCTTATTTATTTATTTATTTATTTACATTTCTGATCTTTGTTTTGGCACAGTTTTTTACATGTTCCTAGGAGCTTACATAAATCTCATCAACACTCCACATATCCCACGATGCACCGTGTTTCTCGCCAACATCTCCCAGACTTGCGTAAAAAAGGCCACATGATCCCCAACCTGGCCTGACCTGGCTGGTTAGGAGAGAGTTAACTGCTTCACTGCAAAGTGCAGAGGCCTTGAGTAACGGAACCGAACAGCTGAGCAGCGACTGGATGTGTTTACCTGCCTTGTACAGCAGAGGAGTATGAAACCCACGTTTCTTTCTTGTTTATTTTATTCTGGGCCAAGAGTAACTCCAGGGAGAGTGAAGGACTGTATTCTACTGTAGTAACAGTGCAGCTGTTTCAGCTCTCTGGACCTGGAAACTTGGTTATGGAGGGAACGGGGAGAAGCCCATACAAAAAAGACTTTGAATGTATTCAAGGGCATGGATTTTGCCGCTGCGTTCCTGCAGAGTGTGAAATGTTTCTTCCTCCATCTGCCTTTGTACCATGGGCTGTGTCACTGACCTTTCAGAAATCCCTCTGTAGGTTATAGCTTACTGTCATTTCCCATTCACACTGTTTTGGCAACTTCTCTCCTGCAACTGAAGGTGAGCTGGGGTGTATTGGATTTCTATATTTCATGACAGTGCTGACTCGGATGGTCCTGGGAATGATACTGTCAGTCTGGCAGTGAGCTAAAGCCATTTTTGAGAAAGTTTTGGCTTAGAAATTGTTGCCACCTTTAATATTTTTACAGTTGGATGTCCTTTGCAGTTACAAGAATTATATATAGATATAATAATACAAATGACATTATAATATTCTGAGCACATTGTAGTTTTAAATAGCAGAATATTATTACACTATAAATGTGCAAACTAGAAACATTTTTGTATGTGTCAGATTTGTTTTTCTACAGCATGCTATGTTCGTATTTTACCTACAATATAAAGCACCAATCTGGAAAACTACTTTTAGGTTAAGAGTTGTGTTTCTTTTTGTTTTAAATAATTCTTTGATAAAGATTTTTGAATAAGGTCCTTGCATACCTTCGATAACTTGTAGACAAAAGAATTTTTGATCACTTGCCATACTCTTCTGGTAGGAGGTTGAATGCTACTAATTGACCTTTTTATCTAAGGATTATTCACTATTTCCTGACTTGATCTTTTCTTTTTGCATAGGAAAGACGAAGGATTTAAATGTGAAGGCTCCTATTGTTTGCTTAATTTAGATAGGGCTGACCCTACTGCCAGCCGATGTTTAACATCCAGCTGTTAAGGGGGAGTTTTCTTCTGAGAGGAAGGTCACACTGACATGAGGATGGGTACATTTTGTCAGAACAAGGAGTCAGAGTCAAGGAGCACTTACTTTAATTTTCTTATTGCTGTGTAATCTTATAGCTTTAAATTTGGGAAGTTGATTATGGTGTCCAAGTGTATTCCCTGTAAGATACACTGGCAACAGCTGTTTTGCATGTTAAAATTGGTACAATTTGAGGAACACTTTCATATTCTGATTGAATGAAAAAACGCCTTAATGCTGTCCTTACAATGTAGTATTTTTAAAAATATCTTTGAGTTGCATTAAGGTACCATCAAGTCATACTTCCCTTCAGCAATTAGACCACTAGGCTCCCAGCGGAGAGATGAAATATCACCTGCAGCTGCAGACTGATTGTGGTATTTTCATCTTCTTGTGGAATTCAGCCTTTGATTCCTCCCCCCAAGTCTTCCGTCTGGTTGGGAGGGAGGTCGGCGACATGTTTCGACCCAGTCACCTGACACGCCCCATTTCACCCACTCCCAGTGATGCCAGACCACTGATCTGACACCGTACTGGGGGCTGTGGAGAGTTCCTGTTCAGGACTCTCATTTGGTTGAGTGATGTATTTCCATGTTTGTAAATCTGTTGTCAGTATAATTCATATATGAAATTCAATTCAAAAATGTCATATAGTGTGAATAATAATCTTACTCAGTTTTGGGCTGTTTTTTTTTTATTATTTAAACCTTAAAAAAAAAGCCTTTAAAAAAACTG
This sequence comes from Hippopotamyrus pictus, assembly GCA_026781145.1. Lineage (NCBI taxonomy): Eukaryota > Metazoa > Chordata > Actinopteri > Osteoglossiformes > Mormyridae > Hippopotamyrus > Hippopotamyrus pictus. Next base: position 21,846,605 of record JAODLC010000113.1, read on the forward strand.
CAGTCTGTAAACCGTAGTATGGCATGTAAGCCATTAAATGGCTGGTGGTCAGATGGCTTGGTGGTGTAGTAGATAGCACTTTTGCCTGACACCTCTTAGACGTGGGTTTGAGTTTTCCCCTGAACTCTATTTGTGTGGGGTGTGTGTATTCTCCCTGGGTGATTGTGGGGTTTGCTACAGGTGCTCCAGTTTCTCTCAATGGTCCAAAAGCATACTGCAGCTAATTGGAGTTACCAAATTGCCTGTAGGTGTGCATGTGAGTGTGTGCCCTGTGATTTGTGGGTTGGTGCCCCATCCTGTGTTGTTCTCTGCCGTGTACCTGTAGGCTCTGGACCCTCTGCAGCGCTGAATAGGACTAGGGTTTATGGAAAGTGGGTGGATATTTAGCAGTACTGCATTTTCACACTTTACCATTGTAAAATAATTCCACCTGCAACAAAAAAACAAAAGTTTAGCTTAGTATTCAGATATGTATAAAAATATTAAAGCAATTTGTGGCTATTCCGCGTAATCAATAACATGATCAATGATGTTGAAGCAGTATACTGCGGTATTTCGGGTATATCGCAGTATTTTCACCGCCCCCCACTAGATGGATTTTATCATCAAGATTTCATACCAAAATAGCATTACTTTTGGAAAATACCATCAAAATACTTCATACCACAGTGTAATGTCTGAATTGCATTAAAGTATAGGAAATTAGGTACTGCCCAAGCCTACATCAAAGTTTTTAACTTTATTTAAAATTTTACATGTATAAGTGTAGAAGCGTCATGTAATGATTTTTTATTAGTTCTGCGTGAAGATGTGAGCTTGTTTGAATGTAGTTGACATCTGCTTCTACCCACTTATCCTGTTCAGGATTTCTCAGCTCATTGTCTGAGAGAGAGAGAGAGAGAGAGAGAGAGAGCGAGCGAGCACAGGGGCATATGCAGCGGATGGGCTGATTGGCCCCTAGAGTATTTAAGTCATCATCACTATCATTCGCTGTTTGTCTGATTGTCTCCTGTTTTTATTCTGTGTTGATTCTAGTGACTGACAGTCTGCAGGTAAGCAGCTCATTGTACTCAAATAGATAAGGCAATAACCTTGGACTCAGACTCAAAGATCCTCTATCACAGGGGTATATATTGGGGCGAGACCACAGGGGCTCTGGCTTGCTGAAAGCTGATTGGCCCCCGGAGTGCCCCCGCCCCATCACTCGCTGATTCGAAGCACATCATTAGCTAATGATAAAGTTGGCCCCTCTGTATGAATTATGGGCCCTCTTATGCACCCCACTGTAAAAAATCCTGCAATTGCCCAAGCCAGTAAGCCAGCACGTAACTCGTCAGCCTCCTCTGTGTACTCGTCAGTCTCTGACCTCCAGTCTTCCACCCTTTCTGTATATCAGGTCCCCATCCTCGCGGGTGTGTCTCTGTGCTATTTTCAGCACATAGTAAGGAAGCCAGCGTGAAGAGGGCTTTCTCGCTCTCGACTGGCCCTGCCAGCTTCCTCATTGCCAGGACAAAGCTAGTCTCACTAGGGCCGCGAGTGAAAACTCGGGTTCTGTGCCAGGGGACACCAGCTGGGATCAGCCTGCCATGTGTCCCCAGCAAGATAGTCAGACCAATTAAGAAAACTCACTTTGCCTTTATGTCATCGGCCCAACGCTTGGCCCTTTCTGTCTCTCTGTTTTCCAGGGGTTCTGTCTGCTTATAATTCATAATTTAACAAAGATAAGATCAATTAATCATCTTAAATTCAGGGACACTAAGAAGTATCCCCAAGAGTTTTATTCAATATCTGAGTGCTTTTCTAATTACCTTGTGCAAAGAACAGAAATTTCCATTGTCTTAATTTAATGAACTCCAGCAGTGTTTTTTATAAAAAAAATTGTAAAGCTTTTATTCAGAAATAAATTGTCCTGTTTATGTCCTTGTTGCTTCCTTGGTCACTGAGAGCAGTTCCTTGTGTCTTGATAATATAGGGCTACTTCATGCCTGGTAATCATGACCGAGTCAAATCGCTCCACTTATTGTCCCACGGAAGCTTGTGGTAAAGGAATCCACCTGTTAAGCCAACTTCCTTTGTTGTTGCCAAACAGGAGCAAAACAGGAGTAGTAATCAATTTAAAAGTTTGCCTTCTCAATCCAGTACCTCTCAGGCACCTGCACACACGTTCCTGTTGATACAGAATGTTTTCCCATTTGTCTAAGAGGTCTTGTTTTGACTTATACATTTTTTATCACTAGACCTATCCAGGCAACTGGGTGTAAAACATGTAGAAACTCACCCTAAAACATGACAAGTGGGATTCTGTTTTCAGCAGCAAGAGTGATTCCTCATGCCGGAAATCCTTCAGGATGTTGCTACATTGTTAGCAAGGGTTTGAAATCCAGTCATATGAAGATGTTGAACTTTCAGTCACCAGAAAGTTTTTGGCAGGGATGTCTCCGTGCATTTAACTGTTCCAGGAGTGACCACCTCTCAAATCAATATTATATTCCTAACTAATAGAGAGTAAGATTCTGTAGTAACAGGGAAAAAGCCTATTAGCAGAAATAGATTTACAACTGGAAAACATTCTTGCATAGAAGTAAATCATGTTTGGGATTTTAAGTTCAAGCAATAGTTTTGTATAGCACCAGACTAACAAGTGGGTTTGGATTTAGAAAGCAGTGATGGTTTTGGGCGCCCTAAAATCCCAACGTTGTTAGGAGTCTCCTCCAAAACCAGAGAGCACACATTTGTGGAGCATGACCATTTTAAATGTCTGTGTCTATTTTGATAAGGTTATTGGTAAGCAGAAAAGTGGCTATACTTAACTGTGTACATGCCTGTTTCCCCAACAGACATAGTCGTATCTGCCAGTTTAATTTAGATGCCGCTTGGTTTTGGTTTGGTTTGGTTTCCATAATGTATGGTGGAATTTTAAGGTTTTGTAGCATCATTTCAGTCAGTTGCTGTCAGTGCCGTTTTTCTTTCTTTTTTTTTAGAATTTAACCTACAGTAAGAATATTTCCTTCTCAGAAATGTACGTATTTCAACATAAGGATACTTGTAACCTGTGAATGCTGATCAAACCAAACAGGGAATGTGGTTCTGGAGTGAGAGGGAATTGCCACTTATGATGAAGCTGAAGATTCTCACTGTTGGTGGCATAGGAAACTCGAGCTTGACTTTGCTAATCACACAGCTGCTGCGTTTTCTAATCCAGTGTCAGCTTAGAGAGCCTTAACTCCCATAAGCCCTGTCACTCAGTGAAATAGTGGATTGTGTCTCTGTTGACAGTGTCTACGATAATGACACCTTGGACTTCTGACTTCCTCATGTGAATGCTGATGGATAAAGGGAATGTAGAAATTGCAAGTATTGCGTTACAGAATCAGTGTGCATGCAGAGTACGGTTTTGGCCGTGATTGATAGCTATTCCTGAACTGAGCAGCAGCTCAGGAGGAAGGTTGCAAGATTACTGTGATTGTCTGTATGAATTTCATCCATCTGTGCCATTTTTGCTGTGTTTAGTATGTTGGTGTGTGTTGCGTTTTGTGTATCCCGAACCAGGCAACTGTTAACTCCTCTGTCATAAAAATAAAACAAAACAGTACATGCATTTTGCTGTTTTTTTTCCTCTCTTCCAATTTTCCAAATGTATTTTTTTTTCTTTCCTGTCTGGCAACTTTAGTGTGGTTTTCCCCTAAGGTCTTGTCTCCACCCGATTCCATTCAAAAATAAAACCCTGCTTATTTTCCTGAGTTATGTGGGTTCTGTTCAAAAAGTGAGCAAAACTCCTGTACAGCGTTTGACGATTTTAATCGCTTTGCAGTTTGCTTGATAATTCCAGTTTTTACTTGTCAGGTCGTGCTTTCAAACTGGTTACCTACTATTTCAACTTCTCTGTTATTGAAGATGTAGACTTGGGGCGTACCATTGAGGTTCCAGGTATCCCACTTATGACGGTTCCCGGTGGAAGAAAGGGCACCATTTCTGTTATTAGTAAACACTTCTAACTGGGCTCTGGGAGCCGCCACTGCCTTCAGCACCTCAGACCTCAGCTGTCGTCTGAGAGAACAGGAGCTGGCTTGGATCACCTACAAAGCTGGTGACATGCAGTGTCAGCTTACCGGAAACGGGTGGGTATTTTTGAACGCGCATAGTGCTTTCCAATGGTGTGTGTTTAATGATGTCAGTTTGGATTGAAGCACTGATTTTCTTTTAGTTGTACATATACCGCATTTTACCCGCGCTTCCCTTTTTGTGAAGACAAGGCTTCGTAACATACATGTCACAATGAGCACTGCACAACGTCTTTGTTTATAAAAATCTAAAGGGACTGTTTATGAAGAAAGTTGGGTTTCAAGACGTAAGGCATGAAAATGTGACACTTAATGAATATATCCTGCTGGATCATATATTAACATAATTTTAAACAGTGATCCCTTTATTTCGTTGGAGAACATGCCAATTGTTTTTTTTACAGAAATCAACATCCCTGGCTTTGTAGCGAGGAGGTCTGCTAAATATAACCTTTATTAAAAGATACATTTTAATCATCGAGACCTAGTAGGTCACATTCTGTGATACATTTGATTATATGATGAATTTTATAGATTTATAATGAATTTTTATTTAAGTAGAGGTAGAATCCTGCTCTAATTATAGCTTCCTGACAGTGCCATCCTCACAGGTTCAAACATGCTGAGAATTCAGAGACTAATTAGGTGATGAATTAGCATGAAAACAAACATCACAGCCATGGAATTTTTTCCACTGGCTTCAGACGTCGGATAACACTATATAAGGTTACATCATTGTCCCTGGTGCTGTATTCTGTAGCCCCGAGTCATGTTTCTGGTGTACATTTGCAATGGGATTTCATTCAGTCATTCACTTGGTTTTATTGTTGCGCTCAATCTCTGACTGCCATTCCTTCTAGTGCTGTCGCTAACATCGAGGAGGAATTTTTCATGTTCGAGAGAATAAATTGTCTTGTAATGAAAGCTGACAGAATTCACATACTTGATTACAGACTGGGCTACTCATAAACTGGAGGCATTAAAGCTAAACATGTCCCAAGATACACTTGTTTGCTCTGTTAGTTGCTGAGCTGAGGACTAGTATACAAGCCACTAGCTCATGTCTTGGGCGGGTGATAGTAATTTTATCTTACAGTTTCCATGATCCCGGCCAGGATAAATGGTCGAAAGATGGATGAATGGATAATTAACTTCAATATTCTACTATTATTAGCTCCTTGGAAAGGGGAAAGGATTTCTTACTCTGAGAGAATTTGGATTTCCTGACAGCCTTGTTTCTCAGCGCTGCAGTCAAAACGAAAAGAGCGGCAGCTCCACGGTGGAGTTTAACGGTAAATGTGACTGGGACAGAATCAGAGCTCAGCACTGAACCTCTTTCAGGGAGGGGTCACGCTGTTTGCAGAGACAGGCCTCCACTGTCAGCCCCCTGCCGGTCTGGTAATCGAATAGAGAAATCCTCAGAAAGCATCAAGCATTTACCACATTCTCGACGTCTCATTTCAGAGCTAACACCTATTAACACTATCATTACGGTTTTAGAGACTCCCATAATGCAAGACTGACATTATGGTTGTAAGTATGAGTGTCTAAGAGCTAAAGCTTCTGCCAGACATGGTGTGATTCTGACATGACTCTCAAATGGAAATAAGTGGGGGGTTTAGTTTGTATTTGTTAAACGTTCAGTGCCAGTTGGTTTTTGATTAATAGCCTTTGGATTGTGTTTGATGGTGTCATTTAAAAGTAGTTCTCCTAGATTCTGATTAAAATTGCCTGGTTATTTTACAAGATTACAATTTCTTATATAGATGAAGAATAATATTTTCCTTATACATTATAATATTTATCTTGTGATGTGGGGTCAGTTTACCCTAAATATTCCTGCTATCCAATAAGCAGTATATAGAACCCAGAAATAAGTATCGGTCCTGTTTTTCTGTTGTTTCAGAATAAGCATTCTGCCCCATGATTCATCCTCCTGTCACCGACGCAGAATGAATACCTAGCTTGAAATCCATTCATGTAAATTGGTGAAGCATTTATATCATTGAAACAAGTATATGAAAAAGAGAGACTTGCTCCTTGGGTGATTTGGGTAGCAGCCATCAATGGTCAGTTTTTCTTCACATCACTGTGTGCGCTGATAATTTAGCTTAGTGACCAACATTATTACTCATTATTACTGATTTCTTGTGATGCTCTGAATTGAGCTGTGCATTCCCAGGAGCCGTATTGATAGGTCAGCTTTGTCTTTGGGAAATGCAGACATTCCACTACCTGCCAGCTGCCCTAGGGGTTAGGGGGAAGGTGGCGATTCAATGAAAGGCCAGAGGCCCCTTGGCATCTCAGTGACATATTCCACCCTGTGGATTATTGACCGATGAATGAGAATGGCAGCCTTCCCAGCCTCCCATCCTTACAACATTCCTACATCCCTACAATGTTAACAATAAGAAACCAAGCAACCTCATGGAGCATGCCCGCAACATACTGTAAGAGTAACGGGAGAGTAACCGGACCCAGAGTTTTCACTCCTCCACTTATGATCGATGGCAATGCCAGCTTTAACGTGCCACATGATAAAAAAAAAATAAACACAACATCTTTCTAAAAACCACCTTCTCCCTTCCAGTCATTTATAAATATCTTTGTGTCGTTTAGTGTTAGTGTGCAAACACATATGTAGGTCACCACATTCGCCAGCACTCTTTCTGAGTCCCTGAATGTATTTTGCTACAGTCTTGCAGTCTCTAAAGCCTTCAGTATGTCTGAATGCTAATGTATTAGTAGACCACAAAAGCATACTTAAATCTCAGCACCATTAAGATTCCCTTGACACGCTGAACTTTGGTATGCCTTGGCATGATGGTGATTTTGCTGTTATCCAGTGCTTCCTTTACGAGATACTTCAACTTGGCCGTTTAAGTTAGCTTGAAACATTGTTCTATCTGATTTTTAATATAACCTATGGTTCTCCTTCACTACAGGGAAAAACTGGTGAGAAAAAAACTGTCAGTTTACGACACATAAAGGCACAAATCTTCTACCTCTAGATCCCAGATAAATACAGGGTGCAGTGACATTTCCCGATTGCACTTTGTCATTTCTGAGCATCTGCTGAACTTATCCAACCTCCTGCTTAGTCATAGGCTGACAAATATTCAACAAAATAAATGAGCAAAATGGATTTTTTTCTGGTACCAAGGGTACTGTAAATAAAAAGGGATCACGCCGCTGAGGGGGGTGGGGGGGGGGGGGTCTAGTTTCAGTGCACAAGCTCTGGCGAGTTCAGTGGACGAGAATGGACAACAACAAGCATGTGTGGCTCTTCGTCCTGTCATGCAAGCATGTCATCAGATTGACATGGCTAAAGTGAGATGGATCTCCAGGGCTCGATGGTGGTATCTCTTGGAAAAATATGTCATTATCTTTTAATCGAGAGTGAAATGGATTTGGATGTGTCGAGCAGGAAAGTGCAGCAGTAGAAGCTGAAACTTGTTAGTCATAAGCCTGTCGAGAAGCTCGGGCAACATTTGATGCCTGACACGGAACAGCTGTTCTAGACACATCTCCGCATTTTCATGCACATAACAAAACGCTAGTATCACCCGGTGTGTCCCTGCATATTCTGCAATGCGTGGCATGATGTAAAAGGCTAACTGGATTAATGGCCAGGGGAAAGATTCCTGCTGTGTGCAAATTTTGCATTCAGATTGTTTCCATTTCACTTCTTTTTGCCATTGTGTACATAGAGAGGAAAAAAAGAAGTGTTTTGAAGAATTTGCATCCATTGAGCTGTTTTTGTCAGTGTTTTTTATTTAAGATCTGAAAAGGACAAATGTAATGCCTCCACACGCATGGAATGCTCGCTCAGTCAAAGACTTCCTAGAGCTTCTCCCCCTTCTCCCCACACAGAGCATCATCAAGTGCTGAATGGTGTCACCCATCAAGATTTTTGTGTCAAAAGTGACAGTCTTTCAGCTGCAGATTGCCCGTATCATTCACTGCTCAACACGCACAGACTAGCCGATTCTCTTGGAAGCTCGTGCTGCTCAGTGGTTTAGATATTTTGTATGCCTTACGTACCACGACTCTGAGAAACTTTTTTAAATCCTTACTCTTTCACTGGTTGCTGTCATCACTCTTGCCATATGTAATTGCTTTATGACTGTCTCTAAGAAACTGACAGTGCTTTCAGGGTGAGCCAGTGAAAAATAGCTATGTTATGGTCCTATAGATACCAGCTAAGTGCTGTTGCTTCTCCGCCTTTTGCTCCTTAGTCCTTAGGGGTTTGTGCGTGAGGCTTATGTACCCCCTCTGTGTTAGGCAGTGCCTGGGTTCTCACAAACCCCCTCCCCAGGAAGCTATCATTTGGAGGTGGGGGGGTCGGGTGGGCTTGTAGCTCTGCCTGTGCTCGGAAGTCCACTGGCTCAGATCTACTGGTCAGCAACGTGATTTAGCTGTTGCGTCCCTTGAGCAGGGCCTTTTACCCCCAATTGCTCCAGGGACTGGTTGACCAAACTTTCTCACATTGGATAAACAATAAACAATTAAAAAGTAATGTATTTCCACACTCTCAGCAACTTCATTCTTCTGTGTTTACGAGAGCGACCCTGCTTACATCTTTCCCTCCCCATTCATATGCCATTTATAATATCGGGCCTTCTGCTCACCTCCAGAGGGACATTGTTCTGCCTTGTCACCCCGAATGACTAAATTCAGGATTGCGAACATTTTTGACATAGTTTTCTATAGACGTTGCCATAAACGCCACGTCCGATGAAAAGCAAGGTCTGTTGGGAGGCAGGCTGCCCACGTCTCTGCTGATAAGCGGGCTTGGAAACCTTGGAGGAGTTTCAGAAATCTGAATTGCCTTGTAATCCTGTCCTAATTCAAGGTTATGAACTATGCATGTAACATGCTGCCGGCCTTTTCGTCACCGGGCAGCAGTGGCACAGGCCACGGATGCCGGGCTCGGACTTGAGATCCCAAGTTCTGGCAGAAGTGGGGGGCCAGCTGTTGCAGAGGGTCCTTTCTCATAGCTTGTCTGCATTTTTGCTCCGAGATGGAATGGGAGACGTGAAGCCATTTGGGCAGTTCTCAGGAGGGCCTGACAGTGGGATATGAATCAAACTGGGAGCCAGGGAGTTCCATGCCTCTCTCGCACAGGCCACACTACCGCACATCTGCTCAACTTAATTTGAGAGCCAGTGTTTTTGGACAAGGACGAGTCAACATCCTCCGATTGTCCGTCCTCTGGGATCTGACTCAGATCCATGAATCCAACAGTTCCTTCCCGGTCAGTCTGCCCCTCCGGCTCATCGATTGTCCACGGACTGGGAGACAAGAGATTTCTATTGCTGTAAACAACAGCTGGGAAAACCTGTGTTAAGCATCCATGAGCCATTTTCTGTTTTGTGGTAGAGGAATACATAGCCATCGTTTCAAATATCTGTCTGACAACTGGACAAACAATGTGGAAAAAATTATCTCCGGGGAATAATTCTGGCTTGTGCCTCTCCCTGTTTTCATGCACTACCTTTATGTACCAGTCTGATCCCACCCCTTTGTGGTCTGGAGAACAGGGACTTTCGGAGCTGGAACAAGTCTGTGTCTCGCTTTATAGATGCATGAAACTTGAGAATGGCTGGGGGAAGGGCATCATGTTTATATGCTGTGCTGTGACTGATTTATTTTATTTTTATTTAGGCCATAAATCTGTCAAGGGGAGCAGTATACAAAAAAGGCACTGGAAAGAGCCGTGATATAAGTGGCTTTTCATTTTTTTCATATATGGAGGGAAATTTTATGTCAATGTTAATTTTGCTACTCATTAGATGGCTACCCCTATCCAGTTTATATTTTTCTTTTGTATCTTGACGTTTTGAGTTAATTTTGATGAGTTCTTGAGCAAAAAATGGTAACACAGTATGACCACATTGGGAAATAAAAGTACAAATATAGCTATTTATCCCAGTTTATTCATTGTCTGTACGTACATTTCATTTGGTTATGAATAATAACAAGTAGAAAGGTCACTAGACAGAAATCTTTCCCAAAAGTCCTTCTTCCATGACTGTTTTCCTCCTAGTTTGTTCTGGGATGGGCTTTTGCCTCCCTGTCTGGAGGACACCAGTACGAGGGAGGGGAGAATGGGAGATGATCACAGTAACGGTTGGCTGGTCGTCTCCAACCAAAAGAATTTTGCCAATCAGCGCTTTCCTTTTGAAATAGCCCTGCGATTATTGTTACAGGGTACTCAGTCAGGGGAGAAAGGATTTGGGGGAGAGATCAAGTTATTTAATAGCTGGGACCTTTTAAATGGGGAACTCTATTATGATGGAATCAGGTGGAAATAGAAACTGGCGTGTCGTGTCGGCTAGAAATGCCAACAGTGGCAACATCCCAAGGCTATATACAAGGGTCGGGGGAGAGAGGGGGGAGTACTGAGGGGGTAGGGACCGCAGAGAGACTGACAGTGGGACAGAACGCCAGCTCAGCCTAGAAGCACATCACTCCCAAGATATCGTCTAGGTGACTAACAGTCGCAACAGTCACATTCTGTTTCTGTGATGTCACACGGTGTGCAGGCGACAGATGGAGCCCAGTCTGGTCGCAGTACGTTGGAAGCGCATCCCTGCCTTATCCGTGATGTATGAAAGCACGACCCCGGAAAACATGAAGAACCGACAGGGACGTGATCTTTCCGAGGTCGGGGCACGCTCCACTGCGGGCCGCGTTTGCGAAAACACGCGTGACAGTATGCTGAGCTCGGTGGAGGGGGTCGTGGTGCTCCAGGTGTGCTGGAACAGATCTGTATCTCTCAAACGTCCCGCTGTCAGCTTAAAATAAAACAGCCATTGTGGGCTACGGCAGTGACTGGCAGCTTGTATGAGCCCCAATAAAGCAGAGTGAGTGCACATTAAATCACTCCCGAATTGGGACTGAGAGAGAGACAGAGAGAGAGATGGACAGATAGAGATAGAGATATAGAGATAGATATTTTAAATGGAATGATTAATATTCATTATTACAAGTTCAAGAAAAATTCTTTCCAGAGCACTTGAATTGAATGAGATTAAATGTGTAAAATGGTCCACTCTCAGTGTTATAGATTTTTTTCTGATTCTTTCCAGTTCCACTTACTGGTGACCATTTTTCAGTTTCACATTTGGAGGGAATGGGAGTGCAGACAAAGCTAACGCATGAACCTCTTCCTTTGTGTTTTGCTGCATCTAGGTGGTTCAGAGCTCCAAGGTATGGAGTGAGGTGGCATTTCCGGAGGACATGGAGGCTGAACGGGGGGGAAGGCAGTTTAAGAGGTTCTTGGCAGAATCTGATGACGAGGACTTTGCCGTGGATGAAGCTTCAGGAGGTGAGGGGGTTTTACCGTGAAGTAGCTCCATTAGGGCTATGCATAATTATGTTATAAGGGGCAACATTGTTTTAGGTTATGGGTTTGAGACATTTTGGCGGTTCTTTGGTGGTTGTTGTTTGGAGAAACTTGGTCTGAATTTCCGTGCATTGTTTTCAGAAAGACCTAGTGGAGAAGAGGACGGAAGCACCCCAGGGTCCAATATTGACATCCAAGGAGTTACAGGTAAGAGCATCAGACTATGACTATCTCAACACCTTCTCAGATCTTCTCGAAGCTTTTTCAGCATGAAATTCTGCCTTAGCCCCAGCACTGTTCGCCACGAATGACAAACCCCTATCCTATACACAGTTTCTCCAACTTCTTGAGTAATTGCCCAATTTCTGAAGCCCCTTGCGATGTTTTGAGAAATACGCTTCTCATCCCATGTTATATGCGGTCATATCTGTTACCAGCCGTTCATACTCACTCTATATCATTTTTGAGAAAAGCTGTTTTATGAGGTCGTAGATTTTGGCTGGTGACATTTGTAGCTGTATGATTAGTTTTGCGAGGTCCTTCTAAGTGGTTTTATGCTCCCAGATGTTCAATGGCTGCGTTTTAGGGGGGAGTTCAGCATCCAGGCTGCGACTTGCCACCCACCAAGGCATTTGTGAGCCCTCTTTTCACGGCGATGAGACTGATCGTGATAGAAGACCTTGGATTTCTGTCAGACATGTAAACAGTCCTCCGGCTGCCGTTCATCCGATTAAAGGCGAAGGGGAAACCAAATACTGTAGATGAAAGAATGGGCAAGCACTGAAGACAGCGGTAGACCGCACTACTTCCACTCCCCCTCACACACACCTCCACCCACCCCTCCTACCCTATCCCATCCTTTGTTTTATCCTCTCATTCTTTTGAGGCCACAGACCACAAAACGTGCACAACAAAGGAATGCTCTCGGGTTGTTTTTACCAAGGGGGGCGGGGGTAGCTAAGAGGCAGAGTGCGGATAACACATAGTGGATAATACCCAGTGTGCTTTCGCCAGCAGATGTAAAACAAAGCAACTATGGTGTAATCTCCGGATCTGGCTGCGTGACGGCCAGGGGTGTGACCAGCATGTCACAGAGTGTTCCTCGTTAGATATTTTTCCAGCTTTTAACTGTCAGTGTGGAATCTTTCTTACGGCCATTTACAGCCACCCTCAGACCTTTGGTAGGTGCAGCAGCGGTTTATATCACTGAACTTTAAATCATCAGAAGGTGGGCCTGTCCGCGGCGATCTTTGACATCCGTCGCTGTCCTGCCCTTGACTTCACTTCCACGCTGATGATGCATTGTGCTGTTTCTTTTAGTTTTGTTGTTTTGTCTGAAATGTGACTTTTGTTTACGCATAAGATATGGGTCTCCACACATTAGTAAGCCTAAGGAGCAGTGTATTGTAGGATGACTTCCTCTCGTCCATCCCGTGTCTGTTTTGGCATCTACCACAGCACAGTGTGCCAGCCCAGGCCATTAGATCATGACCGAATAAATGTCTTTGGGCGGAACTGATCACAGTGACGTCAGATCTGAAGCTAAATTATCTGTATCTACTTCTGGCTCTAAAATAACCCAGCCATGAAACCTGCCCTTACTGCCTGAGGCCCTTGGGCCCCTCTCCGTTCTTGGCTGGGGGTTCGGCGGGGGGGGTAGCTAGATCTACCTTACACAGGCATTGTCGGCCTGAATGTCAGGCATTGATTCTTTACTTGGCCTTTACCAATGACTCTGCATAACACCAGACCGCATTCACTTGTTAAGTGAATTACGAAACATTTCACACATCTGGAACCAGGGTTTGAGTCTCCGCCCCCGGCTCTGTATATGTCCAGTTTGCATGTTCTCACGGTGTCGATGTGAGGTTTCTTCTCAGTTCTCTGGTTTCACTCCTACAGCCTGAAAATATGTTGATGTTAACTGTAGTTGCCAGATTGCATAAATTGTGTGTGTGCCCTCTGATGGGTTGGTGCCTCACCCTGGGTTATCCCCTGCCTTGTGCCCGTAGTTGCTGGGATAGAATCCAGACCTACACAACTCTACATAGGATAAGCGGGCATAGAAAATGGATAAATGTATGAAATACATGCAAATGTAATTTTGTAAATATGAGCCTTTCAGCAAAGAAAGGACGGTCTTATTTTAAGAATGGACAAACATAAGATCTTTTTCTCTGTTAGCTTTTGTTTGTTGTTTGCTCTGCTGGCTTGAGGAGGCTGCCCCCCCGCCCTTTCAGTCTGGTTTCTCCCAAGGTTTCTTCCCTGCCGCTGTCACCTCTGGCTTGCTAACTGGGGGCTTTGGGTAGAGATAATGTAAAGCGCTTTAAGACAATGCAATGTTGTGAAAATGCGCTATACAAATAAAATTTAATTAATACTGAATTGGATTGAAGATGCTTTCATAAAAATGTGCTATTTTCCTCCCGCATCCCCAATTCTGGTTCTGAAATTCCATGCCAAAGCCCGCTGTGATGTTTGTGTTGTTAACATTCGCAAAAACAGGCAGATTCAATCTGTTTTGAATTGCTTGCCCCCCTTTTTGAACTACATGAAACCATTTTGTGTTGCTTATCTTCAAAGTACATAATCCATTTCATCCTCTAACAACTCACACTTTGTGTAATTAATTTTAATGAAAGGGCTTGTTTTGTGTGTACAAAAAAAGCTGCACTTGAAATTTGTTTTGTCTATAAAAGGGTATATCTCCTGTGAAATATGAACTTGAGATGCTGCTGTTACATGGTCAGTTGTTTTGTCCCCACTACAGCGATCTGTAACTAGGAGAAACTCACAAAGGTGGAAAATTCAGTTTCAGAAAGTACAAATACAGATCAAGATTTTGTTTCAACGAACCAGCTGAGTATACAGAGTCACATTCACAGAGTACTCAACTGGTTGGTTGAAAGAAGATCTTGATCTGGATTTGTACTTTCTGGACCTGAACTGTCCACCTCTGGAAACTCCGTGCGGATGCGTAATCGCACATTGTAAGTTTGGACCTGAAGAGGGTATTATCTGTGCACGGCGATGTTTATAAATCGTAAGTGGGAAATCCGGATTCCCCAGTGAAAAACGCATGGGACGCATTTGTCGCTATGCCTCGGTAATCTCTGCAAGCAGATTTTCCCTTCCTCTAACATTTCCAGGATGGGCGTGTGTGACGGCGGCATCCCCAGCATGATATATGTACATATAAACCCTCGGCTGCTGTTATTTTCCATTTGTCTCATTATCGACCCATACATAAGTACTGAGGAATCACATTGCGAAAGGCTTGGGGGGAAAACAATCCACGGGAAATAAGACCATCCTTGTACCCATTAAGATGTAAGCGGAAGGAGCAGCTGTGCATTTTTCCCAAGTTAGCGTAATTGTCTGCTATAAGCCTCGTTGAGATCAGCATGACATGGATTGGGTCCACATACCCCCCCCCCGAGGCATGACAGGATGGGCCCTTCAGACGTGCAGTGGAGTTCAGTTCCCAGTTTGTCTCACCCAACGCTGCTCTTCACGCACGTCCCCCCGCAATCAACCACTTGGAGACACAACTCGAAGGTTATGTTTTCATGTCCCTATTTTCTAAAACTGGGCGTCTGGGAGCTGCCCCAGGACTAATTTTGGAAGGGGGGCTTGAGAAATGTTCTTGTCGAAATTTTCTATAAAGTGAGTCATAAAAGAGGGGAAGTAAAACTAATGGTGGTGCCTAAATATATTTCTCACCTGTCTTTTGTTCCAGGTAATCTTCCGTATAAAAATTAGTGGCTGGCCGGCACATTATCGCTTTACTGGAGATGATGCAAACTATATATGTTACTTTAATATGTTATTTTAAACATATTGATGCAAACTATATATGTAAACTCAATATGTTATTTTAAAAACATAAAAGTGAATCAATTGCTGATATTTAGGCTGAACTCCGGTTTCCCCCCACAGTCCAAAGACATGCTGAGGCTGATTGGAGTTGCTAAATTGCCCGTAGGTGTGAATGGT
>JAODLC010000113.1:21862112-21875799 GCA_026781145.1 Hippopotamyrus pictus
CGTTGCTTCCGGGATAGGCTCCGGACCCCCCGCGACCCAGTAGGATAAGCGGCTTGGAAAATGGATGGATGGATATTTAGGCTGATATTTATGCTTCTAGCGAATTTGACAGAAATTTACTTGGAGATAAAACATGATTCCTTTGTGAGAGATCTTTACACAGAGCCTCTTTTTTTAGCCATGAAGTTGGAAACTCCAGACTTGGTTACTATCGTAGTCTTGTGTGTCTCAGAAAGACCAGAGAGCATGCAAGTCTTGCATTGTTTTCTCCTGCAAGGCCAATAATGATGTTTAGTCTTACAGGAAGTTTGTTTTTGCATTAGCTCAGAGAGTGTTGGAAGTTCTCACAGAATAACACTTGTCTGTGTCCAGCGGCATCTTTAAATCCAAAGCAGCTTAGAGGGTACAAAAGACGGGACACATTGTGCACAGTAAATATAACGTAAGCAAGTTTAAAAAGTAGACAGTACTAATTAGATTAACTTGTATATGAAATTGTCTATTTATAAAATAATGATTATTGTTATTAATGTCCTCCTTCTCCTATTATTATTATTATTATTCCAGATAATTGTTGTGACTCCAAACAAACATCATGAATATGCTCTCCATAAACCCAGGGGGTTGGACGAATGGAGAGGTTTTTAGGTAAACAGTGTAAACAGTGCTACAAAAATTGTCAGATTGTGGGCCTGGGGGGCCTATTGCCAGGCCACCCAGCCTCAGACCCCCCCCAAGTCAAGCCAGATGGAACTTTGTGTGTGTCACAGTAGAGCTGGGCTCCTGGATAATTATATCACAGGAAGTGACATACAGCGGCAGCTGTGGATTCTTTCAGCGACCTCCTTATGGTTGTGAAAATCCCTCCTTTGAGGAGGCGGCGGATGCACCAGCTCTGGTGCCGAGGCTGGAAGTCAGGGAAAGGCAGGATGGGAAAAGAGTGAAGGTTTACGCTGACGTCAGGCTGAACGGGAGCCCGGCTGCCGGAGGAAAGCTGGCTGGTCAATAAAATACATGGTTACCACAACCACTTGCGGGTTCCCTCCATTTCCCAAAAGATACAAACACCTGATGCACATGATTGAATGCTGTATAAATGGGTTGTAAGTGTCGTGTTAACAGCAGAAGGACATTTAGAGATGCTCTGACGTGTCACTGAACTGTCAAGGTTTCCCCATTCGGGCCAAAGTACAGTACATGCATCCACTTATTTGATATACGGATGATACACATTTAATCAGAATTAACAAATGAAGTATTTAATCCAATGAACCAGTTCCCGTAGTTACTTAGGTCTGTAGCTGCTTAGTAGTACTGGCAGGGGGGCTGTGAGGAGCTAGGACAATTCCAAGGGCCCCTGAGTGACAGGAGCCCTAACCAATTTGGAATGTAATTTGATTAGCCTGGGTTAGTGGCCTAAAATCTGTAGTGCCACCCCAGGGCTAATGGTGACCATTTGCTGTGGAATTGATCTTTGGATTTGTGCCCTGTAGATGGGATTCTTCTATTACCTTGCAGGTTGTAGTTGGACTGTATGCCTTGCATGTGACAAAGAAAGCCCTTGAATCCTTGAATTTATTGGTTTGTCTCTGGCAAAGTGTTCTTGTGTTTCCACTCCGGCATCGATGCTGCTGTTGACCAGCGCTGTCTGCTTTGGCCCATTCTCTGGCCGTCTGTGTAAAACAGAAAGTTTTGCCATTGCATTTCTTGCCAGCCCTTGTGTTCATCCTCCTTCATTGTATTTGCCAAGGGCTCTTCATGTTTGGAGTTCATTTATATACCCGGAGAGTCTGTTTTGTATAAGGACGTCTCTTCTTCGTAACACATTGTCCCTCCTCTATCAGCTCGTTTTAGCAGGGCTTAAATGTAGCAGTAAAACAATGGGGTTATTGTTATACAGAACTGTTGGATCTTGCATTTCAATTCGTCCTACTCAGTGATTCAGACTTTAAGCTGTAATGTTGCTATACGTCTCTGCTAAGCGCAAAGCGGCATGACCATTTCCATCATTCCTTTCCGTTCTCTTGTCTAGCTAAACCTTGCTGTACTGTAATGGTTTCTGTCACCATTGTTTTCTGCCATGTGTTATCACGTCCCTGCATTGTTCATAAGTAGCCCAGCGACTTATGTTGACTACAGCGTTTACTGCAGTCATTGTGTGGATCTGGATTCTTTAACATGATTAAAAACAGACTAAATCGAGCCTGCGCTATTCAAAGACATGCAGTGTGCAATGGGATATTTGTTTTGTTTAAGTGTATGTGTCCTGTGATGGCCTGGCATCCTGTCCAGGGTGTACCCCTTCCTTGTGCCCTGTGATGGACTGGCATCCTGTCCAGGGTGTACCCCTGCCTCGTGTCCTGTGATGGCCTGGCATCCTGTCCAGGGTGTCCCCTGCCTCGTGCCCTGTGATGGACTGGCATCCTGTCCAGGGTGTACCCCTGCCTTGTGCCCTGGTAAAAGCTCCAAGTCCCCCCGGATTTTTCTCAGGCTTCTCAGGTTAATGATAAATCCTTTATCATTCAGCGCCCCTGGAGATGGGGGGTAAGGACCTTGGGCTCAAACCGGCAATTTTCTGATGACGGACACAGAGACTTAGCCCACTGTGCCACTCACCAATAGAGGAAGATATGAATTCAGTTATCTCTTCTTTTAAGATGAACACAAGAGGATTAAGTGCACAGATCATTTTCCTGTTTCGATCTTTAAAGGCCATTAAACACTCTGCTTTTGTGAATCAGCAAATGCCACTGCAGGACAGAAAGGAATATTTCAGTTTATCTTCCCCCTGTTCCCTTTAATCTTACGAGAAGATGCGTGCTTTGAAGTCACCAGGGGCTCATTAACACTAATTAGTTTGGGTCACCAAGATCCGCCTGAAGGGAGAAGTCTTCCCTCTTCCTTCTCTGTAAGGCAGTGCGGGAAGTTACGCGTGTCAGGGCGCAGGCAGTAGTTATGCCACAGTGTGTTCCCGGTCCCTTCAGTCTCCTTACCTACAGTATGACACCATTGTTCTTAACACAGCCCCAGAGGAAAAGGGTTACAAAGGGACTGTTTGCATTCTCAGTAAAAGTGTTTAAAATGCATCATAATAATGGCTTGTGTGGTGAGCGAACACGCATTGTAAACAAGTATCATGTATTGTTTTGTGCGTGCAGCTGGGGAACAGCTGGGCCTGGCAGACATGATTACAGAGGTGATGTTGCCCCTGCACAACCCACAGGAGAACTAGGAGAGATCTACTTCCACATGATTTGACAGGTTAATTATGTCAGTCAGCCAAGGATTTAATATGACATTTTTTAAAAATGGTCTTTTGCTCTCTATTGTTTCCACACTTCTTTCTTGCTTTGCAAATCTTTACCCAGTTCAGTGATTCTTGAAATAGGATGTGTGTTAAAATAGCTTTCTACTGAACCCAAGATCTCCTCTTGAAGTCTGAACGTGCTCAGTGCCACAGGCTGAGTAAACTTAATTTCCTGAAGTTGAACTGCATGTCCTGCTACTAACTACTGTTTTCCTTAAGCACGCCGCTTTCTTTACCTCTGTCTCTGGAACGATAACAGTCATCTAATCTAAACAAAGATCTGTTTGAGTCACCGGGTCTCGGCTTAAGTGATTTCTCATACACTGTTTGATGGGATCACCATGCTACTGGTTGGACCAAGACAAGCTTCTATTGCTGGTTTCCTTTCCAGTCAGATCAGTCTGAAATGGGGAGAGCCTGGTATGTGCCACACTTTTCAACCTATTAAAAACAGAACCAAAAAAACAGGAAAGAGCCCCTTTCCTATATGTGCAGCCAACACCGTTTTGGCTTGGAGGGTCATAAATGTAGCCAGTGCAGAGGATATCCCCTCAGAGCCAGTGGGTCAGGAGCTTCGGACCTGTCCTCGCCACCGCACAGGCACTTCCTGTGGGGCAAATAATGATAATGATACCGCCTCCGTGTGGCTGAGGGTCTTAAGGAAGTATCACGTGACAGCAGCCCGGTGCCAACTGGGGAGGGGGGTGGGCTTCCCCTAGGGGTCTGGTCCCCCCAAGGTGCCTTGCTTTCTCTGATGAAGGTTTTCCTTACCACAGGCCTACTCTCCGGAGACCTCAAGTGCGGGTGAAATTCTTCGTGACAACAGTTTTTGTTAAAAGCACTGCAGCGTTTCCGCTGGTGGCACTTCTCCATGGCGGCTCACCGCGGCAAAAAAAAACGTTACCGTTACGGAAGAGTGTTTGAATGGATGAGTGGGAACGGATTTTTTTTGTTTCATCCCGCGTTGTTTTTACCTGATACATTAATGGGTTTCGTATGCGAAAGGGGGTCACACACCGCGAGAGACTGTCTTCCCACAACCAGCCTGCTAAGTTCGACAGTTAGGCTGTGTGCAGTGCAGTTAGGCTAAGATACATACAGTTAGGCTATGTACAATACAGTTAGGCAAAATCACATACACAGTTATGCTGTGTGCAGTGCAGTTAGGCTGAGATACATACAGTTAGGCTATGTACAGTACAGTTAGGCAAAATCACATACACAGTTATGCTGTGTGCAGTGCAGTTAGGCTGAGATACATACAGTTAGGCTATGTACAGTACAGTGAGGCTGAACTCACATATACAGTGAGTCTGTATGCAATGCATTAGGCAGCTGTTACGTTGTTGAGTAAAGAACTGGAGACAGGCATACTACTGCGAAGTTAATTTAGCAACCAGTAAAAAAGTAGTTATAACTGTCACTGAAAAGTAACTAACCTATATTAATTTATATGATTATTGCTTGCTCATGGGGCGGCACAATGCCATCACTAAACAACAACAATAATAATAAAACAAAGGTGCAACAATGGTCTGATGTCTGGTCTGCATTTTTTCAGTAGCACCCCTCAATGTCATATTGGCCCCATGCCAAGCTCTTGATCCACAGTAAACACTGCATTTTATAAGTCAATTTAATTAGATTTAAGCAGAAATTAGGAAATTTAGGCTATGTGGATGTATAGCTATTACGTAGTGATGCTACTCCTTATTGCAACAAAATGTACCTTTGGAAATCATCAAATTCAAACAGAATGTTCCTTGCTTATGTTGTGAAGAGCAATAGGTATGTTTTTAACATTGGAGTGAAAGCACTTTTAATTTGGTGTTTATCTCACAGTTTTAGTAATATACTATTATCCAAATAGCCTTTTGGGGATCATATTTGTTGTTGGTAGAACGTAATGTAGAAGATGAAGAAGGTTGGCCACTTCAGTTTGAACACAGGCCATTGATTATCTTCTGTGTACTTCCAAAACGAAAATGTTCCCTAAAAGCTTGCAGCTGACATGATTTGTGTGGCCTTTTCATCTCATATCCCTTTCATTCACTGGCAGTAGTACAGTACATGCCCCAAATGGTGAACTTGTTTCCAAGCTTCTTCTAATGATACTTTTCTCTTTCTCTTTTTCCTTTCTTCCTGCCTTGGTAATAAAACCTCTCCCTCCTGCTTCGCTCCTAATATTTTCTCCACTTCCCCTTTAATTTTCTTTTACTTCACTATTATAATTTGTTTTGGCTCCAATCTCCTCACCTTCCCATCCCACCCCCCTAACCATAGCACCTCCTTGGGAATCGCCAGCTATCGCTGAGATTCACAGCCCTGACCATCAGGAGTACAGTAAGTTGTGTTCTCAGGTGTACTTCACAGCCACAGTCTCTCTCATGCCCTCTCCTTTTACCCTCTATTAATGTGCAACTTGCAGGTTAACACATTGTACACGTCTGGTTCTGTGGGTTAGATTAGCCAAGTGATTTCACCATTGGGCCCCCTAGCCAATCTTTTAACCTACAGTTGTTCTTGGGATTATCTGACCTTGGTTTCTCAAAAAATGTGCGTTGGTTTGGATATAAGCATCTGTTAAATACCTGTGATGTACATTACCTGTTATTGCTTTTTATTTTCAAAACACTTCAAGGAATCAAGGTTACTTTAGTGAGAGGAGTGTCATGCCACGGCAGGGTCAGAATTGGGAAATGAGAGTGACGATCCATTGAGCATCTCCAAGACAAAAAGGGATTTATTATATAATGGAAACAACAAAGGGAAAACCACAAAAATAAAGGGACCATGAGGAGTCAAAATTCATGGGAGAAATAACAACTAACAAAGAACCATAAATAAACATATTAGGGAAACCTGGCAACAAAGGGAGCGTAATCAGAAAAACCAAACAAGCAGAGCAACAACGCGCAGTAACATGGGCAATAGCAGACTGAAGAACAGGGTAGAAAAGGGGCCTTATGCCTTGTCCACACGTACACGGGTATTTTTTAAAACGTACCTTTTTTATACGTCTTGGGCTTTTGTCCACACGTAAACGGTCATTGAAAACGGAGCTTTTGCAAAACTCCATCCAAGGTGAAGATTTTAAGAAACTCCGTTTTCAGCGTCGACATGTAGACAGGGAAAACAGTGTTTTCGAAACGTCAGATTGTGCGCCGTTGTCCACTTTGTTTAACGTCAGAGCGTACGCTGTTTGCTGTATACATTAGGTGAGTTTGAGCAATGGCGGACTTAGCCGAAATAGTGCTTGTGCTAACCTTGCTGACAGGACTTCTTACATGTGTACAGATAAATGTTGAGTCACTCTCGCATTATATTGATCAACACAGGTGTCGGAATGTGCGCCATCAACTTAACAGGACTGGCAGTTAGGCTTCTGATTGGCTAACATGGCAGTATGGTTAGACTTATAATGCCGCCTGTTGTTTTGGCATGCTCTTGACAGCGCATTTTAGTGGTTTCATGTGGACGGAAATATTTTAGAAGACAATGTTTGTGTGGACGGGGTTTTTTTTTTTTTAAAACGGAGGAGGAAAAACACCGTTTTAAAAAATACCTGTGTACACGTGGACAAGGCATTAGACACAGACAATCGGGTTAACGAGGGAGCAGGTGTAGCACATAAGACAATTAACCAACAGCAAGGGTGCACGGAAAACAGGCAACAGGTTGGGGTAGTTTACACTAATGAACACAGGATTAGGAACTCTACAAAGACTGAAACTAAGAAACATTGATCACAGACTGGGAATACCGTTAAGAGAAAATAAACATGGAATTTGCGAACTATTAAAACAAGGAACAAGCGTACAAGGGATAAATAAATAACTAATAAGAAACATTAAGTAAAACAGAAAGCCAATAATTAAACAAAACAGGTAAGGCTTGTTCCTGGGCGCCTCAAACCCATGACCAGAGAGTTCTCAGCCTAAGGCTCATCTTCAGCCTGTTTGGCTATGCAGCGGTCCAAGTAGAAAGGAGAAACAGACCAGGGGTGAGAAAGAGGGAGGAGAAAGGCAGGATGACTAGCGACGCCTGCTGGCCAAAACAGGGAAAAGACACAAAAGGCAGGGTTGGACCTCACCTGACTCGTACTGGAAAATGGAGCTTTTCCATTGCTAAGTATGCAAGCCATACCTGAGCTGTAACTGCACTGACGTGGCCTAGCAAGGCCGAAAGCGTGACCAATCTGAGCTGGTTGTGTCGCCACCATTTGATTGATCGAAATGCTCGGGGATACCTGTGTTCTGTGCATGCATTATCTAAAGAAAAAATCATATTCTATATATTAGTCATTATTAGTAGTATTGCACGACTTGAAAACCTCCTACTTAAAGTACTATAGAACTGCTGAATGGAATTAATTTGTAATGCAAATTTACGCAATGCTGCACAGTGCTACACAAAATTAAGTGCTACACAAAATTAAACTAGATCTGCGTAAAGGATTTAACTGTTTAATGAGTTTCCAAGCCTGTGGCAATATAAGATTTCAAAACAGGATATGAGGTGGGTTCAGTGTTCTGTGTGGTTTGTGTTTATGGTGTGAATCGTTAATACGATCCGATTCTATAAAAAGAGATCTGTGAACAGTTTTAATTTTATGAGCAAATACAAAGGTTACGATGTTCCATGTCTAGATATTTCGACTTTATGAAGGGTATTCCAATTCCATTCTGTTTTCCACTTTCAGTACATTATTCAATAAATTGCATGGCATGTTTATTATGCATGACACTTTATTATAAAACAGGCTTTGTGTTAATGATTTAGCCCATTTGTAGGCTAATGTAAGTGTAGGCTATGCTATGCTATGATGTTTGTTTGTAGGCGTACTATATTAAAATGCATTTTCGCCTTATGATATTTTCACCTTATGATAGGTTTACTGGATCATAACCCCATCGTAACCCTATCTGTACTTGTATAACACGGTAATTCAAACAAACGTGCTAGTAGAGATTAGCACACAGTAAAAAATAATAACTGCACATACTAAATGATGATGTACTCCGTCTGAACAGTAAATATTTTATGTCACCGTCGCACTCAAAACCCAAGAATGCCTTTACTGAGACGGCCCTTCTGCAGTGGAAAACCAAAGCGGATGGAACCGTGCTGTAACTAATCTGTCTTTGTAGTATGGCTCGGGTACAGGTCAGTTCCTGTATGCCAGTGGAAAAGCACCATTTGTTTATAGTGAATGTGTGTGGACTTAGCATGGAGTCCCTGGTTGCATTGGGCTACTTGTCCTCTTGTTGATGATGACCCCCATCCCTCTCTTACAACATCAAACCTGTTTTAAGAATCTGTGATTAGGAGGTGGAGGGATGCTGTATGTATCTAACATACAGTCTAGATACGTGCTGTATTTATTGTACATTGTTCTGGGCCAGTATTCATTTTCCTTAAATCTCCTTTGTGAAGGGCTGGTCAGAATTAAACAAGCAATTTGTAATTCATTTATTGCCGTAGCATTTGAAATCTGTATAAATATGCCACGACCCTTGTGGAACACCAAGAACCTTCCCACGAGTAGAACAGAATCTGACAGATGCTAAAAGGGGAGATTGTGTTTACATTATGTATGGTCAGAACACTGGGTTTTAACCCTTTTTGCTAAGCTTTGACTACAGCCCACATTCACCAAATAAGGCCTGAAACAGCAGATGCTTTTGCTAAAGTACCAAAACAGTCAACAACCTGTGCTTTTTTATGAATGAACCGCTGTAAAGCTCATTGAATCAATGGTGACATCATAACACAGCATCATGGGTATATACAGTATAATGAGTTATGACACCTGATTATTTTTCATACTGTAATCATTCATAAAAATGGACTGTCATGCATGCCCTCGACATCACTATGAGGGACTTGATTAGGACAGAAAAACCAATCATAAGAAGCACAGAGTTACCCTAGAAGGTAGCATGTTACTGAGGCTGTGTGCAAGTTTGAGTTAGATTCAACTTTGGGGGCAAACAATCCTGCCATAAGTCTCTGTTTGAAAGAGAAGAGTCTCTCAGCTCTTCAGGTCGTCATCTTTAAAATAGCATTCTGCTAGCAGCTAGTGTGTTACTGAAGCCGCGTGGTGCTGCAAGTTGGCACCAGAGTGCTCTGTTATGAAAGAAGCAGGGTCACATCAGTTTTAGGGGCAAACAGTCCTGCCATAAGTCTCTGTTTGAAAGAGAAGATTCTCTCAGCTGTTCTGCTTGCCATCTTTAGATGCAGATGGAAAATAGCAGGGCTCTACACTAAAAGATGCCAAATCCAAGAATAATTCCCCCCCCCCTCCCCCACTGATCTCCCACCACAAAAGCAGGAGAAAGGAGGCTCAGAATCGGCAGGCTGTCAGTGAGGCTGGAGGCCGTTTCTTACGGCGATGCTCTGTCCCGCCGTTCTGTGTTGTGGGTGGATCGGGTTTGAAGGTCGAGCTGAAAGAGTAGAGGCTCCCAAAGCTGAAGCAGCCACACCAATCAATTGGCCCTTTGTTCCCACCACAGGGCCCCGTGTGTTCCGAGGGCTTCCGGACAAAGCCACCACAGTTTCATGCGCATGCCTCGATGGTAAAATAAGTTTGTGAATTTAGGGCCTGGAATGTGATTTTTCCAGCCACGCCCACTCTCGCACCCCTACGCAAGGTTATACCCATCCCCTTTTCGGTTCCCTATAGCTTGATGGGGAGGGGGTCTTCTCCTGTGGAAACAGTGACCGCTTTCCTGAAGAATTCACCAAGGGTGCAACAAAGAAATCTCATTAGTGGAGAAAAGGCGGGGAACCGTGTAATCACTGGTGCCCGCTGGGTCGGACATGAACCCGACGATAGACAGTAGCCATGAAGAGTGAATGGGGCATGCGGAACCATCATGGGGAACTCAAGAGACTGATTAGATTAACACCGGGGTAGATGATGCCCCTTTGATGTGGCTCTTTTCAAGTCCCTGGTGCTGGGTTCACATATTTGCTGCTGAAGACTCACTGCTGCCTGAATCAAACAACTGAGATGTAGCATTCCCTGCCTTTTTCAGCTCTGTCCCTAACAATATTGAAACTGATTATTACTTGGGGAAGGAGTTGGCCTTCATTTTTCTCTGCTACAAATAAGGCTTCTCCTTAGAAGCAGTGTAAGGTCCCTCAGAGGATCCAGGCTCCGTTATGTCAGTGTTCTGTGTAGTTTTGGCACCATGATACTCTCTAACCGATGCTGGCAGTCAAACAGATACATGCACTTATTCCACAAGGCGAGGGATAGTTTCTGGTTCGGCTTGGCTCATTACAGATATTTCCAGTAAGGATAAGGAAATAATTATGTGCCTGAAAAGCTACTTGTTCCAACAGGAAATTTCCAACATGCCCTGCTGTTTCGTAAGGTGGGTTTGCCCATGTTTGTCAGTTTTCTGTAAGGAAAGTTATGGTAGCACAAGCTCACTTGAAATGTGACCATGTGATGTCATAGCCGTGCAGGGGACAACAGAAGAAGCTAGCATATCAGTCTGTCCTCCTATGCAACCCAGCATGGGCTGGCAAGCAAGAAGTATGGTGTGGACTGGGCCCTTGAATCCAGGTGCTACACAAAATCAAACTACATCTGTGTAAAGGATTTAGCTATTTAAAGAGTTTCCAAACCTGTGGCCATATAAGATTTCAAAACAGGATATGAGGTGGGTTCAGTGTTCTGT
This sequence comes from Hippopotamyrus pictus, assembly GCA_026781145.1. Classification (NCBI taxonomy): domain Eukaryota; kingdom Metazoa; phylum Chordata; class Actinopteri; order Osteoglossiformes; family Mormyridae; genus Hippopotamyrus; species Hippopotamyrus pictus. The sequence continues at coordinate 21,873,111 of JAODLC010000113.1, forward strand.
GTGGTTTGTGTTTACGGAGTGGATCGTCAATACGGTCCGATTCCATAAAGAGAGATCTGTGAACAGTTTTAATTTTAAGAGCAGATGGATCACAAACACTTTCTCTTTGACCTGTGAGAAGTAAAACACACGGTGTACCTGGACCTTGAGGCCCCAGACTCATACATGGCGCTGGGTGTATCTTGTCCCTGACCCCTGGAATCTGAGTTGCAGGATACTTTGAGGATTGCTGGGACTATTGTTCGAGGGACTTTGGACTTGGAAGATATTGATCTAGTCCATCCCCGCTTACTAGACACACACACCAATGGGCTCATTGGTTGCCCACCTTTCTGTGAAAGAATGATGTACATGTGTCTTATACAGGAGATAAGCAGCAGTGTTTCATGTCTTGCCCAACCCATTTCCTGTTTGGATAACTATGCCATATGAATCTATATGAATACAACATAATAAAATAAATAGTTCAAATCCCATAATTGATGGAATATTTTTAACAATAATGGCAAAATCTGAAAGCCTTCCATCATTTTGACAGATTAAAACACTGAGAACAATTTACCATAACTTTTAGTGTAATTCACACCCCTGTCCAGTTGCCTATTAATTAGGTATTGTCTAGTCTTGTCTAGTGGATCTCAGATGCATGACCATGTTGTTTTATAGCAATGAACTTTGGTTGACTGCTAGCACTGGCGCTAACTTGGAAGTCATATAGGTGTGCTGGGAAAAGAGCTTGAAGTAGTGGAGCAAAAACTGAGCACATGATGTTATTTTTGCACCTTAGTTTCTTTTACAGCATTAATGAACCTTTTTGCTGGTGTCTTCATATTTCTACATTGGAAAATTCAATCAATAACTGATATACTTTTGTCTAATATTACCAGTGCCTGCAGTGAATCTTGCCAGGGTGTATTGGCGGAATAACGCTGCATCATTTTCTCATTTTTAAATGATTGATGAATCTGGTGGACATATTTAATAATGATTATAAGCATGTTGTACAAATAAAACCTGTGTCCCATTTTGATTGCAATCGATACCTCCAGTAACTAACAAAACGACTTGTTCATCCGCCATTATTTGGGGGGGTGGTTGTCTCGTGTGAAATTACGTGTAAAGTTTAACCTACAAGCTTTTTGCGTCCGTCATACTTACAGTATTTAACATAAAGGTTACAGTTTCTGTGGCAGCACACGAAAGCAGCCGGGAGGCAAAAAAGTTTGAGCTGGCCCAGAACTGGGGTCCTGAATTTCGGTGGGAAAGCGTCTGTACTGATAACATGTATCAGCGAAAGCGATGTTCCGCTGTCACCGCGGGGGAAAAAATCATTCATCTTCTTTGTGTGGTGTTGACATGAAGAGTGACCACACGGTTGGTGTCTCTGTTCATCTTCTCTCTCTGTCCCCACATAATTGCATGAAGGTCTGTTCTGTATATTAATTATTTAAAAATGAAAATGAATGAATGAAAATGATATTAAATATGTCTTATCATTAAAATATGCAAATTAAAATGACAGGTCATAATGGATCATGACAGAATTTTTATGACCCTGTCCGTCAAAATAACAGACAACAAGAAAATCTAAGCTATGAATTGCATCATCTTCTGACAAAACAGTCTGCATACAAACTGTGGTATTGTGCTTGAAGTCTGCAATATGGCAGCTTACATATACTAGGTTGGAGACCTGCCTCACAGATGGACTCACAGATGACTATGACCGTTTTACCCTTTGCTTTTGTTACTATAATATTAGCAGCCCCGGGGGGATGTGGGCAGACTTGGGGATTTTTGGTTCCTCCTCTTCTTTGTTTTCTGGCATTCTTTCTTTCCCACTTCCTAGTTCCATGCACCATTTTTTAATATCATATCCTGTGTTACCGTATTACCCCACAGTGAAATGCCTTATATAATATGATGGAAGAATCAGGGGATTATATAGATTGTGTTTTTCCTGATATATGTTAGACTGTAAAAGAATGAATGTGCAGAAATTTACAGGCAAGGGTGAGAAAGGTAACGACCTCATGTGATAAAACAAGTTAGTGGGACATAAAGATGATCTTCAAATTAAGACCTTGCTAGATGGGCTTACTCATTCTGCATTGAGAAAATACCCAGTCACAAAGACTATCTCACTGGGTTGACTTAAGCGTACTTAAGAAAAGTTAACAAGAAGAGCTGAAATCCATCTAGAAGGAAGTGTGGCTGTTTGCCTTCACTTTGTTCATGTCACCATGCAATGCTGCACCTGCCTAACAAACCCCCTCCCCCCCCCCATTCCAGTCTACTACCGTGCTCTGGTGAACTTCACCAACTCCTTTGTGTACGGACCAGAGCTTGAGGACATCAACTCCCCTCTCTTCAAGGAAATCACAGATGCTGTCGTGGACACGGTATGTACACCACCATCCATCAAGCAGATGCAGATGTTGGGTTGATTCTGCCAGTTTTCACATGGCCTGTGCTGCCAGGGAATTTCACTGTTTTCCCAGAGCCTCTTGTCCCTACTGACTACATTACAGTATATTTTGCTTAAGTGTACATTATTGAGTAGTAGCGTTACATCTGTCTTTTCCCTCGCCATTTATCAGATGAGTCACATTTTAACATAGTAGAGTGCTGAATCATACGTGGATGTACATTAAGTTTTACTGCAAAATGAAAGAATCCAATAATAATT
>JAODLC010000113.1:21890514-21911238 GCA_026781145.1 Hippopotamyrus pictus
GACACAAGCAGGGGCACAAGGAAGAAAACAGAAACCAAATACAAAATCACACAAAACCCAGAGAAACGCAAATAAAAACACTAAGGATCAAAAATACAGAGGGGGTGGGATTCAAACACAGGACAGAAGGGTTCACAGACAACTGGACGCTCAAGGTGTCGAGCCATGAGGCCAACAGAGAACAGGAGAAACTCAAAGACACACATGAAGGATGGGATGACCAGCAACACCTGCTGGCCAAACGGGGAAGGGACACAGTGAGACACAGGAGCTGACCCTGACAATCCCCAGATCAAACAAGATTATAGAAATGTATTGAACTGTTAGTGAAATAGGCTTCGCTCAGCCTTTGTGTCACATTTACAGATTAAAGATGATTCTTTACAGATTTTTTTGTTGCGCAGCAATACGGTGTTTCTCACCACGGTCCTCAGGGACCCACAGATAGTCCATGTTTTTGCTCCCTTCCAGACAGTCCGCATTTTTGCTCCCTCTCAACTCCCTACTGGGAAGCCCTAGACAGCTCCTACCGCAAGCTGAGAGGGAGCAAAAACCTGGACTGTCTGCAGGTCCCCGGGGGACCGGATTGGGAAAGACTGCAGTAATAGGATGATGTTTGTGACGGACTCGCCCTTTGCCACCCCTGCAGGAGTGCGATGTCGGGTACATCCGCACGGGCTCAGGACTGTACCTTGGGACCTGTGAGAGGTGCAGTTGCCACGGGTATGCTACTACTTGCGATCCTGACACCGGGAACTGCCTGGTAGGTTGCGTTGCTGCTTTCCGCTGTCAACTATAAAAGTGGTGAATCTGAACTCATTTCTCTATATGAATTATGTACTTTATTACACTTTACATGCCATTCTAATGGCTACTTTGTTTCCCTTTTTCCATTTCCTTTTGCTTTCCATCCTTCTATCTCTCAGCAATGCCAGCATAACACAGCTGGGCCACACTGTGATCGCTGTCGGCCAGGTTACTATGGCAACCCCAGGAGTGGCAGCCCAGCAGCCTGCCAGCCGTGCCCTTGCCCTGGCACCTCCCCAGACATCCAGTAAGTATTCTTTCAGACTATGCCAGCCCAGTGCATTGCTCACGTGCCCGGTCAGTCCATGGCAGTGTTTCCCAATCCAGTCCTCGGGGACCCCCCAGGCAGTCCACATTTTTGCTTCCTCCCAGTGCCCAGCACACCTGTACCAGGTATTCAGCGTTCCTGGTCGCTTGTTTTGTTTCGGTGTGCTGGTAGCTGGGAGGGAGGAAAAATGTGGACTGTCTAAGGGTCCCCAGCACTAGGTTGAGAATCACTGGTGTATGATTATAACAATTAGTGACTTTACTTAAGGTTCATTTCTTTAGACTACAATGGACATTTGGAGTTTAGCCCATGATGCTGGCCATATTGTTCAAGGGATGTGTCCATATTGGTTGACGTCATCTGGAGTCCATCCCAGGCAGCGCAGGGCACAAAGCTGGGCTGCACCCTGGACGGGATGCCAGCCAATCACACGGCACTTATACTCACATACGAGAGGCAGTTTAAAGGCTCCGGTTAGTTAAATTACATGTCTTTGGACTATGGGAGGAAACAGGAGTTCCAAAAAGGACAGCCACTCGACACAAAGGCATGCAAGTGCTCGAAACCCTCAAACTGAGCAGAGGTCTCAAACCCCAGATGCTAGAGATGGTGCCAACTGAGCCACAGTGCCACCCCAATCTATGTGGTTACTGCCTTAAATTCCTATTCAGAAAGGCTCTTTGTGAACCTCTTAATGTTATTATGAATGCATATTGCAGCTGGCTGCTGTTGAAAACTGTAATGAGAAAATCTGTATAAAAACCTCAAAAGATGGTCAGTCTTTTCCATAGCAGTTACACGTATTGTACGGGTAAGCCTGCCAAACTAACCCTAACCCGAATCCTAACACTAACCCTAACCCGAATCCTAACCCTAACTACAGCTTGTGAAGAGCTTGTGTTGTGTCAGACTCCAGTATAAGACAATGTAATCGTCAATCCTTAATGCCTCGGGTTAAAAAGAAATCCCTTTTCGCAGATTCTCTCGGACCTGTTTCTTGGACTCTGACGGCCAGCCTACTTGTGACGGTTGCCCGCCAGGCTTCACGGGCCGGCGCTGTGAGAGGTGAGACCCCTACTTCACCCCCTTACACTTTTTCTGGGTACACAAAAGGTCTGAGGAGTCAAAGCCAAGGGGGGTCAAAGCCAAGGGGGGTGTGGTTTTCCTTCCTTTCCTCTGTGAATCGTCGGGTGGAGAGTCTTTTGACGGCTGTGTCTCTCACCATCTCCATAATCACTGAGACTAAGAAGCAAGCCACAGTCAGTGCCACCCAGTCCGCATGTCACATACATATTTTATGGGGTTCAGCGTGGATATCGTTCCTAACAGTTTGTTACACCCCTCTGGTGTGTGTTTTATGGTGAATTGTGGGCATAGTCATTATTACGGGCTTTAAAGCACTGAAGTGGTGATTCTTGTATTTTTTTGTTGCTGGTGGAAGCTGGTCTGAACTGGTGCATCTTTTAATTAATAGGTAATAATGCTGTATTTTTCAAGTTCATATTAATTTCATCTATCCACAGAATCTTATTTATTATCTATTAAAGGCATTCTTACTTAGGAGCAGAAGCACATTTGTTTTTCCTTATCTGATGAAGTAGCCGTTTCCTATGCGTGCTGAAAAGTTGAAACAATAAAATCTCAAAGTGACAGGAAAGTATAAAGATCTCAAGGGAAAATATACCAAGAATGCTGCACTGATACACAGGCATGTGTGTAGCTTCAGTTCTGCTGCTGGTTAATGTTTGAAACATCTTCTGGAGTGGTGATATGTCACCCATGAATCTGGTGACATGTGGCTTCATGTGACTTCTGACCGCATGTCTTTGTAGCGCAGCTCTTGCATGGACAGTGCTATTTCCCACACTGCTTTCAGCAAAGGACGTATTCTTCCATTCGCAGCAGAAATCTTTGCTTCTGGTTAAGCACCAGTGTTTGCTAGAAGGCTTTTATAACTGGCAGTTTGCTTTAATAACCCTGTATTTCTTATTTGTAGAATTCAAGCAACCTTCGGTATTTATGCTAATGATAAAGGTTTTATAGTGTATGTGGGTTCCGTTGCTTCAGATACACGTTGTGTTTGGGCTGCTTGGTGAAATAGTAAATATGGAGGATGTGGCAAGCAAACAAACATGGGGAAACGGTGAACTTTTCTGCATCACCATCTGAGAATTTTGGTACATTGAACCTATTCTGTCACTATCCTGGACTCTCAACTTGAAAATGAAGGTCTGAAATCACTGATACCAGCCAGGACCCATTTCTGCATGGTCGCTGGTGGAGTCTCCTGCCAATCTGATGCAGTCAACCAGTGCTGACTTCAGCAATAAAGAGAACAGCATGCTGGGTAGTGGAGGCTGGAGCTTCTACCTACAGCATGAAATGAAGCTTTTCACCATAGGGCCTGCTAATGTTGACCATTCCTGAATTTGGTCCCGCAGTTTGCTGTCCTCAACCTATTACACCCCAATGCCGAGGCAGCCAACAAGGCTGATATCTCACACAAGCCCCAGAACAATACCTCCCCAAGTTCCTCCCCCTAATAATACATCCCCAGAGGCCAATTACCTCAGCGCCCCCTTCTTGTTGAGGCTGTATATGAACCATTTAAACCTCAGTCTCAACACACTGTAGAGCAGTGGTTCCCAAACTTTCTCTGCAGGGCCCCCCTTTTCTAGATAGGAACATTATTGAGCCACCCACCCCCCCCCATTCAAACTACACAGGTTCAGATTCAAACTTTATTTGAAATACAACTCCCTTTTCAAATTGAGCGAAACAAATGCAATTACAAAATACAAATGGTGCAATTTCACCACTATGGGAGAAAAAAGAGCAATCAATTAAAAATAAAAGTCCAGCATAAGTTTGAAATTATGCAAATGCAGATTTAGCGTTCCTGTTAATATTCATTGGCGTACGCAAATTAAAGTTTGTTTTATGATTACCGCATTTTGTTTTTAATGATAATCGCAGGTTTCAACCTATATTCATGCATATACTATAGCACAAAACAACACTAAATCATACCCATTAATTGATAGTCTCCCTGCACTTCCTGTAGAAAATTTTAAACCTCGTTTTTTATGATATGGTTAGATTTTTTTGTCCGGTGCTGCAAAACGTTGCCATGCGTCACCATGCGTCACCATGCCACATGGTACAAAAACCTTGCAAGAGCAAGACGACTTAAGACAGATCGTACAGCACCTCTCAGCCGGCTTAACAAACTGGGACCGCCTCCGTGACGACACAACTTTGCCCTTATTGGCTGAAGAACGTGACGTTTGTATCCCAGGAAGTTCTGATGCGTTATCTGCTATTTCTCCCGAATATCACGTAAACCAGTGAGAAGTGGTTTTCAGTTAATTTACCTGGTAAAATAAAGTTTAAATAAATTACATAAATGCCCTAATAGTTTGGGAACCACTGCTGTAGAGAAACAGCTAGAGAAACCAAGGGTATTAATATGAAGTTTGTTTGCCTTTTTTTTGGTGTAATAGCCTCGCGTCTTCTGAGAAGGTTTTCCATCAGATGTTGAAACATCGCTGGTGGGATTAGCTACCATTCAATTTTGGTATTGAAGTCGGGTCCCTTTCTGTGAGTTTGTGTGACCTAACAATGTCATAACTAAACTTGCTCCCAGACGTTCTGACCTTCAGTCACCTCACTAGCGGTTGACCTGAGATGACGTCTTATCATGGTGGCACGTGAAACAGTCACTCCGCTGCTGTTTGTTGTAGGAGATTGTGTGACTTTGTGCTCAATTATTAGACACCTGCGTAAACAATGAGTGTGGCTTCAATAAACAATTACTTGGATTGTTAGGAATGTCCAAATACTATTGGCCATATAGTGTAATTTAAGGTGATATTTGAAAAATGTTATTAAACTAAAGGTATTAATACAGTTATACATTTTTCTGCATGTTTTTCAAAACATTGCTGTTTTTCCTGTATAATAGATTGCCCATAAACATCCGTACATCACAACAAAGCTAATAGCATTCATGCTATTAGAAGTCTTATTTTCCAATTTTTACCTCCATAGTGTGAAGTGTGTTAAGTATGGGTGTTTTACTAGGGGCTCAATGAAATTTAAGGGTAGTCAATGGTCTGCTTCTGTGAAACACAACAGATGCTTGTTCAGTCTGCCTATGTAAAAAATTCAAAAACATCTCTTTGCATAATTTTAATACTCGTGATTATTATTTCAAGAAGTTCTTGATATAGAACCCATCATACTCTTGGATATTGTAGATGGGTCTTCTAGCCTCCAGTGGAAGTAGCTTGATGTTATCCCAGGCCAGTATAACCAATCATGGGTCAGTATTCTTTACTACTGGTACCAGCGCTTTTGACTTGCTTTCGAGCTTAAAGCCTCTAATGAAGACCCATGTGAGCTGTACCTTGGATGGTCAGCTTGACCACTGGAGGAGCATCCAGCATTTCAGGTAAGACCCAAGGAGCAGATCTTGGGTGTAGTGTTGGTGGCTTTTGCTGGGTCAAGCTTTGGGATGAGATATTGGTGCTTGCAGTGGTAGCCCTTGTTATGTAGTCTCTGTCATTTGGGGAAATTGAGGAGAGGCCTTCTCAGGAGTCGCTAACCACGAGCTTGACATCTCATCAAGCTTTCTATCGGAAAAGACTGTCCTTTTACCCTCCTGGTCCGGATTACCTTAGCCAAGCACCTGTGATGGGACTGCATATGGGGGCATGTAAGTTTCTAAAGCATCACACGAAAAGGTGGTTCAGTCCCATAACTGATCAGACCTTTTTGGAGAGATGGTTTCAACATATGATAGATGTTGAGTGGCTGCTTTATGCCATCTCCAGGCTTCTTGCTTTCTTTGTTTGTGTTCATGGGGCTATAACCCATGCTTTTGCAAAGGGAAAATACAAATATCTTTACCCATATGTATGATTTTATGTTTATTTATATATATACCTGCTGACTGTCCTAATACTCCAGTATGTGCACCTAATGTTGGGGACAATTTGGGACAATGAAACATTTCTTTTCTGCTTTCACAGATTTTAAGTAAAAAACACTGTTTCCATACATGCCAACAATGGGCTGAGCTCTGCTTTTGCCCAAAAACACTGATGTGGGTCATCAATTTTCACTTTGCTGGTTCTATGCCATGTATGTAAACGATGTGGTACATAAAGATATTCACATTTATATTGTATAATTAACCTTAGATTTCCAGAGAGCTCAGTTTCAAAGACGTATTGAATATGTTAAAGCAAATGTTCTTATTTCAGTCTTTCATTCTTGTAAATACACCCCATTCTGTGGTGGCATGTTGTGGTTGTTTAATGGGCTTACAGTATGGTTTGGGGTTTTATTTCCTGTCAAATCTGGGGGGTCTTTTAACCGCACTGTTGTTATTGCTGTAATTGAGACCATATGACAGGCTATGTAACAGAAAGACCATGATTCATGCCTTATTACACCATTCCAGAGGCTTATTTGTAGCTGTGATGTACAAAATAGATGTTTTGTTTGTCTAATGATAATATGCAGCCAGTTTCTAATCAAAAACAGAAGATGGGTAGTACTCGTTGATTGTAATTATAAATATTTTCGCCTGTTGATTCTGAGTCATAGACATTCTTATGGGCTTTATAGTCTTAACCTGGATGTATTTTTCTAAGAAAGTGTTTTTTTTTTTCTTTTTGCATTTTTCAGGTGTGCAGCTGGATACAGTGGCAACCCACAGCTTGGGCGAGCATGTGTCATTCGTAATGATCTTAATGGTATATGTCACAGTCATTGGCTCTTCTTTTGAAATTTATGCAGAAGTAACACAATATATCTGCAGATGAGCCTGTAAATGCCACCTTTGTTTTACATTTAAAAAAGTAAATTAAATAAATACATATCAAAGGTAAACATAGAAATATTATATATATTAAATATTAATATTACCTACTTCTGATTTGGCAAATGTCATTTCTTATTTTGAATTACAAAGACAGAAAATGAAAGGTTCTCGGGGTCATTAGAAATCATCTGCAAGAGTACTGACCTCTGTTTTATTTACTGTTAGGTTACCCTGGTCAAAATATGTCCTTTAGGAGTTAAGGAAAAGTTTCCTTGATGAGCTAACATGTTTTAAAAGATGTTTCAACTAATTTTGCCGAATAAATTGATCAAAGCTGACACAAAGACATTTTATTGTTTAGTTACTTTTTGAATTGCCCAGGAACAGAAAGGAACTTATTCTACAGTAGCCAAAAGTTAAGTTTGCAGTAGCTTCAACAATAAGTACAGCTTGGCTTTGAGTTAAACATAGGATTTACAGTACCGTCTATTTTGTAGCTGTGTTAAGTTGATTGTATCTTATGAGTGATGAAAATCTCAGTGCAGTAGGCTGTTAAATATACACTTTTTTTGTTTTTGAAGGAAACTGCTACAGTTGTGATCAGAGAGGAAGTGACGGATGTGACAGCAATGGAGTTTGTCGCTGCAAGGTATGATGGTGAACTGCTCAATTCTAAATCACATCGATATCCTATAAACAGAGCATCAGAGTAACGGGTTTAAGTTCACAACATCATATATATAATAATATTTGTTGACAATCCATACTGGTAACATTGTAATTATGTTACTCCTTTGATGGTATTAATTTGGTAGACGGGTTCTGTACACTCCTGAAGATATAGAAGATGAAAATCTGATTATCCAGTCTAACTCCACAAATTCCTCTCTACTCTATATTTTTGTATGCGTCTAATAGGAGAGCAAGTTTGAATATGTGAGGATTGAAATTTAATTGCACCGCTTGTCCAAAGACAACCATGACATTTTCTAATAACTCTCTACCTGCCCCTGTTCCAGGCATACGTGGAGGGTCCCTTATGTGGCCAATGCAAACCGGGCCACTTCCACCTGAGCCCTGCCCACAAGGATGGCTGCCTCTCCTGCTTCTGCATGGGCGTCACCCAGCAGTGCTCAAGCTCCAGCTACTACAGGGACTTGGTAAGGGCCATCTGCCGTTGGTCTCGACCCATTTCCTGATCCGGATCGTAGTGCTGGGCGGCATACAGATCATCCGCTGTCCCGGGTTTAATCTCCCGCAGGGTATGAATACTTCATATACCGCTATACCGTAGCTGAAATAACAGCTGTAATGCTTCAGTGGGCAGTAAACTATACAATACTGTTCCCTGCTAGAAGTGCTATGGATGGATCGCTGTGCTGAGTGTACCGATGGGGGACCACTGTTAACTGCACGTTCCCTTCTTACTCACAGTTACAACGTTATAACAATAATTCTCCATACCGAAGTCATGTTTGCATTTGAAGGTGGCACAAATTCCACCCCATATCAGTCTGCCTAAAAATCTGAATTACGTGTAATATAATTGGTCTGCAATTAAATGCATACTGGTAAGGAAAATTCCTAATATTATCAATTTATCATGATGATAATTATTAAGCGATTAAGTGAACCTGTTGTTACCAAACTAAATATTCATTCATAAACATATTTTATTGATGTCAGCGCTTGCTGCTGATAAAGGTAAACTTGGGCAAAACAGATATTGCGATATACCATGAAACCACTGGAATCTTAAAAAATACCACGATACAAGTTGTTGGTCATATCGCCCAGCACTAGCAGATCAACATCTTATGTCATGTTACCCATCAACTAACCCCAAAGATGAACTTCTCTTCAGTTCCTTGCTGGGAAATTGGCTTCCAGTCTGCTGCAGTCTACTTTCGGGGGCCTGTCTGTACGTGTTCTGTTTCCCCCAGGTGTCCTCGTCTTTCGCCCCCGGTCACTTCCAGGGCTTTGCCCTGGTGAATCGCCAGCGCACTAATCGCATCGCCACGGGTTTCACGGTGGAGGTGTCCACTCAGGGCAATCAGCTCTCCTTCAGCAGATTTGGAAACCTTGCCCAAGAAGCCCACTACTGGCAGCTCCCGGAGGCCTACCGCGGAGACAAGGTAGTGTGCACTGGTCATGTGACTCGCCATGCGGGGCGCTCCTGTGGCTCACTTTCTCAGCACTTTCACATGAACTTTTCCTCTAAACTTCAAAGCCTTTTTTCTCCTCTGCAAGCTTGCAAGTCTGTCCTTTAACAGTATATTCCCTCATAATCAGAATGGGTTCATTTTTGTGCATTTTAATAATTGTAGTATTTCATTTAATGGTACTTTTAATATTCTGTGGTAGCTGTGTGCTAGGTTTGTTACTTTGCTTCTAGTAGAGATTATACCAAATTAATTCAGCATTATCAGAAGTGTGTTCGTGTGATAATGAATGAAATATTTGTCTTTTCCTTGTCAAACTTTAGAGTGAAGCTTTCTATGCTCGTATGAGACGGGCACACAAGGTAAAGCAGAATGATGTTATATAGTTGCAGTGATACAGATGAAATAAACCAGATGTTTGGTCACTGTTATCGCAGATTGTTGCCTGATACAATACTGAGATTTTGGCTAGTCGAAATACGGTGTTTCGATACAATCCACTAGCTTTTGTCCACTAACATCGATATGCATGCTAGTGATTTATGCTAACTAAATTTTAGCAATTTAGGTTAAGGTTGAGCCACAATAAAATGGAGTGCATGGTTAAATCTGTTTTAGGCTTTTGAAAAATACTTAATGTTTTAAAAGTGCTGGATTGGTCTGCGCAATGCAATTTTGAATTTCTGTCTCATATCCTTTATACTGACATCAAATCTGTTCTATTTGCGTAAAAGTGTGGTCTGCATTGTTTGTTGTAACCACATGGTATAGTATGGTATAGAATGCATGGTATAGTATGGTATAGAATGCCAGCACATTATTCAGTTAAGGCAAGAAATCCAGTTACTTAAATTTAAATAAAACTGTTCAGTTACTAGATAAGAAAAAGATACTGCTGTATCAAAAGTATACTTGCTCTTCCATTACATTTATTTAAGTGATTCTGTTCTAATATACTGAGACAAACAAACTTTATAGTACTTAGAAGTTAGCAATAAACTAGTTGAAGACAATGTACTGAAATATATCTTCCAACTGTTCAACTAGTACAGGGTTATGGGGCTTCTGGAGCCTGTCCCTGGCCACAGAAAGCACAGGTCTAGACAAGCCATTATCTGCATTATCTAATAATTTAATAAGCAAATAAACATACTCCTATATGTTAGTAGAAATAAGTGGTGCACTTCTTTCACTTTGGACAGGATGCCAATAAACGTTACTTCTGTTTTTATATATAAAACTGAACACAGAAAATCAACTCATCACAGCTTTGACAGACAGTAGTAAAGGTTGTATACAACTTAAGCTTCCTCTGGTCTTGTCAGTATTGATTCGTACTACTCAGGAAAGAGAAATTCAGCAAACGTCACACACTTTTTTCCAAAAAAAGCGATACTGTGAATACAAATATCTATGGACATTTACTAAACAGTAGTGCATTAATTGATTATTGAGGAGTAATTTTCAGATAGGGCAGTCATTTGGCAGATTATAAGAAAATAGATACAATTTGAAGAGTTGATTCCTAATGTGTGTGAAAACAGCAGCCTTTTGCGATTGTTTGTATTCCCCCCCCCCCAGTCAGGGGATGCCATGTGACCATGCACGTTGTAGACATGGCTGAACGCAGTGTCAGTCCTGTTAACTACCACGGACACACTTTCATCCACCTCGCTTTGTTCACGTAACTAGAAAGACTCCCTGTGGACAGAGGAGCAAATGCGGAAAGATGCCTCCATATGGAAGCTCATGGACTCCATGATGAAAGGTTCTGGCAGGTTGAGGCGGGCCGTCGAGGTATCCAGCAGCATGAGTGCATCCCATTTGCCTTCTGTTGTCATTGGACACACTTCAGCACTTGCAAGGATAAGTGTGTGGATCCCCTCCCATAGTGCACGGTCGTGCTTTTAGCAGTGCTTTGATCCGTAGTTTTCATTGAGCAAGCTTTTGCTAAGAAATGTTGAGTAGCTAACATGGATATGTCATCATCTGGTGTTAATAACTACCGGTATGGTTGTGTGCAATGAAACGGTACTAGACATCTGTACAAATATGGGTTATTCTCAGTGTTCATTAGTTCAGAAATATCATTATTTTCGGTTTCATTTAACCTCTACAGTCTACACCAGGGGTGGACAGACTTATCTGCAAAGGGCCGGTGTGTATACAGGTTTTTGGGATAACCTGTAGGTCAGCTGTTCAAATCCAGGTGTGAGGACTCTTCAGCCAATCAGTCCTCTAATTAGTAATCTAATTAGGGAGTTGCAGCGAAAACCCACATACACACCGACCCTTTGTGGATAAGATTGGCCACCCCTGGTCTACACCATAATCCTGTAGACAGTGACTAATAGACCGACCCTAAACTGCCTTTGCAAACAATCTTTAACATTGGTTTGTAATTGTTATATGCAGATGTTGGTTTCCTTTGGGTACTGGCCCAATACTACAATACTATTGGGAAAGAGCATTGATTGATTGCTCATTGTGATTGTACCTTGATGTCCATGCCAATGACTCTGTCTACGCAGAATGCAATGATGCTACTGCATGTATTAATCAAAGCATGTCGTTTGAATGGTGAAAACATGGTTTGATCAGATACTCATTTGGTGTGATTGTAAACGATGAAGTATACCTGCATGTTAGATCTTCTCAGTAATGCAAGATATTGTCTTGAGTAGTGTTGTGTGCTTGTGTTGTAATTTTTTTTTACCAAGGTTACTTAGGTGCTTCTAATTTTTAAAGTTGGTAAAAACTTCTCTGTGGTCTGCTTTTGTTCCCACCGTATTTTGGCATGATATAAACGTCTATGACGCAGCATAGTGAGACTTTAAAGGTAGTTCTGCCTGGGGGCCCCCCTGCTCACTCTGTTTCGTCCACCCTGCTCCCCAGCAGTCACCCAATGATATCCAGCAGCTGGACGAGGAGATATGGGCGTTAATTTCCAACTTCTCACGTAAACCAACCAGTCATCGCCCTTTCTCACTTCCTGCATCCCCTGCTTCCCTCAAACCATGGAACTCCCCATTACCTTCTGCGCAACATGCCCCCACACCTCTGCATCAGCCTTCTGGCCTCCTGGCCTCCACATCCAGCCGGGCCCGTGGACCTCATTCCACGCCCCCCGGGTATTCCTCTAAGCTCTCAGATGCCCAGGTATTATAATTGATCCTGCCCGTACTACTCATGCAAATGCAGTTTTGTGGGTTCTCTGAGGAGTGGTTGTTGTCTCATCTCACTGGTTCTGTTGTCGTTGGGGGGGCATCGACAGGCTCTGCCTCAGACTCGCCGAGACATGAATGTGGTAGGTTCGCATATGACCGGGCCTGGCTTTAACACTCGCTTGGTCTTGGAGGCTTTGTGAAACCCCACCTTACAGTTTATCTGTTTGATTGTGAAGTTAATCTGTGTGCGAGTATGCAAAGAGATAACGAGACTGCAGCAGTTAGACTATAGCATCATGAAAAACCATTTGCACATTTCAGTATTTTTTTTTCTATTGATTATGAGTTCTTCAGCCAAAATCAGTTTAAAATAAAAGGGAACTTTAGTGTAATGTAACAGTTGAGATATCTGTGTAAACTATACAATACTGTTCCCTGCATCTGTGTGGATTATCTTTATATTACATTGTGCAGACCAAATGTACCCCACAATGTGATAGAAGCCTTTTATTTTGATGTGGTGGGGACCACTTCTCAGGTCCCCAAAAAGATCTGTAAATGCAATCAAAAAACTAAAAATTGCAAAAGTGTCATATTTTGTTTGGTTACTTATGATTAAGGTTAGAGCTGGGTAGCAGTTAAGGTCGTCATGTTCTGATTGGGGTTTTCCCCATAGAAATGAATGGAGAGTCCCTACAAAGATATTATTGTGTGTGTATGTGTGTGTGTGTGTGTGTGTGTGTGTGTATACTGTATATAATAAAAAAACCTAGTCCAGCACTGAAAGATTCATTACTCAAAAAACTTCAATGCTCTTCTTCAGCACTGAGTAATTTCATCAGGCCATATTATGTTGATCAGTCCAAACAAATGAAACAAAATAAATATTTTTTCCTTCAAACTCCCTCTCTGTTCTTTGGAAGATCTATCCAAATTTAATGTGATGAATGTACAAAAATTCTGGAATTCAATAAGGGACATGCCTCCCATGGTACGTGCAATTCAGTTTCATTCATCCTTTCATGATTTGCAGTTTAGTTATAATTTATATTTGAAGTCCTACTGCAGATTAAGATAATGATTAAATCCATTATTAAAGCATAAAGATCACTACTTTCTTGAGAAAACCACTGCTTTTCTTCATAAATGGATGGAGGGATTATTAGATGTGAGCTCAGACAGTACAAATCGAGCTAACAAGTTAATAGTGTCAGCAAACAAAGTCCTGCATGTATGTAATACGTCAGTGTTTGATATATTGTTACACTTAGACTATGTAGTTCTAATAATCTAATAATGGGTTTTTTTTTGGCTCTGCTGGTTTTGTTCAGTATGTGTTCCTTGAGCATGGGGGGGGAGCCTTTCTGCTGTGACGCTCTCCGCTTCTGCAGCCCGCCGTACTGCTCTGCCCTCCCATTTCCCCTGTCGCTTCCCTGCCTCTACCTTACCTTCCCCTCCTCCTTCCTCCACTCCAGTATGCTCTGGTCTACAAAGGTTTCAGCTTGTACCCAGAGGAAGTCCTTTTCTGGCAGCTGCCTCCGCAGTATAAGGGGGTCAAGGTAACCGTACCGTGGCCAAGTCCCCGCTTTTTATCGCAGTCCCTGTTCATTCGTGCTCATTCTGCTCTTAACGTAATGCAAGACAAACATCGGAATTGGGTGAAGTTTATTTTTCGTCCAGGTATTTCCATCTTGAAGTCACCATCAATATATTCCAGCTAGGAGTTATCTGCCATAGGCCCATATATTTATCTGTTTACTATTAAAACAATATAATATAAATATAAATTGAGGTATCTTTTCAGTTGAGCTCCTTGGGGTATTTCAGAAGGTGTTTCAGAATAACTTTAATCGTGTGTAGCTGTAGTTTCTAGACACATGCTATAATGCTGTAATTATTATGCTTAACTATCTGACTAAATGGGCCGTGACGTTAGCTTCTTCTGCATAGAGGTGCTGTTTTACAGCTGCTGACAGTTGATGCCTGACCGGCCTTGTTCATCTCTGCAGGTCGGCTCCTACGGCGGCCGCCTGAAATACACCCTCTCCTATGTGTCAGATCCAAGGGGCTCATCCATTGAAGATGTTGACGTTCAGATTATTGTAAGTAAAGGCTGGAGTTATGGGCACATTGTCCATCCAATTGACATGCCCACCTTAAAATGCCAACCATCAACTGCCTCCCAACAGTCCTCTAATCAGGATTTTTTTAAACTCTTCCTAAATTATCCAGGGCAATGACATCACCCTGGTCACTCGACAGCCTTGGCCTAGGGGACAGGGGACGCGGGAGTCCCGTCAGTTTGAGGTCGTCTTCAAAGAGGTGACTGGGGCTCTTCCATCCGAGGGTCTCATTTGCATGTAATCTGTCCATTTGTTGGGTTTTTGTTGGGTCAGCTATACTGAACGGTAGGCTGTCATTACTGTCATTTTGGGTTCTTTTGCATGGCTCCAAAACGTGTTTTTCTTGCATCGTCCACGCTGCAGGAGAACTGGCAGCGGCCAGACGGCATGCCCGCCACGCGCGAGCACCTCATGATGGTGCTGGCTGACCTGGATGACATCTTGATCCGGGCATCCTACTACACAGACATGCGCTCCACCAGCATCTCCGATGTCAGCATGGAGGTGGCTGTGCCAAACTACACCGGCCTGACACAGGCCCTGGAGGTAGAGGAGTGTCGGTGCCCACCTGGCTACCAGGGCCTGTCCTGCCAGGTAAGGTGCCTGCTGGTAGCTCTACTGACTCTGGAGCTATGAATGCTCTACAGATTCAATGATTGGCTCTCAGTCCGAAACTTCAGAGATTTAACCAATCAGAACCCAGAGCAGTGTATGATTCAGGATGCTGTGCATGTGACTGGAAGGTTGTTGGTTCAAATCCCGGCGTCAGCAGAGTGATTTGACTATTGAGTCCTTGAGCAAGGCCCTAAATCTCTAATTGCTCTGCCTGAGAAATTGTTTGTTACTTGGATGAAAGTGTCTGCTAAATGAGTAAAAAAAAAAATTGACTATACTATAGATTAGAAAGAAAGTACCTGTTTTGACAGTACATTGAAAAATATGTCACCTGAACAGTTCTGAGAGCTATACGTAGTGTTTAATATGATGGCGCTGCATACGCAGAAGGTTTGGACCTTCATTGTTTGTGTCCATTTTATGTGCAGGACTGTGCTGCAGGGTACACCCGAACCGGAGGAGGACTCTACCTTGGTCACTGTGAGTTGTGTGACTGCAACGGGCACTCCGACTCCTGCCATCCGGAGACGGGCGTCTGCACGGTAAAGGCTCCGCCCATCTCCCCGTCTTTATAAAGCGTGTACAGCACGTGGCGAACATGCAATAATGTGCCCGTTACCCTTGTGTCCTTCTGACTGTAGAGTTGCCTCCATAACACCATGGGCCAGATGTGTGAGCAATGTGCCGCAGGGTTCTTCGGCGACCCCACTGCAGGAACACCAGAAGATTGCCAGCCCTGTGCTTGTCCACACACAGATCCAGAAAATCAGTGAGGAAACTGTCTCGTCTTTCACTTCGTCCCTGGACATGTGCACCACAGACTGCTTTAACCAAATTTCCACCCTGAGTTCAGTTATTTGCAAGATGCGAATCCCAGTGCAGGAAATTCTTTCTTGAATAATAATCATGAACACTGATGTTTGACCTCCTGAAAGGTTTTCTCATACCTGCGAGAGCACTGGCAATGGAGGCTATCAGTGCACGGCTTGCCAGCGAGGATACACAGGCCAGTACTGTGAACGGTAAATGACATCAACCCTGCAGACCGTAATCCAATCAGCACGAAGCAATGTTGTAGCTCCTGTCACTGACTTGACAAGCACTGGCACTCTTTTCCTCTCCTTAGCTGTGCACCAGGATATGTCGGCAACCCTCAAGAGAGGATTAAGTGTCGTATCCACAGCGGTGAGTACTGGCATTTAACAGGGAGATGCAGAAGAAGTGTTTAAGGAGAAGATGTAAGAGTTATTCAATTTAGAGTCACAGATGCATAAAGCCCAGTTTCCAGGTCTCCAATGTTTATTACAATAGGATGTACCTTAGAGCCTTGCATCTTGAAAGTAGGTGGTACCATCCCCCAGTCCCACCATAATCAAAACCCATTATGATCCTGATGATCATGAGTCTGTGCTCCTCCATGTGTTGTCGATGAGCCCATTTGTTGTTGATGAGCCCATGTGTTGTCGATGATTTCCCAACTGCCGCATTAGATGCTGTTTCCCTGGTGGTGAGGATTCAGCCAGAGAGAGTGCAGGTGGCCCAGGGTGGCTCTGTGACCCTCCGCTGTCAGGTTACCAGCCTTCCGCCCCACAAATTCCAGTGGTCGAGGGAAGATGGACGGTCCCTCTCGAGCAATACGGAGATACACAGACATGGTGCGCTCTGCTTGGGGGTTGAGTGGAGAGAGAAAATTTAGGAGACAAACTGACTATATCGAAAAGTTCACACTGGGTTAAACTGTAGAACCAACTTGAAAATGTAAGGAGTAAGGAGTGAGTTTTACAATTCTTGTAAAACTTTATACTCAGAGTGAGCTTCTTGTTCAGTGAAATTGTGGGCTGCAGTGAAGGGTGAGACTACCATTTGTGTGGGCCAGGTGAGGAGCTGCACTTCTCGAGCGTCCAACCTCACGATGCCGGTGTTTACATCTGCACCTGCCAAGACCAGCACAATACCAACCGGAGCCGTGCCGAGATCGTCGTCACCGGTACGCCCCTGAGCCTGGTGTTCGTACTTTTATGGGCCTATTAGTATGTTTTTATTGTGTTCTCTATGTCATGCTATATCTTTTAGACCATATTCCTTTGGTTGCTCAAAATAATGACTACATAAACAACAGTCAAGTGTTATAAAGTCAGTTATAGTGCAAAACTATAGTTGCTCAATGGAAAATTACAGAATCTTAGACTATCTGCTTTGTATGCTTCTTCTTTGCTACCTCACCATCCTAGTAAAACAGACTAATATTAGTTACCAAAAGATCTGATGTGATGGCAAAAAGTTGCAGTATATCATAACAAACTTTTTTTCTTGTTCATTAGCTATAATACTATTACATCCCACTTCTGGGAGTTTTACTTATACAAAAATGTTTTGTGGGCAGAAGGAAAAATGATTGGTTCAGAGAGATAACCAATCAGATAGTAGAGGAGGTGGGTCCAAGCAGCTAGAGGAGGCGGGACCAACCAATCTGATGTCTTAGTCCTGCCTCCTCTAGTTGCTTTAGACAGTAAGATTTTTGATTCTGCAAGAGCTAAGGTAATGTATTATCAGCAAGCTGTAGATGTAAAAATATATACATAATACCAGAAGCAGTTTTTTGCATAGCTACTGTTGTGAAAATTAATTGCAGTCTTACCCTATATGTAAATAATACATGCTTGGAATATAAAAATGCCTCTTCCCTGCGTGTTGGTAGCTGTTTCCACCAAACCAATTGAAGTGACAGTTGAGGAACCCAAAACTCAGAGTGTAAGAGTGGGATCAACCATCCATTTCATCTGCACAGCAAAGAGCAAGGTAGGGTGAAGCCTGAGAGCCTTTCACGAGGAGGATGAAATTTCAGGTTCTCTCTGAATTGTGACATCTTTATTTTATTAGTTTGCGGTTTGTTTCTTAACAAAGTTGGATGTTATACTGAAGCAGATCAGCTTGAGTTCCTTGCTCCGGGTATTACAGTCTAGACCTTGAAGAGTCAGCTTTGGTGTCCAGCACTTCCTGTGACATATGGGGGTTTCCTGTTTCCCAGTCTCCAGCGTACACCCTCGTGTGGACCCGTCAGGGGAGGGGGAACCTGCCAGACCGGGCCGTGGATTTCAACGGCATCCTCACCATCCATAACGTGCAGCCAGAAGATGCCGGCATCTACGTCTGCACGGGCTCCAACATGCTTGCCATGGATGAAGGCACTGCCAGCCTGCACGTCCCAGGTTTGTGACGTCACCATTCAACTGGCTCCACCCTCGCCCCCACCCTGTGAGGTGCATGGCGCCACCCAGTCTGTCCACATTACTTAACTCTCCTGTCCTTAAAGCATGATCATTGCTGCTTGGCATTTCGGGTTTAGATAACTCTCCTTTACAATAATGATACTTCCCTGTCCTCATCTAATATCTTGCCTTTTCTGCTGTTTTTTCATTCCTCTCTAATTGCTTGGCTGTCTGACTCTCTCTGAAACATTAGCGAAGTCAGGAAAAGGCTACAATACATGCTGTTCTGAAATTGTGAACATAATGACTGATGATCTGACTAATCAGCATATCCAGTATTTTCCTACGATAAACACACATTTATCCATCAGGTATACTATAAAACATCAGGTATACTATAAAACTGCTTTTCAAACACCTCAATAACACTGAAGCATAAATGAATGTTAGTTCTGTTGTTTACCATAGGTAAGTAAAATTAGTAATCTATATGTTGGCACACATACTGACACAAGAAATGCGTTTGTAACACACGGCCAGATAAAATATGTGGATTATTTGGCAGGTATGAAGGAATACACTTGGTAGATAGATGTGGCTCAGAAAGTCAAAAAAGTACAGCTGGTTTTGTCGAGGGAGGTTAACTAATGCTAATGATAGTTATTTTTTATTTAAATTTTGGCTAACTTAGGAAAGTTTTAAGACCTGATATGATTTTGGGTATTATCATTTGAATCACCAGATACCGTTAAAACAATCAGTAATTTTGTTGAAATGGCTTTCCAAATGTGATTGAACTAGTTACAGTCTAAAACAACACCTCACCAAAGTATAAAATGGCCAACTGTCTGAGCCTCTGTTCTATAGACCAAGTCAGTGAGCTTAGGAACTGGAAATGATAACTTCAAGCCTCTAGGTGCTTCCTGTTATTTTAGAGTACAGAACTCCTCTGTCATTAATTTTTTGTGTTTTCACTGGTCCTTAGAACCTGCTTCAGTTGTAGTCTTTAATCTGATGACACTTTTTAGATTTTCATTCTGTAGAGGCAGTAGCATTTACTTCTGCCTGCACTGATTTGTGGATCATTCTCAGAATATAAAAGGGGTCTTTTGTCTTATCTTTATCCTTTGTTTCTCTTGTCTTAATTAATCGGTGTTGGCTTCCTATGGGCTATAAATCATTTTGATATAGTTTTAAATTTTTACTGCCAGTAGAGTGTTAGCGTTGGATCTTTTTGTATCAGCTTATGGAAACGTTCCCCTTTTCGGGACTGGGAGAGTCTCTGTTATTCCTGGTCTTTGTCTCTTGCCCTTTAACCTTCGGGGTGTAGTGGCTGATGTGGTGTGGGTATGAGGATGGGGTGCCAGAGGCCTGTGGGGCCGAGTACAAGCGAGGACGGACATCGGCTCCAAGTCGCCATCAGCCTTGGAACGGAATTGTACGACATGTAGTTTGGTATTGATATCATGAATGTCAGTGTCTACCAATGGTGCTCTTTACTACTTAGCAGTAGATTATGTTAACCAACAGCCAACTGTTTCTATCAGGTCACAATACTGTGGAGTAGCAAACGTTTTTTTGTTTTGTTTTGTTTTGTTTTGTTTTTGTTTTTGTTTTTACACAGTTAACAGACAAAAATCCTTATTTGTTGTTGCTCTTCTCTGAACATTTTTTCAGGTCATTTTAACATTAAATAATATTTTGAATATTAAATAAAGATTGTACTACTGAAGGATTTGGAATATTCAGTAGTAGATATATCTCCCTCCTCTCAACCACGCAACTCTAAATCTGTCAAACTTGGGATGATTAATGGAGTGCACTGATATTTTTGGAATCTGAAATTTTTCTAATAACAACAAATGTAATATTTATCAACAGAAGTACAACATATTAAAAATGAGGAATCATTTGACCAGTATCTGTGTAATAACTCAGAATAGGAAAAACAGAATAGGGAAGATTAGGGAGACTGTAAATTTAAGAAATTGTGTCCTCAACTTGCTGTTGGCTTTTATTATGTTAAAAAACTAATAGTGCCATATTTAGTTTGTATTACCATTACAGAGTAAAGTATTGTCAGGGCTAATATAATGACTGCTATTGGTGTGTTTATTCATCGAAATAAGATCAGTGTTAACTTTATGAGAGTGTTAGAAGAAATTCAGAAGTAGTCTGAAAGGAACCAAAGAAAACAAATGTGGACACAGTTTCTGTTTAAAATGCACATTGACTTTTATTAACTGAACTCACGGTTCATTTGTGGGTCACAGTTCGTTTGTGGGTCACCTGGAAGAAAGTTACTCAGTTTCATTAGATGTTAAAGACGATTAATTTCATTTGAACTTAATGGACAAAATATAGTAAAATACAAAAATAGTCTAAATTGTATTAATGTTGACTGAATGATAATTTAATCACACATGTATAGTCACTTAAAATGTTTTTCTAAGGGGTTCTTTTGGCACCTCAAGTGGTACAACAATTTTGATGCTTTTTTTTTCTTTATATCCAAGGAAAAACAGATGGTGTGTACCATATAT
>JAODLC010000113.1:21911252-21921556 GCA_026781145.1 Hippopotamyrus pictus
AAGTGTGGCTCTTTTATCAAATGTACAAACTATGCTTTTAGATTAAGATTAAGAACAGAATAGTAGCCATTAAGTTAATCGTTGTTTGCTTGTGTTTTACATGTACACTTTCAATTTAGAATGACGTCATGATTTTGATTGGGTGAAAGTGTTCAATGACAAATGCAATAAACCTTACTGTGAGTCAACACGTGCTAGTTGAAGAAGCAATGTGCTCCATGTTGAATGTTGCTGACATAGCTTTCATTCCACCTAAAATGTACTTTAGGTTGTTTCCTATACATTTACACACAAGTTCTTTCCAGTGTTACATTCCACAACACACCATGGGAATAAACATGAGCTACTGAGAGAAATCGTATGAGAAAAGAGTGTCAGCTGCTTATTTAAATATGTACTAATCTGCATGCTGGTTTCATCTGCTATCATTTCATTGTGAAGTCTTTGTGTTCTAAGCTCCAGCTGTGTGTTATAATGCCTTCCTTCAACAGGTGAAAAATGTATCTTATAAATCTGCATAATTATAAAAATGCTGTTATTGCAGGAGTTCATGCAAAACATGTGATATTTATTGTTCTGCCGGTAATTTTTATGCCAAAGTAGTACATAAAAATTGTTGTACTACACAAATAATGAAAAAGGAAAATAATAAGTATTATTAAAATTATTAGAAAATTGTGAATAAGTACAGGAATTAAAAATTGACCTTTAGTAACTGAAGAAATGAAGCTGTGAATGTGAAATGGGTGGGTTTGCCGTGCACTGTGAATTATCAGTCAGGAAACCAAGTTGATATCATAAGTTGGGTGCCAGAATTATAACCAACAGCATGTAGGTTAATCGAGTTTATGTTGACAGTGCATGATGATTCCTCTGTTGTCCTTATTGCATAATTTCTGATGTTACTAAATATTACTGAAGGACTACAACACTCAGCAGTTATACATGAATCTTCTGAACATGCAGTTCGGATTGTTTAATTTGGCTGCTTTTGGTGATGATATTTTGTGATCCTAATCCTGAGCAGTGTGGCCTCTGGATGCACAGAAGTATAAACAGAATGATCTGGCAAGTCAACTTCAAACATGCCTCTGAGGACATTGTGGAAAACACAAGGAATTTGTTTTTCAAATATTAATAATGTGCCTGGCATCTCAAACCAATATAACCTATTACTCACCACAAAATCAAAACGAAATTAAATGATCCTGCTCATTTTTTACTGATGTTCCCAGAGATCACAACAGAAACAGCCAGTTAGAGACCCTACAGGGTGTAAATGCAAAGGCACTACTTGTTTGTCCATCACTGAAAGCAACGCTCTCCGAATTCTTAGGTGCACTGTAATTGCAATTCTTTTTCATAACTTTATTTTCCTGTTTGTTTGTGATTGCAAATAACAGCAGCTAACATAAGCCGCTGTAAGTTGATACATTACAGATAAAACTTGAGTGAGACTCTGAATCTATGCCTTTGGTTCACATAAATGATAAATGTCCCAGATAGGAAAGAAGTGTAATTCAGTGTCAAGTACTGTCAAAAAGTTAGATGACTATGATTTTGTAAAAGTCTGGACACATCTGCTTTGAATGCATTTGTCTCTATGTTATTTGTGTTATTTACCTTATAGTAAAAAGAATGAAGTAATACAGTTTATGTATTGCAACGACCAAGAGAAGTATACAAAATTTGAAAATATTCTCTAATTTTGGACTCTTCACAATAGCCCCCTTTTGTTTCAATGAGGGCATTGCCGTTGGCATTCTTTAAACCATCTTCCATATGTAGCCACCTGGAATGCTTGGCAAACAGTCCGGAAGAAGATTAAACAAGTTCTGGCCACAAGTCGGGTTCCTTGTTCTTATTCTTTAATCCAACTGATCCCAAACCAGCTCTGTAGGTTTAGGTGGGGGAGATTGTGAAGGGTCACCTGTCACAGCACTCCATCTCATCCCTTGTTTACAAGATAATACGTAATACATATCCTCAAGGTGTGCTTAGGGCCATTATCTTGTTGAGAAACAATTGATTTTCAGTAGGTGTGCCCAGACTTTTGACTGCTACTGTATGTATAAAGTTTGTATTTTTTTTCCTAAGATGCATTGTAGCACCTGGAGTCTAGATGATGGGAATATCAGACTTAGCAAGGTGAAAAGTAGGAACTACTAAAAACCAGCAGTTGATTATCCATGATGCATACGGATATGAAGTGCCAAGTCCAATCTGACCAGTCCAAAATTCCGTCAGAGTCAGAAGATGCCAGTGCCACTTGTGTCCCACAGAGGGCCGTCCCTCTGACCGCTGTCCGAATCTCACCTGCCAGTATTTGCCTGTCCCTCATTCACAGAACCCTCTCAGACTCAGATGTTTTACACGGCCTATGAAATGTTTGAAGGACATAGATCGCGTAAGTCTCCATGATGCTCTCCCTGCCCCGCCTCCCCAGCGGGCTTCCTGTTTTACGCATGCACTTCATTCCTTCATCTTTTTTTTAAGTTCACCTCCTTTGCAGAGCTGAGCATGGGATTTTGGGGCCCTTAATGTTCACGTACAGGATGTGAGCGATGTCCAGTCAAGCAAAAGGGAAAGAGATCAGACCAAGTTAATTTTATTAAGCGTTAATTTTATATTACTGTAAAATAGTTATTTACAATTGGATTTTGCTTACTGAGTGTACACAGCCAAAAACACAAATGCCAAGATGTGTGTGTTATTCACATAATGAGATCTAAAACAGTCTAAAATAGTGGTTCCCAAACTGTGGTACCCGCTGTATCAGTGGTACACAGAGTGCCTCCAAGTGGCATGGCAGAAGACCGTGGGCATTTAGAACTGTGATTCAGGTTCATTCACCCATGTGGCACTTGACTGCTTTGGTTTGATCCAAAGTGGTACTTGGTCTGTAAAATTTGAGAGCCACTGGTCTAAAAAATTTGATTGTTATTTCATACATTTAGTTGTTCTGAAGCATATAATAGCAAAATTCTAGAACCTGAATAAGCCCAGACTGTACGTGAGCATTGCTAAGCCCACACTGGCCTAGTTGCCTCATACCGTAGAGCCATCGGAGCGGGAAAGTTGCATGCTCATCCACATGGGACGCTCCTCTCTGTGCAGTTGACTGAAGTCACTGGAAAGTCCGTTGACACAAATGAGTTGGGGATCTCTCACTCATTCCAGTTTCACACCGACTGGTATTTACTCACAACTGTGAAGTTTCTCATTTACATTCACCATCAAAAGAGCGCAGGCCCTATTTCTCTGTGTCACGGGTGTCACGGGTGTCAATCACACAGCAGGAGGAGCCCCCAGATTCCATCCACAGAACTCTGAGCTTACATGCAATGCCTCTTGCGAACACCTAGGTGCACCAGCTTTCCCAAATGGCCCTTGTGGGCCTGCTATTCCTGGACACTTGTCTGTTGCACGCCAACTGTGTGAGATGTAGCTGCCACTGTCATCAGACCCTCATTCCACTGGAACTTCTGACACAAAAATGCTGCTTTGGCTTGTTGACTCTGCCTGAGTGAAATGTTTGCTGTGGGATTGGTATCTACTATGATTTTCCCATTTAGGAACAAGAGTTGCTGAGTAGAGTTCTAGTCATAGTTAATACTGTCCTCTCACAGCAAGATTGTGGGGTCAATAAAAATAAGAACTGCACTGTGCTATGGATCTGATGTCATTCATAAATATTTTATTCTGGGTTCGCCTAAGCTACTCGTGAGTTGGCTTTCCCAGAAGCAGTAGTTGTCAGCCACAGCTGCATGGACCACTAGTCATCATACGTATATGTTCTGCTACACCGCACTGAATAACTTAGCTGATAAAAGGCATATGATAGAAGTAACTAATTTGCTGGTGGTGGATCAGAACAGAAGTGGTTATGGCTAATGGGCCACGCAGAAACTGCTGAGAGAACATACCTATGAAGAATAATCACTGCAGCAAGGTCCAGACATCATCACAGCCTCCTCTAGGCCCAAGCAGAAAACAAGAGAGATCCATGGAGGAAGAAAGTATTACACATTTATAGTCAGTGTTGGCCACTGTATCAATAAGGAGGGAAAACAACAGACATTTTTAAATCACCTTTTTTCAGCTGTTGGTTTGCAGATCAGAGCTCAGACAGGCCAGTTGCCCATTAGATTTGTAAAAAAAAAATGCCTTTATTTGGTTATGTCACACGAGTGCAGGGGTGGGCAATCTTATCCGCAAAGGGCCAGTGTGTGTGTGGGTTTTTGGGGTAACCGTTAGGTCAGCTGTTCAAATCCAGATGTGAGAACTCTTCAACCAATCACTAATTAGTAATCTAATTAGGGAGTTGCAGTGAAAACCCGCACACACACCGGCCCTTTGCGGATAAAATTGCACACTCCTACACTAGGGTCACACCGTATCGAGTCTAGGTGTGAATGGCACTGTGCCAAGCCCATCCCGTCACTTCCCATCCGCATCAGGGATCGGAAGGGGGACTTGGGCCCCAAGCACGGAGTCCAGTTATGGGCACCCAGCATTTAACCCTCACATGCATGTACTCTACGCTACAAGTACCAGAAATCGTTATGTAGGTCCCGGGTGGCAGTCCATGAAATTCCACTGTTAAAAAAATAGCTTTAGCTTTGTTAGACTTCTGAAATGCTAAAGCTGAGCATAGATAAATAAGAAAGAAAGGTGTGAGATTCACAGGTTTGGAAAGCAATGTATTCTAGTATGGAAAGTCAAAGGAGATATCATCAGGTGAGTGTTAAAATGCCTTTAAATATTTATCAGATACTGATTTTACTGGGTATCATTATTATTATTATTATTATTATTATATATTTAAAGAGCAAAATTCTTAAAACAGAATGACAGCATTGAATGCTTTTACTTTGATCACATGTCTGGGATTATACTAAGTCCTCTTTGTAGTTTCCTCTCTCTCTTCAGGTTGTAGTTAGTAAATAGTCACATCCTGTGACATCCTGTGATTATGGCTCTTCCTGTCTGACATGAACGCTGCCCCAGAGGAGTCTTTTTTTTTCCGACTCCGTCCTCATTGCTCCAGACTGAGCTGTCTTGACCTCTGCCTTGCTGTAGCAGCCGATGGTTCGCAGCCCGTAGCCACAGTGCACCCGCCAGTGCTGAGTGTCCAGCAGGGACAGAGGGCGGAGTTCCGCTGCACCGTCACGGGAAACCCCCCCCCTGTGATCGAGTGGATAGGTAAGGCAGAAGCTTGCTCGGTAAGCTACCCCGTTAGCTTTGCACAATTCATTTCTTGCGTAAGTATCATTCAGTGGGAGTATGTGCCCTGTGCTGGACTGGTATCCCGTCCAGGGTGTCCCCCGTCTCCTATCTTATGCTCCCTGGGGTAGCCTGCACTGCATGAGCAGTTGTGGAAAGTGAAAGGATGGATAGATGAATGAATAAATTACATTTTGATAAGATGCAGTTACGTTCATCTCCCATGGCTCAGCAAGTTGGTCATAGAGCAAAAGTGTGTTCAAACCCAGGTACCCATAAAAACTGCCACCTTTCACTATGCCACACATTGCCTTGGATAAAGGTTGTCAGGCAAATTATATTGTATTACTTTTAAGATAGGAAACTTATTACGGTTTATTAAATAGCTGCTTAATTTTGTTTTGATTTAATTATTTTATTTGAATTGCTGATCTGCTTTACTGATGCACTCAACACAGGAGGGCCAGGCGGCAGGATTAGCCACAATGCCATCATCCGTGGGGAGGTTCTGACCATCCCAGCTGTGGAACGTGCAGATGAGGCCGAGTACATATGCAAGGCCCTGAACGTCCACGGGGAGCATGCAGCCCGGGCCATGCTCTACGTTCACAGTGCGTCCCCAAAATCTCTGCTCTTGTGTCATTCGTAGGATTTCAGCTATGATGTATGATGCTCACAAGTGTGTGTCTGCCTCTGTGTGTGTGTGTGTGTGTGACATCTAGGTTCCAGCCTACCCCAGGTTCAGGTGAGCCCACAGACTGTGGACATACACGAAGGGGAGACCCTGCGGCTGTACTGCCGGGCTGGTGGGACACCCACTCCCGGTCTAGATTGGAAGAGAAGGGAAGGTCCTCTTCCCCAGCAGGTGAGTCGGCCCTATACCTCTGAACCCCAGTTAATCTGAAGATATGCTTTGAATAATTGTATTTTCAAAGTATTTGCATGGCTTCCACTTTGATCATACTGAATTCAAAACACATGTTCTAGCATTCACCTTCATACTCTGCTCATACTCTGTTCATACTATACAGTAGTTATTACTGTCTTGCTGATAGTACTATCAAGCTATTGAAGACCTACCTGATGACTGGATAATTTTGTTTACCTGGATTTTTATTCATTTCTTTTCCTCTTTTCCCATCCCTTTTACCCTTCCATGGCTCTCTGCTTCAGGCTATCCCCTCTCATGGTTTTCACCAGTTTAAAAGCAACAGTCTCGATGTGTTACAGAAACGCATAGAGGAGCTTCAGGTCTGTCTGTCTGTCTCACCTCAACTCACCATCCTCAGTCTTTCCCTGACTAAGTGCACGAGTTCAATCTGTCCTCAGTCCTTGTAACATGAGTTCCTTTAACACTGGACGAGTTGAACGTCCTTTTTGTTTCGTGCGTCCCGTCAGTTCGTCAACATTTGATTATCCTGCCAGAATTCAGTAAGAATTGTGGTGTTCTCTACTTCTCCATACCGTGCCTTGGGTCTGTTTCTGCCCCTCAGATCTGAGTACAAACTCTCTGTCAGCCACTGCTTATTTATTGACTCTGGGTCTCCGTTAGCTGTAGTGTCGTAACGTCGATCTTCCCCACAAGCTTGTGAGCCCCCAGTGTCCCTGTCCACTCCCCCTCCCTGCGAATCAGGAGCCAAGCTGGTGTGCTCAAAGCCCAGCAGTGCTGTCCTCCGCTTTTCCCATGGTAGCCTCGATGAGTCCACGCGTTCATGCAGAAACTGGCTATGACCGGCTGGCCCGCTGTGAGGGTTTGTGAATGGGCTCGTCTGCTCATTCGGCGACACGGCTCTGTTTGTGTCTGCCACGCTTGACCGGAGATTCGTGTGCTGAGCAGTTCTGACTGCCGAATCCACACACACCCCCCCCCCGCATACCATAATGCCTCATTTGGCACTCTCTCAGTAGGTGGACTGTAAACATGGGACTCCTCTACTTTGTACTTTATCCTATTTGTAACGATTGCCATTCAAGTAGGAGAGCTGCTGGGTTGCGCTTAAGGTGTGAGTGGGCTTCGTTTGGAATTTGAACTGTGAACAGTTGTAAATAGTTGTAAATTGTTACTATCTGTAACTTCACTGAAGCCTGAAGTGCTTATTGAGCAATGTAAAAAATATTTAAGCTGCCCATTCCTTGTCCTCCCTACTGACTAGTGAAGTGCCAAAGACTATGATAAAAGGCTCTCTCACCTTCAATACTGTAGCAGGGAGAATCACTGATGTGCTAAAATTATGAAAAAATGTTTCAGCATTTTGGGGTTTGTGTTCTCCCATCTCTATTAACATCAGTTTGAAAAGAAGATCAGAATCTCATCACTGATGGCTTCCTGCAGCGGTCATAGTTTTTGGCCCAACACAAAAATTATGTATTTGTCGATAACAACTGTTATTTCCCAGAACCCCTTATTAATCATTATGATTATGAACAATGGCTGTGATATAAATAATAACATCAATGGAATATTATGCTGATAAAATTTATAAAACTAATACATGGATCACTATCATGATATTAACATTTACAAATATAACAATGATCAGTATTTTAGAGATTATAACCAGGGACTGACATAACTGGTACGCAAGTACGCATTCACCTTTAAAAAGTATATGTGCGACAATTGATTGTGGTAAATGTGTAAATGCGTACTTATTTTATGTGATATGAAACCAGAATGTAATGCATTTTAATCTTTATATGCTAACTCTACTTCATTTGCAGTATGCAGGTTAAAATGCAAGGTATTTTCTTGTAATAGCAGCGCAAATGCACATAAATACGTACGCATTTGCGCTTTTACAAACAATCGATTGTCACACGTATCGTTTTTAAAAGTGAATGCGTACTTGCATACTAGTTATGTCCATCGCTGATTATGTGCAATTTCCATTTTTAGTGTGTATTAATTTTATTTATTCAGAAGGTAAATGGATGATATTCCAAAGAGAATTCATCATCCATTGAGTTTTTGAAATACACTGCCCAGCCAAAAAAAAAAAATTCACCATTTGAATTGATATAAACAAATACTTAAGAGCCTGTGATCATTATTACAGCTCAGAAGCGTTATGCAGCAGTAAAGTAAAGTCAGCTGAGTATCTGAATCTACTGAATGGCCAGGTTACACCTCCATCCATCATCAATGGGTTTTTTTCTTCCCTGTTGGCATGGGCATATTCCAGGACCAGAATGCCAAGATTCATTGTGTTTGAATTGTCAGAGCGGTTCAGGGAGCATGAGGAATCATTTTCACGCATGACTTGTTCACCACAGAGTTGTGACCTTAACCTCATTGAAGGTCTTTGGGATGTCCTGAAGGAGGCTTTATGGAGTGGTTCAACTCACTTTTCAATACAGGATCTTGGTGAGAAATGAATAGAAATCTGGATGAAAATAAAGGGTGAGATGTTGCATAAGCTTGTGGAAACAATGCCATGACAAATGTGCGCTATAATCAAAGTTAAAGGCGGTCCAATGAAAAATTCAAATGCCAACTTTTTTTTGGCTGGGCAGTGTTAAAGTGTAGTGTTAAGTTAAATATATTAAATTCTCGTTAATTTAAGTAAACGTAATACCTGACAAACATATTATAGACCATATGTTTGTAAATTTAGCATGAAATATGAAAAATACATTTATTTATTATATATATTTACACTATTTTATATTAAGTATATAGCAAACTAACACGTCTCCATGTTAATTCTCAGGTATTACGTATACACTTGTATGTAACATGTGTTATTACTGTATTTTGAGTTATATTCATGTGTTATTCTGTATGTCAGGTAAGTCTTGTATCTGTTTTTTTTGTGTATGGCCACATTTGGCTGTGTATTCAAATATATTTGCCAGAAACTGAAAAATGAACATTTACAGTTATCAATGTTGGTTTTCTAATAATCCATTTGCATAGCTAATGTTGCGCATTCATTAGCATGATGTGTGGTCCAACGGGATAGGGGGGTTATTGTTCAATCCGTTTATCTTGGCTTTTGTTTAGAAATTAAAGGTGTTACCACTTAGAGAGGGAGATTGGACTAATGACTGATCTAGTTCAGAAAAAGAGAGATTATCTGGTTGATTCATAGCATGGCTTCTGGGATATTCCCAGCAGTTTGACTGCAGCCTCCTAACTCACATCACGCTCCTCTGCCCTCAGGCACGCATGGAGCGAACAGACATAGGTACTCTGCTCATTCCCAACATAAAGGCCTCCGACGCAGGCACCTACCTGTGCGTGGGCACCAACTCCATCGGCTCGTCTGAGGCCAGCATTAAGGTGAAAGTGATCAAAGGTGAGGCGTACAACCAGAGGCAGCTGCTGAACGGTGGACAAGGAACAGGTTTGAGTCATGACAGGAGCAGCTTATGGTTAGACTTTGCAGTGCAGTAAGGAGTGGCTTTGCTTGGCTTTGGTAGTTCAATGAGGAGTGGCCTGTCGTTGGCTTTGGCATTGCAGTGAATAGTGGCCTGTGGTTAGCTATGGCATTGCAGTGAGTAGTGGCCTGTGGTTAACTTTGGCGTAGCTGTGAGTGGTGGCCTGTTGTTAGCTTTGGCAGTGCAGTGAGTAGTGGCTTATGTTTAGCTTTAGCAGTGCAGTGAGGAGTGGCTTATGGTTAGCTTTGCAGTGCAGTGTGTAGTGGCCTGTGGTTAGCTTTGGAGTTACAGTGAGTAGTGGCCTGTGGTTAGCTTTGGCGTTGCAGTGAGTAGTGGCCTGAGGTTAGCTTTGGCGTTGCAGTGAGTAGTGGCCTGTGGTTAGCTTTAGCAGTGCATTGAGGAATGGCCTGTGGTTAGCTTTGTCAGTGCAGTGACTAGTAGCCTGCGGTTAGCTTTGTCAGTGCAGTGACTAGTGGCCTGCGGTTAGCTTTGTCAGTGCAGTGACTAGTGGCCTGCGGTTAGCTTTGGCAGTGCAGTGACTAGTGGCCTGCGGTTAGCTTTGTCAGTGCAGTGACTAGTGGCCTGCGGTTAGCTTTGGCAGTGCAGTGACTAGTGGCCTGCGGTTAGCTTTGGCAGTGCAGTGACTAGTGACCTGTGGTTAGCTTTGGCAGTACAGTGAGGAGTGGCTTATGATTAGC
>JAODLC010000113.1:21921656-21939766 GCA_026781145.1 Hippopotamyrus pictus
AAGCTGAGCTTATTGTTTGCTTTAGCACTGCGTTGTTGAATGGCCTATGGTAAACCTTAACGGTACACTGAGGAGTTGCCTGTGGTTAGCTTCAGCAGTTTATTGCGGAGGGGTCTTGGTACTGGTTTTGCACAGCTTAAGGGCATAAAGGTGAGACGTCCTCATATATGCATATAATACATTTACATGTATCGGCCTATATTGTTCCTGCCTCCTGTCTTGGTCATTGAAAACAATAAACAAGGTAACATAATCCTGATACAGATATATAAGCCACGGTTTTGGCACAGGAAATGAATCACAGTAAAACTTTGATTGGTGCGCAGACATGCTGAACAAACCAGTGAGTCTGTAACAAGCTGTGTATAATAACCAGCTAAGCCAGGGTGTGAAAGGAGAGTGGAGCAGGTTACCTTCGCATGTTTCTCATTGCGTATTGCTCACAAAGGGAGCGGGTTATAGACACGATCTGCACCATTGGTTCAGTTTTCTTGTTACTTAAATATGTTTGAACAGGCTTTTAGCTTTTTTACGTGCTGGATAAATGGCATAATCGCATGGGCTTCCTCTAACTGTCAAATTAATTTGTGAGTTAATGAACAGCTTTGCTTAAAATGGCTGTTGATCATTGGAAGGAGAGGCAACGGTGCTGCACAGGTGTACCAAGACGTATGCGAAGTTTGTGTTCCTCCTTCTCCAGCGGACCCTATACCCACATGGATCACCATCCTGCCCCAAGTGGCTACAGTGCAGGAAGGCCAGTGGCTGGACCTCAACTGTGTTGTTCCTGGAAACTTTCCAGCCTCGGTTACCTGGCGAAGGACAGATAGACCCCTCTCCTCCAATCATCAGGTACATGCTTACTCACAGCCTTTGTTTGTTAAATTTATTTGATTGCTGCAGTTGTCAGATTACATGTGAATCAGTTACCAGAGGGGCTTGACTCTGATCCGTCCATCGTCCATGGTTTGGGGTGGGGGGGTGGAGCCTATCCCAAGCAGAACATCATCATCATCCTGATGCAATGCCAGGCCATTCCATGACACACCCACTCCCACACAGAGTCACACATCACAAGAGATGTTCAGAGATATGGTTTCAGCTAGCTTAAGAACATTTTTCCAAAACTCACTCAGTCCCCAGATACGTTTTCGAGAACATTTCAGTGGACAGTTTTACAAATGTAACGAAAGTCCTTCGCTGGATTACATGAGGACTAAGTTTTGGTTCTCAATACTGTAATGTGATGAGGAAGCCTGACTTTAGGCCATTGATGGTCTCATCTCAAAAGCAACCAAAAATGGACTCGGCGAGTTGCGTGGTTTTAGATTGTTGAAGGAAAGTAGTACAGTGGTGCCTTTGGTTCACCAACGCTGTGTTCTACGAACAATTTGGTTTGCGACCAAAAATTCTGTCGCCACAATATGTTGTTTTTCTTTAAAGTTTTTACTATAAAACCAGAGGCTTTTGTGGGCTTGCGAATGGATTAATCGAATTTCAATGCTTTCTTAAGAGAAAAATTGCTTTGGTTCACGTACAAATTGATTCATGACCACTTTCCTGGAACGAATTGTGTTCGTGAACCGTAGGCACCACTGTGCATGAAACACAAGTATAACTCTTAAATTGGAGTTAAATATAACTGTCTTTTCCATTAAGTACACTATATCATTGCCTGATGATTCAGCTTACAGTGTGAAAAACATTACTCCAAAATTAAAAAATAATTTTACAAGAGATTATGCTTTATTTTCCATTTCTAGGCCTGTCTTTGCATATCCTGTCTTGCTCTCCTTAGAGAGATAAACATAGATAGTGTTGAGAACAAGACTTTGGGTCCAAGCACAGGGTCAGCCATTAATACGACCCCCTGGAGCGTTTAGGACCTCGCTCAAGGGTCCAATAGGCATGTGGCTCTTCTGCTGAGGCCTTGCTTCGAACCCGTGTCCTGTCATACACAGACAAAGAGGCCTAACCTATAAAACCACACATCTTTAGCCCGTGTTAGTGCTACAGGGAGCCACAAAGGAAATGTAAATGTCAAATCCAGCTTTTTTCTCTACTTGTGTCTAATAATAGTAAAAAAAAATAAAAAATTCCAGTGGTAGAAATTTCGGGTGGGCAGTAGCTGTGACCAGCTGTCTCTGTACCTGTGTGCGGCCCCAGGTTCGAGGCACCATGCTCCGGATCCTCCAGGCTTCTCCGGATGATGCCGGGGAGTACATCTGCCGACTTGAGGGCAGCTCGACCGTCCAGCAGGCCTCTGTGACCGTCACAGTGACCTCTAGCACATCTCGTAAGTGGAGGCAGGGAAAAGGCTGTGCTTCATACCTTTTTTCATCATGTTACTATAGTAATTTACCTTCATTCTTTTTTTCATTTAGTCTGGAAGAATATTATTTTAGTTCAGTCTAATGTCATAAACAATACAAGCGACCAATAAAGACTAATGTGATTATAAAATTCTTAGAGCCATAAGAATCTGCTCTGAGGTGGCGGGGCGAGGGCAGGGTGTATTGTGACAGCGGTGACATACTGTGACAGTTTGTCATCGTGACAGTTCCTGGAGCATCAGCCACCATTCACCATTTTCACCATTCGTGACACGTAAAGTTGGAAAATAAACGGGAGAGACTGTCAATAAATCAACCCGGATAATGTGTGCTCAAACCGGGGGTCTTGAATTGTGAAAGCCATGCACGTCTGTTTTCAGCAATAGAAGCTGACCAGGGTTGTAGATATTGCTACTTGCACAAAGCTATAATATTTTAATTCTCCTCTCGCCCTTCCTGCCATCCTCTCTTTTAAATGCCACGGCTGTTTCAGAGACTGACCTGTCCCATTTTTATATTTCGACAAGTGAGGGAAAGTGTGCAAATGTTTAATACGGAAATTATTATGAGAAAATGCTAATTACTGGCTTAATTTAATGACACAGTGAGTAAAAGACAGCACAACTGAAGGTCGGCTTAGGCAGATATATTTTACATCATTAGCAGACACACTGTAGACTACATATGACTTTCCAATATTAACCGAATAGCACTTTATCCTTTAGATGCTCCCAGGCTGCATATAATGCTTTAATATTCATATTCAGTCAGACAAATCTGGGACTTGTCAGTCTGCTCTGTAAAATTAGTTTCCGTAGTACGTAAGTGGTGTAAAAATGTGGTATTCCCGGATGTCCTTATATCATTAACCTTGCTACTGAACAGACTGCTAGCTAACTTACAATTACCGGCAATTGAGAAACACTGCTTGAAGGTAAGTCCTGATGTACATGTGGGACCACATGTGACTACAGTTGTGTTTCTCTCTGGCCACCAGAAGCCATTACATCAGTCACCATCCAGCCCTCCATCGCCACAGTACAGGAGGGCAATTTGCTGGACCTTACGTGTATTGTCCCTGGACCCTCTTCAGCCTCAGTTGTCTGGCAAAGGGCAGGAAGGCCCCTATCCTCCAATCATCAGGTGCGATTAAACAATCACACCCACAGAAGTATATTTCCATTCCAGTGGTGGCTGCTAGTCTTTCAAACAGGGGAAGCTCACATTAGGCCTACATCATAAAATTCATTGTTATACATGAATTCTGCCCTCCGTTCTTTTTGCAGAAAATGGTCTGTGACCCTGTTGAATCAATTGGCCGTCTTTTCCAGGGACTTAACCAGTTTCCGCTCAATGGCCAGGAGAGCAAGGCTGCTCAAACGATCTTGGCCCATCGTGTTGAGGGTGTATGACTTGACCTGTTTAAAACAGGAGAACAGTTACCCAGATCCCCAAAATCCACGTTTTGACCAAACAACACATCCCATTCCCTGAGAAGGTTTCATCAAGAGGCATGGTCAACAGTACATTTTCTTTGTCACAGTACTTCTACTCAGCCAGTTCACCTTGTCATACCAGGAGAGCTGAAAAGACCTGTTATTTTTCCCCGATTTTCGCGCCAAATCAATCTTGGGCGTTGGTCTTCCCTGCTGTTTAATTCTGAGTCTCTCCTCCTAAGGAAGACCATTAAATGGCTTTGCCAAAAGCAGGTCACCAATATTAGCTGCCATTATGCACAGCTTGCTAGCTGGCTAGTGTCCCCTTCCACGAGCTACTTTAATTATATGAATGAACTAACTTTACATTGCTGATACAAGGAGCAAAGTCAAGAATGCTATAATAGTGCTTTTTTTATTTAAAGAATGATTTGTACAAACAAAAATGGCTTATATCACCAGCAAACAACACATAGTGCAGCAGTTTGTGTTACGACTTCACCTGCAAATCCGCATGGGACGGAACTCGAATCTCTGTAGTGCCTATGTATAGTTAAGGCATGCTGTCAATCAAAAAGGTGTTCCTCCCTTTAGACAGCTCCTCCAATCATCATGAACCATCCCTGGCCTGCCCACTACTCCATTCGTCGTGAAGTTAAACGCGTTCTAGTGCACTTTTATTAAAACCAATATAAATACGACTATGTGAATAGATGAGCATTTATTTTCTGACATATCAGAGGAAGCAGAGCTTCCCTTGAAGTCTTTAGAGCAGTCACCACTGGCCCACTCTCCTTTCACCCACTATGTGTGTTTTATAGCTGCATGTCTTAGCTGTCCACAGTATCAGCGAGCCTTGTCCTAAATTTCTAAATTTACGTGTTACAGGTGACTTTACAATACAAGGCCACACCAAAGTGCATAACCTAATTCTAAAAAAGTGCATGATATTTCACATTATGTACCACCTGAAAACAAAAAAGCAAAAAGCTTTTTCACAAAACGTACTGATAAATTTCCCATGGGAAATAGATTTGTCTTTCTCTAAAAGCACTTATTTGTTGTTAAATAAGTTGACCGCTGATGTATAGAGATCAGTTTTTAAACCTGCGCTAGTTTGGCTAACTGTATTGGAATAATTGACAAACTATATGGAAATAACATTTACAGTAATTACTTTTAACAGCGAAAAAGGTCCAGAGTTGTGGCTGAATATATTGACGAAAATACATGCTTACGTCTGGTACCAGGTCCATGGCAGCGTGCTCCGGATCCTCCGGGCCTCTGCGGACGACGCTGGGGAGTACACGTGCCGGGTCGAAGGCGGTCCAGCTCACCAGCAGGCTTCTGTGACTGTATCTGTGACCTCAAGCACATCGCGTAAGTGGGGCGAGAGGAGCCTAACCCTAACCCCAGGTCTGCACATGTAACCGAAATAGTTCACCTCCACCTTTCTGGACAATTATTTAAGACTGTTATGTCAATACCGTGTAGTGCCATAAACAAAACAAGCATCAGTTAAAGATTGGGCACTGGTCCCAGCTGAAAGCTGATTGGCTGGAGTGTCCTCTCCTCTGTCACTCACTGATTCAAAACATACAATTGGCTAATGATATGGTTGGCCCCTCTAATGCCCCCCACTGTAAAAAATATCCTAGATTTTCCCCAGTTCTTACCTACGTCATCATCACGATTCCTGGAGTAGCACCCACCATTCAATTCATTGAACTCAGAGCTGGGAACAATCGGGGGAGATGATGTGTACGTCATGCTTCTTAATATGCAGCAGGGGGCGCTAACCATTGCGTGACACCTTTTCTCACTGGGAGCAGGCTTGCAGACACCCATTATCTCCATCGAGCCCCATAGTACCGCAGTGCGACTGGGTGAAGCAGCCAGCTTCAGGTGCTACATCTACAGCGGGGCTCAGCCTGTCCACCTGGAGTGGAAGCTGGCGGGCAACCAGCCATTGCCAGGTGAATCCGTATCAATTTCTCTTTTGTATCCGATATATGTATTATATTATAGGCTTTATTAGTTATGTATCTTTATGTCAGATTAAGAAATCTAATTAAACGCCTGCCCCGTTGATTCATTCGATAGGAGTGGACAGCCAATAAACTTCTGGGAAGATTTCTCTTGCAGAGTCTCTAACCAATGTGGCTTCAGCAAAAACAATGATTTTGCACAAAAATAAGTATTATGATACATGCAGACATACAACGGGTCCTGACAAGCAGCTAAGATACAAAATAAGGACAGGTTATACTGCATAAGACCTCATATGTCATGAACTGATATGATCAAAATATGACATGATCAGCACACTACTGTTTGACCCGGAGCTCCTTTCCGCCACAACTGTGGCACAAGAACTTCCTCTGAACACGTGACAGTAAATCTTGAAGTCCTCTGAAACTCATTTATCCGCTCATGAGGTGTCACCCACTGTAAACCAGAAATTGTAGGGTTTTTTTACCACTTATTTTTTTTCATAACAGTGCAGAGGATGAATCTTCCTCAACTGTGTTGTTTGTTATTTCCAGATAATGTAAAGGTTGGACCTGACAACTCAGTCATTACCATCACTAATGCCCAGCCAAGGAATCAGGGCCCCTACCACTGTGTGGCCAGTAACCGCTTTGGAATTACCCGAAGTATCGCCTCCTTGATTGTCA
Organism: Hippopotamyrus pictus; assembly: GCA_026781145.1. NCBI lineage: Eukaryota > Metazoa > Chordata > Actinopteri > Osteoglossiformes > Mormyridae > Hippopotamyrus > Hippopotamyrus pictus. The sequence continues at coordinate 21,928,104 of JAODLC010000113.1, forward strand.
AAGGTGATCACACATTTGATTTTGACAATTACAAGGCCTAATCGATGCAGATGCTATTGAGATGACCACAACAATATATACAACGGGAATCACATTCCGGTGTGGCTGTGTACTTGAAAAGCAGTTATTAAAGATGGATGGATGTATGGATGAATCTATCGACCGATCAATCAATTTAGGCAATATGTAACCTTGTAAATCACAGATTCCCCCAAAGTGACAGTGACCCCCGAAAGTCCAGTTCGGGTGTGGGTTGGTGAAGCCATCAATCTGGAGTGTCAAGCCAGGGGAGATCCACGCCCATCTGTCAGCTGGCATCGAATGGACAACAGCCATAGGATTGTCCTGAACAGTCCTGTGCTAATGGAGTCAAATGCAGTGATGCAGGTCAGTTTGGTGTCTGTGGATATATACACGGCTCTCATCTCTTCCGCTGGATAATGATTCTTACTAACAAATGAAATACGGTGTATGCTATTCTTTGTAAAGATGGTGGCCTCTTCTCTATTCTAAATTCTATATTTTGTTCTGTAAAATGAAGTTGGCCTCATATTTAGCCAGATATAACTGACCATCATTTTCTCAATTAGGAAATGTATTTGTAGAATACAGCAACAATAACCTTTATAGGCCTTGTAGAATTGAGCTAAACTTGTTGGAACTTAAGTTGATTATTGCTTTATTAGCACTTGCAAAGGAGCTTCTCAGCCAGGTTCTTAAGCATTGACTTGAGTAGCAGGGGGCAACCAACTAAACAAATGTTTATTGATGTGACGCAGTGGAAGATGGAAGATGTTGGGTATTAGGAAGGGCCACAGAATCCATGTCTCTTCCCCCAGGTGCTGGTGGCCCGCCCAGAGGATGCTGGTACCTACATCTGCACAGCACAGAGCAGTGAGGGAACCTCTGAAGCCAGGGTGGAGGTGATCATTGAAGGTGGCCCACGGGTGCCTTCTTTCCCCATAGCTTCTGTGCCTGAGACGTTCATGGTGGTAAAGGAAGGTCAAACTGTCACACTGCACTGCAACGCCCAAGGTAGTAACCATCTCCATCAAAACATAGCATTCTTCAGCTGCCACCCTAATTTAATTTAATAGCTTTTAAATAATTTTTAGGATACCCGACTCCCACCATCACATGGTCTAAGCTTCGTGCGCCACTCCCTTGGAAGCACAGTGTGATCAACAACACCCTGGTCCTAACCAGTGTTGGGCGCCAGGACTCTGGCCAGTATATCTGCAATGCTACCAACAACCTGGGAGTCTCCGAGGTCCTGATCATGCTCGATGTGGAAAGTGAGTTTTACCAGATGGCTTCTCACGATAACTCAAGATAATTTAATTAATGGTCATAAAGAGCATCATACAGGAATAACATGTTCATCCCCTCAACATTACATAAAACATCTAACCTCTGTACCTATAGCTATATAAAATGGTTTTTAAGTTACTTATTCAAAGCTATAGTTCTATAGTATAGAACTTTACTCGAAGGCATCATTCGAAATGTTATACATATGGGCCACAGAATTGATTGAGATTTGCTTCTAGACTGGGTTTCATTTCAGATTTTTTGCCAACCATTTCCCCAACCCTTTGTTCTTAAAACAGCCCCCCCTCATGCTACCACTCTGCCGGATGACCTGTCTGTCCGGGTGGGTGAAGTGATCCGGCTACAATGTTTGTCACACGGGACGCCACCTCTGACCTTCCGCTGGACTAAGGTCAACGGCAGCATGTCAGCAAGAGCTGAGGTGCGGGGTGGGAACCTTCAGATCAATCTGGCCACGGTGAATGATGCTGGAACCTACAAGTGCGCCGTCGGCAACAAAGTTGGATCCAGTGAGGCGTTAGCAAAAGTCATTGTTAGATGTGAGTCAACCCGACATTTTTCTCATTCTAACTGAACTATGCTCTAACTTAAGTGATGTGTTTAAACCCTAAGTTATTCTGCTTGCTTAGCTAGCCAGTACTGCACCTAGAGCTTATATGATCTTAAGATTTCATCATAATCTTGAGTCCCATGTTGTATCATGCAAAATGTGGGTGTTCAAACGGATCTATATCCATCCTTGTCTTAATCTGTGGTTTGAGCGTGATAATCTTGCTGTTTTAGTCTGAGTGACATACCCCACCCCTTAGCACCCTTAGAGGTGCGTGTGTACCCTCAGGTAGAAGTGAAAGCACCAGGAAGTGCTGTAGAGTTCACTTGCTCAGCAAATGGGGGCATCCAGACCACCATTGAGTGGCTGAAGGAGGGAGGCTCCTTGCCTGCTAACCATCACATCAAGGATGGCATGCTGAGGTGAGGGTGTGTCTCCACAGCGCGTATCGAGTGTGCAGATGTAGATGATGGTATGTATTATATGCTCCTTATGATCTTTGGGGATGTATCCTTAGGATTGAGAACCTGGAGAAAAGTAACGCTGGCATATACATCTGCAGAGCCACGAGTCTGTATGGGCAGGCTCAGGACACTGCTAAGCTCACCATACAAGGTCTCTTCTTCACTGACGAACTTTGACCTCTTTCATAGACTGTCATGATTTGGAAAGACAAAATATGTGTAAAATTCTATTGATGTCATTCTTGACACTCCCCTCCCGCTACCCCCAGCACTGCCCAAAGTGATGATCAACATACGGACCTCAGTGCAGACGGTTATGCTGGGCAGCTCTGTGGAGTTTGAGTGCCATGCTACCGGCGACCCCGAGCCCACCGTGCAGTGGAGCAAAGTGGATGGCACGTTGTTCTCTCATGTGGTGGTGAAAGGCGGCATGCTGACGATCAACAGGGTGACGGAGGCCGATGCTGGGAAGTACCGCTGCACTGCCACCAATAATGTGGGCTCAGTACAGTCTGAGGTGGTACTCAATGTGCAGAGTAAGTAAATGTTACCTGCTTTAACAATCATCTTAACAACAGCTGTTATACGGTACTCACATGGAGTATTTAAGAGTAGTAAAAGTACTCTTAAGAGTAAGAGCAGCCATTAGCTACCTAACTGCTTGGTTGTCTGGTGGTAATGTGGCTAGCTTGTTGTGTTTTGTCTCCGAAGCCCTTCCTCAGATCACTGCCCAACCTGAAGTAAGAGAGGTGACAGTGGGGTCCACTGCCGTCTTCCCCTGCATGGCCTCGGGTTATCCTCTTCCACAGATCACATGGACTAAGGTGACCCCTCAACAATTTGTGTGGCAGCTTTAGCACGTCTTGTCAGCTAGGGATCTTTTCACGTTTTATCTTAATTCGTTAACATTAATCCTCTTTCAGACTTCAGATCGGTTTTGTGTCATATACTTGACTTTCTTCGAATCACCACAATACATAATATTGTCCTGAAAACTCCATGCTAAATTCATACCCTCTTCTTGTAGCTGGAGGGACCACTTGCCCCAAAAGCTTCTCAAGAAGGCCATGTCTTGACTATCACCAATGTCACCTTTGAGGACTCAGGAACATACGTGTGTACTGCCTCTAATAAGCAAGGAAAAGTACAGGCCTTTTCGATGCTGAAAGTTCATGGTAAGACCCAGCATGGAGGACTGGAACTGCCTGAAATGATTCATGAGAAGCTTTGTTTCAAGTCTCCAAACCATATGTCTGATCTTCTCATTCCATCAGAAAGAATTATGCCCTACTTCACCCAGACTCCACTGTCCTATCTTACCCTGCCCACCATAAAGAACTCATACAAAGCTTTCAATATCAAGATCACCTTCCGGCCAGACAATGTTGATGGTAAGATTTCCTGATTTGATATCTGGCGTTTTTGTCTCTGTCTAAAGTGACTTAATACATTTAAAAGCTATATCCTTATCAAGTAAGAGCTCCCTCCTAAGCACGCAGATCAAGACATTTGAGCATATCTTTGTTCTTTTGTTAACTTGGCCTTGAATACTTGTGTTTGTGTATAGCCTTTTCAGTGATTGAAATTTAACTTCATTAACTGTTATTGAGGCCTTTGTAGAACACGAGTCACCTGATGTCAGTTGTCTGCTTTATGTTCACGTGCTGTCATACCTCTGTTCCTTCTATCTCCTCGCCTTCTTTCTGTCACTCGTGTGATGACAAGGCGTCATTCTGTATGCCGGTGAGTTGGAAACGAGTCAGGCTGCCTTCAGTCTGCCTCGGGTGTGGCTTTCCCCCATGCTGTGGGTCCTTGTGGGACCAGGCATGTGTAACCTGCCAAGTAACATATCCTGATCGAGATGATCAGCCAGGTCACTGCAGGTTTACAAAAAGACTGGCTCGTACTGCTCTGAGGGCTGGATGGTCTTTTGGACCGCTTCGCTTTAGGCTTTGCAATGGAGGAGTGAAAAATCCAAACAAAAATATATATTCCACCACTTTGGAATGTGCTGTTTCCCAGGAAAGTTTACTTTACTTCTAAGAAGATGCCTTTATAGGGAATGGCATTGGCAAATGGATATGTGGTTGTGAAGCATATATGGTGTTCTGCTGAGTATCCATGACGGGCCACACATCCGCATTTCTTGCATTGGTTGACGCTACAAAAAAACTAAAGTCTTTTAAGGTGCCTCCTTCAGACAACAGAAAATATAAGAAAGATCAGCTAAACCACCGTTAGCATTCCTTTAAAAACGGAAATGTGGTCTGTTCAGCTGACCTCTTTTAAGAACAGAACAGACTTGATTCCTTTAGATTGTAGGTGGCATGGTTTCAGACGCCCGCTTCTTTGGCCACGTTTGTGGCCCAAGCATGCAGCCTGTGTGAAGAGCCTGTGTTGGCACATAGCAAGGAAGGATCGCCTTCAAGCTGGCTGCACCTAACCTGGCTTGGCCCCTGGATCTCCAGCAGCATGGCACTTGCCCCCTAAGTAAGACTAGCTTTTCTCTGTTAATCGGGCCCCTCAATAACTCTTTCCATCCATCCTCCAGGCATGATTCTCTACAATGGGCAGAAGAGGATCACAGGTGCCGACTTCATCTCGCTTGGCCTTGTCGGTGGCCGTCCAGAGTTCAGGTGAGCAGTTGGCCATGGCTGTTGCCATAAGAATCATCACAGCAGTTGTAGGAGTTTCATATTTCTCATCTCGAACAATAGCACGGTTGGTTTGCTGTGACTTTAATGCACATAACCTATAATAATGGTGTTGCAATCACCATTGGCTTTGTGCATTGGTCTTGCTATATTTGTAATTTTGAATAGCTCCTGCTCTCATCCTAGCTTACACTTACCAGTCACTCATAGAAAGCTCAGCCTAGCTAAGCTTATACCTAGTTGACTCTGTTTTGTCACTGTGATGACTCTGTGATGAACTGTTTGCCTTGCATATACGGCACACCGGGCAAAAGCATCTGCCAAATAAACAAATGTAAATGATTTAAATGTGCTGAAAAAACACCATCTGTGTACACTCAGTGATTATTTGCAGAAGATGTGTATATATGGCCATTTGTTTGCCCTCACTCTGTGCTGCTGTTTCTAGGTTTGATGTAGGCTCAGGCATGGCCACCATACGCTTCCCCACTCCCATCAAGCTAGGCGAGTTCCACACAGTAGAGCTGTATCGGAATGCCACCCAAGGGGCCATTATCGTGGATGGACAAGGTCCAATCAACGGCAGCTCACAGGTACAATGCAGTTGATCCTGTTTTAATGCAGTGTTCTTGAAGTTTTGATAAAATATCAAATTTTTAGAAGTAAATAATGTGTAATTTTACAAAAGTCATATTAGAAACATTGGGTATAGCAAAATCATCTATGCTAATGGCCAAAATTGGGGAAACATTTCCAATTTGTAGAGACAGTTACTCCAGTTACTTACAGTTAATATTTGTGTAGTTTTCTTTCTACTTAACACCAAAAAGGCTACATGATTCCACAATTTTGACCACTAGTGTACATCAAAATCAGATAACATAAATTATGCTTGTCATCATTTAAGAACTTTTGAAATAGAATTGTGAATGAATTAACACCGATAGTGTGCTTATTTGTGTCTTTGTTTGCCTTCTGCCGTCTCACGCAGGGCAAATTCCAAGGACTGGATCTGAATGAGGAGCTCCATGTGGGCGGTTACCCAAACTACAGTATTGTTTCTAAAACCACTGGCCTTAAGAATGGATTTGTCGGTACGGATCATCCTTTCCAATTACTACAATTTCTGCACGATACATTTGCGCATGACTACATAGGGGGTGTTGTCATTTTGATATATGTGGATCCATTAAATTACTTTATTTATTGATTGCATGATGCTAGCATTGTCTTGTCCCCTGAACAGGCTGTATCCGTCAACTCATCATCCAGGGGGATGAGGTGATTTTCAAGGACCTGGACCGTAGCTCCACAGGAGTCTCAAACTGCCCCACCTGCAAAGACCGGCCATGTCAGGTAACCTCAGCTATTTGTTCACATCGCCTGCCTCCAAAGTTCCACACCAGTGTTTCTGAACCTTGGGTGCATCCTTCATCTTAGCATGAAGCATCACACACCATTTTTATCCTCAGTATGTGTTTCTGCATGTTTAATTCCTTCTTGAGTTTTCAGGCTCAGAATTGCTGTGGAATGAAACTTACTTATCAAACAATGCGCAATGTTCAAACCGATGTCTTGTTTATGAGAGACTTGTTGACAATATCTTGATCTGCTTGTGAAAGCCTGGATGATTTGTGGTTTCTCCATGGTGGATTTAATGTCTCAATTGTGTGATGCCCCTCTTTTCCTATAATCTCTTGTGACATTCCTTGCCTGAATGGTATTGTTGACCCCATTATTGTATTGTTGACCCATGAATGGTATTGTTCACCCATGATTGTCATTGTTGACCCGATTATTCTGATGACTGCCGTTGCCATGCTGTTGTTCTTTACTGTAGAATGGAGGAGCCTGCCAAGACTCAGAGACCAGCAACTACAAATGTGAATGTGTGCGCGGATTCACTGGCAGCAACTGCGAGCATCACTCCTCTATGCACTGCCACCCAGGTGCCACTGTCTGTTGTATTTATTAGACCTATAGTTCCACACAGTGCAGAAACCAGTAGAGTGATACCCTTAAACCCAGTGATACTCTTGACATGTATAATGCAGCATTTTTAGAACGCTGCAGTATAGTTCTGTTTTTGAAACATTGGTGGAGTTGTATGAAGTATACAGAGTTTAGATAAGGTGAGACACCTCAAGAATTAAGTTCCCAAACACATATGATATAAGTTTCAAAGTTTTTTTTTTCATATTAATGTGCATGTGGCACGATTTCAGTAGTAGGTAACAGACACGACAGCATTAGTTAACAGCAGGCAGCCTGTGATGCCCAGACCCTCTTTATACTCTACAGAGGCCTGTGGGCCCGATGCCACTTGCATCAACAACCCAAGTGGCCGAGGCTATGACTGCCGCTGCCACCTGGGCAAGTTCGGGGAGAAGTGTATGCGTGGTAAGTGCTGCTGAAGTTGGCTCTGCTACGGGTCCCTTCAGGATGCTGTGTCCTCAGAACCAGCACAGACATTATTTGATGTGACCCAAAATGTTGCTAGTCCAGACAGTGCCGGGAATTAGAATGAACAGGACATTGGTGCATGTTCTGTTTCTGCTACAGGCACCTTGGTGACCACGCCCCTGTTCAATGGCGAAGACTCCTTCATTACATACCCACCACTCACCAACATCCACAACGACCTGCGTGTAGACTTGGAATTCAAGCCGATGGAAGCCAACGGGCTGATGTTCTTCAGCGGGGGGAAGAAGATGAAGGTTGAGGACTTTGTGTCTTTGGCAATGGTGGACAACCACGTCGAATTCCGCTATGAGTTGGGGACGGGTGAGTGTTCCTCAGAGCGTCCACACGTCACACTCCTGTGATGTCACTGTGACACCTTATGAGGGCATTAAGCAGTCGTTCTAGGGGTTTTCAGAACATCCCAAGAAGATCTCAGCTTCCAAGTCACGTAATTGCGAATTAATGATGAAGATTTGGTGAAATATGCATGTATGTGAACCCACTTGCATATGCATTCAGTCAGTAATTATCGATCTCTACTCAAGTGTATCCACATAGGTTTTGTATGTTTTTTTGCACATTATTATTTTTAACGAGGCCTTACAGTAAAGAACCAGGATCTTCCAAGACCCACAACCAAAATAGGCTCCCAGCCAAACACTGGCCAGACCCAATCCTGCTTAACTTCACATACACAACCCAGTCCAAACTACAGGTACCATGGTTACTGACAATCAGAAACACTGATCACTGAGAATATGAGCTGGGGCCTAAAGAAAGCAGCTACATCAGTTACCTACAGGGAATAGTAGGAAGGGGAGTGGCCAGATAGCACAGTGCTTAGCACTGCTGCCTCACAGCACAAGGACCAGGGTTCAAATCTCACCTCCCACCCCATAGCTCCCTGTGTGGAACCTGCAGTAGTCTGTGTGAAACTAACCCTTACCCATAGCCTGAGAAAACAAATTTTAGTCAGAACATCACCCCTACTTTTTCCAAAAGATATCAATCAACCCTTAAAGAACAGTTATAAGAAGAAACTCTTATGTCCTTGAGTCTTGTTTCTTTTGTGATTGACATTACCCAACATATTCTGTTTAACCTGCAGAAACCCTAGACCACAGTTTCTTATATTAGCATATTGTTCCCCAGTATGACGCTCTTCCATCTCCCGGCTCATCACAGGCATGGCCGTGCTGCGCAGCCGTGACCCTGTCAAACTGGGCCAGTGGCACCAAATCGAAGCCGAACGTATCGACAGGGATGGCTCTCTGAAGGTGGACCAAGCCCGTGAGGTGCGGCGGTCATCCCCGGGAAAAGCCCAGGGCCTAAACATCTACACTCCCATGTATCTGGGTGGCGTCCCTAGTATGGACATCCTGCCAAAACCCGCCAACATCAGCATGCTGTTTAAGGGCTGCATTGGGGAGGTATGTAACATCGCTCCACAGTAACATCATATGACCTCTCGTTAGCACCATCCATTCTAGGTTTTTTTTTCCTAGAGAAGAGGGGCCATAATTCATACAGAGGACCCATCCTTACCTGCCAATGAAATGCTTTGAAATGCGAGTGTCAGGGGATGGGAGAATCCAAGGGCCAATCAGCTTTCAGCTGGGGCCATTGCCCCTGCCTGTGGCCCCACCCCTGTATATGCCCTTCATCTGTTCATGCATGATCCTACCCGCTGTGTATAACATTATTAACTTATTTACACACCAGATGCCTTTCCCGTTGGTAATATACATGAATGTTTGAAAGTAATGGTCAGTCAGAGAATTGAATAGATTGAATTTAAAACAACTTCAAACAAGGCAAAAACTACTGTGAATTGTCCTCTCACGTCCGTTAAGAGTCAAATTCCGATAACCCAGTCGAACTGGACCGTAAACAAGCTGAGTCCCAACATGAAAGCCTCGGTGCTGATCCTCTGGCTGCCGTGACCCTCCCCCCGGCCCAGGTTTCCATCAATGGGAAGAAGGTGGACCTGTCTTACAGCTTCACGGAGAGCCGGTCCATCTCGCAGTGCGTGGACGCCAACCCCTGCGAGCGCCGGCCCTGCCGGAATGCCGGCACCTGCCTGTACAGTGCGGAGTATGAGTTCCAGTGCCTCTGCCAGGATGGTTTCGAGGGTGAGTTCCAGAATGTTTGAGAGGAACTACCATACACTGCATACATATACGTACATTTCAGTGGAAAATTCTATAATCGTTGACTGTGGTAGAAAGTCAAAGTCCTCCCTGTGGTCAAAGAAAAATTAGCGTAAAAGTAAGAAATTCCCGAAGCACGTTGTCTGCCTTGATTCACCTCCCGGTCCTTGCAGGCGAGCTCTGCGAGGTGGTCAAAGATACATGCCAACACAACTCCGAGTGCCAGAATGGGGGCCGTTGCCTTGCCAACCGCTGTGTGTGCTCCTCCGGTTTCACCGGCCTCTTCTGTGAAACGAGTGAGTATTTCCCCACCCTCTGAGCCTCCACCACCAAAGTGGGGTCCTCCTGGCACTAACATACATCATAACAATCCTTATTCAGTAAATGTCAGAGAATGAAAATTGCACAGGAAACAGCTGTTGTAATTGAAGTTTTCTTGGATACGGGCCGTAAATGACAACACAGAAAGTGACTGAGGAGAGTGTTATGGAAGAAGATGCCTGGTGGTGGGTTGGGCATGAGTTCTGCAGACGGTGGCCCACTATTTTGCGGGGGTGGGGCAACTGAAAGAGGTGTCCTGGGCCCAAGGGGTTCCAGGAGAGGGCCCATGTAGGATGGGTTGCTTGTCTTGTAGACTTGGTAAAAGTTATTTTGTCCCGGCCTAAGGAATTATGCGCGGCAAGCCTGCGCAGACGTCCCGGTGCATGCTGTCAACTTAAGCTGTGCGGCATCCCAGTCGATCCCTGACGTGATGACATAATGTCTCTCCCATTCGCTTTAACCACTATATTCCGCACACACAGGACACTCTCTGAGCTTCCCCGACGCCATGTGGGATTTGGAGGGTAGCGGGGGGAATGGTACAGTATCCTGCCGTTGAGCTTGACACCCCTTGATTAACGGGAGGAATGCTGCGAATAGGTCACCTGCCTGCCTAACCGCCATCAGTTGGCACTCTATTTATCTGTACTTGGGAGTCCTTGTCTTTCTTTGTGGATTTGCACGGAAATGGGGAATTCTACATAATAGCTATAGAGGGGTGTCCCATTGTGGTCGGCACTGATTTATTATCGGGACAGTTCAGTCTCTTCCAAACCGCCAAAATGTAGAATTCCCCTTTCAAACCCCCCAGAACCAGACCTCAAATCTGTGGCATAACTACTCACCCCAACATGTCATCCCTTTGTCGTCTTTGAAACTGTCTGCTTGAGAAAAAAAAAAGAAAATCAGCCGTCATTCTCCATTGTCAGTGTCGTCGGAAGCTGAATTGTTGATACGCGTTATGATGCTCCGACCAACTAAACCACTAAAACATATTTTAAAAAGTGTAGTTGCATCTACAGCGTCCTTGAGATTTTCAGATCCCTTCAGGTATTCCTGTATGTTTGCATGTACACTGTTTGTCAAAAAAGTCCTTCTTTTACTATTAACACATTTGTTAATATACATTTGTGGAACCTTTGTATTTTTAGAGACTTGATGTCCAACCAATGAATTCAGAGATTTTCACAAAGTGATTTTATTTTTACATGTAAAATTTAACAGACATTTCAAAATATTTTCTGTACAGAATTAATTGCAAAAATAATTGTTATTTGTGCTACACTGACATGCTTCATATGAACATATATCATCATTATACAGTGGTACCTTGGAACACGAACTTCATTCATTCCAGAAGGCTGGTCGAGTTGTGATTTGGTTCGAGGTTCAAGTCCAATTTCCCCTAAGAAATAATGTAAATTTAAATGTAAATGTTAGTTTAAATCTGTTCCAGACCCCCAAATGATTGCCTGTTTAAACCTATCTGCCTATATAATTAATGATAAAAACCATTAGTTACAGACAAATGAAACAGCTCACATACAAAAGTAATAAACATGGAATAAAATTTATGAGCACATTACCTGTATTGTGGTGAGCTGATGATATACTGGAAATGGTGGGTGGAGAGGAGGAGGGCTGGAGGGGTTATGGTGCGTTCGTTTTTCTCTCGGAACTCGGAAATTCCGAGTTGAGTGACATCACATCCGACAATCTCCCGTTCGAG
>JAODLC010000113.1:21939866-21990095 GCA_026781145.1 Hippopotamyrus pictus
CAACAAAATCTTGTCCGACTTCAACGTCATAAAAGAGGCGTGTTTCCGACGGGAAGTGACGTTTTTCGTGACGTTTCATGACGTTTTCGTCCGAGTTGGAGAGAAATAATCAAACGCACCATTATTGTTTGGAAGGGGACATCCAAGTTTTAGCAGTTTTGTTTTGCTTTGAGTTTTCGGTTGAGTTGCAGATATATTTTTCTCGAATGACCCGTTTGAGGTCCAAATTGGTAAAGTTGAACACGTCTTGACCCACGAGTTTTACCAAGAACGGTAAAGTTCCAAGATTCAGGTTGAAGTACAAGTCGAAAAAAATTAGACAGACCTATTAAATGTCTGAGTTAAGAGGCGCTTGAGTTCCAAGGTTCTACTGTATGTATGCATATATAATATCAGCCTTTTTTTCTGTGCTCTCAGGAGAAGTAAAAGGAGCACAATACAAAGCAGCCCTGGTCTAATTACTCTGAGTACGGAAAATAGCAGCAGATCGACACAGGAGTAGAGTCAGTGCTTTATGTGTCCCTTTTACAGATTCTCCCGCTGAATATGCAGCCTATTTCCATGACAATGGGTACCTAGCACTACCTAAGTCGGTCTTCCCACGAAGGTAAGGCATTGATTAAAACATATTACATTCATCTCACACCTATCACCAACTTTGAGAATGAGATTTTTTTTCTCTTGTAGGTTTATGTCAATCAGAATAAAGTTTCCTGCCTGTGTTTTGCTAGTGAACTTTCAACTTTTGCTATTTTCAATTTCACAAGATAAACTAAATAAGCAGAATGGTAAAATGGTGAGTAGATGGATACGCGGTTGCTCATGGATGTAATCTGATCAGTTTCAGCAACACTGCAGAATTCCTGCAGGTTTAACTGAGTCTGGGAAAGGACTCTCCCTTTAAATGGCAGCCTCTGTAGTCAGCATTGTCCTTCGTCAGGGTTATTCGCCGTGTCTTTTGTTTCAGCTCTCTCGATGCCCCTGAGGTCATTGAGCTGGAGATCCGGACAGTTTCCTCAGAAGGCCTGATACTGTGGCAGGGAGTGGTAGGTCTATGGGCTCAGGAGAATGCAGTGAACCTGGGGGCATCAGCATCACGCCACCTTTAACGCCTTCCACTGTGCCTTGCTTGCAAACATACAGACCAATTGCACTCAGCATCTGTGCAAATCTTGCCATAATATAATTTGTATATAACTTGATGACTTTTTTACCTTTATAAAACAACAACAATTTTATTATTATTATTATTATTATTATTATTATTATTATTATTAATAATAATAATAATTATAATAATAATAATAGTAAATCATTGCTACAGAAAATAATTCTTTTATTGGAAAAAAATGTATTCTGTTTTTGAATGTTTTGTTGTAGAGTAAAATGATTCATATACCATGATATATGAAGCATTATCACATCAGCTTTTGGTTTCAGCATAGGACATATTTCATTGGTTTAATTTCAGAAATTATTAATCTTCGTTCCTGCTGATCTCATCGAAATTCAGATCTGCTTAGCATGTTGAAGCTGCATGCGACACTTTGATCCCATCGTTTGCCCTAGTCGCATGTTGCCCAGTTGGCTTTGATGCACTAATGCACCTTCCCTATTTCCCAGGAGCGGAACAGCGCTTTTCCTAAGCTGCATGCTAATCGAAAGGTATTCCCTCCCTCTGATGCAGACTCCCCATCCGCATGCTTTGGGGGGGAGGGGGGGAGGAATGTTTAGTACTGCAATGTAGACGGCATGTTTTGAAACATGAAATGTGTTCCTTGTTACAAGCAGCCTTGCCTTCAAGATTGTTGCCTTGCAATTATTATATTCATTCTGCTCAGAGCAATTTAAAAACCAGTCTCACAGTGTCGCTTACTCATCTTGTTAACACATTTTCTCTTTATTTAATACTGTTTTGTTTGCACCACACTGATGACTTTGCAGGGACACGCTTGCTTGGTGCCCTCATTCAGGTCCCTCCCACAGAAAATATGTGAAGAAAATGTCTCAGTTATAGTTAATTTAGCAACATGTGCACGTTTGTCCATACAAAATTTGCAGTAGTAAATGATAGATCAATAGAAATTAACCAAGAATCTATTTATAGACATTAAAAATAGGTAAGAGCTCATTGCAAGTGGTGGCTTAATGGTTAGGGAAGCACCCTTGCAATTGAGAGACTGCAGGTTTAAATCCCCGACCAGCAAAGCACCACTGAGGTACAGTACCCTGAGCAAGGTCCCCCCCCTCAAGCACTGCTCCCTGGGCGCTGAATTAGCTGCCCCTTGGTATGTCACGATGTCATATATGGGTTAAATGCAGAGGACAGATTTTGTTGTGCTGTGGTGTGTCAACAATGACCACTGATCACCAAATTACAAATTGCCATTTCCTGTTTAGGTATGGCCTTGATGATGACACTTTGAACAATGTGTTTATTACTTGACATTATTTATTACTTAGTTTATACGTTAGGTACTGACTCGATTGACCTCAGGCAAAACAACCAGCTGTACTCTGATGCAACAACTGTTTATAATATGGCTAAATTATTGCTGATCGTTATGTTATATTGCTTGTTATATGTTATATGTTATATCGCTACCCCTGAAAATGTTAAATTTTTTCGAGAGCTCTATCGATTATTGCTTATCTGCATAATGGTGCAGATCCAGTCGCAATGGCCACAAAATTGCTTCTAGACTGAAATAAGACAAAACATTTAATGTTTTTTATAAAATTGAATATTAGTGTTTTTTATAAACTTGCAAATACTTACAATGGATTTAATTCCCAGGAACTTGGAGATCAGGGAAAAGGCAAAGACTTCATTAGTCTTGGTTTACAAAATGGACACCTTGTCTTCAGGTATAGTCTTTGAAAACGTGCAGAATTTTCTTATTGCCTCTTACCTGTAAAATAGTATGTAGCTATTGTGTACATCTGTTTATTTTTGTTTGTTATATGGTGCATACACATATCCTATGAAGGAATTTAAATTTAGAATGGGACTAGGATAAACAATGCACACACACATACTCATTGGCCACTTAATTAGGTACATCTGTTTACTTTATTTGGGACTATGAAGGTGTACCTTATAAAGTGGCCAGTGAGTGTATGAAACCCTTCCAACTGCAATATGTGACTCTGCCATTTATTAATGCCTGCAGAAAACATTTGTTGTTCAGATTTTTACCATAAACAGTTTCTACACATTTGTGTTTCTGTATAAAGTCTGTACTCAGAGCAGCTGTGCGGTTTTTGTCCTGTTCACAGCTACCAGCTGGGAAGTGGGGAGGCCAAGATTACTTCCAAAGAGCCAATTAACAATGCCGACTGGCACATGGTTAGAGCCGTGAGGTATACCACAAACCCTAACAATGTCTGAATTTCATCAGGATGTGCTTTAAAATGCTGAAAAGCACAAATGTACAAAACGTGCAGACAAAGGGGTCAAAAAGCAATACAAAAACCAAATGATCTGTTTTCATACATAATTATAATGACCATAAAATAGGGTAAGACTAATTTGTGGAAAGAGTTTTAGTGTTGGTGTGGTTTAAGTGTACTTCCTGTAAAGGTATCACTTTCAGTGAGAAAAAATGTAATGAAACTATTTTCAAACCTGTTGCACATAGCATATTTTAAATATAACACTTTATTTATGTAATATGTCATTTGAGCATGTCTGATCTTTTTATTAGTCATTAAATCAACATAGATTGATGACAGATCATACTTTCCGAACTGAGCTCTACCACTTCCATGGGATATGAATTATGGGGCTGTATTAGTTATACAACTATATTATTTATATAACTGTATCGTCTTCCATTTGGGCAGAACTGGCAAACAGGGCTACATCCAGGTTGATGGAGGACCCATAAGCAGAGGATTGTCACGGGGTGAAAGTGTAATGGTGAACACAAAAGGCGATATCTATCTTGGTGAGGACACACTAATGGCCTTAGCTTTAACAGCAATATAGTTTCCTAATTTTTTTTTAATTGCTTTAATTCAGCTATGGTGTTTTTTGGTATCTGTGGGTGATGATACAGAAGGCAGCTTTTTGAGCAATGTTGCCGAGCAACTGCCAACCAGATGAGAAAAAGGGCAACTATAGGGTGATCACGAAAACTTGCCCACTGCCAATCAAAGTTTTCCAAATAGAAATTTGTTGCCCAATATCAATGGTAAAGTACCCGAGCACCACTGGTCGGCAACATTGCTCAACAACATTGCTGAAAAAGTTGCCATTGTATCGGCACCCTCTGGCCCCTAAGGCTAGGAAATGTGTGAGTGACGTTTCTCTGGTGTTTTGCTAGGTGGTGCTCCAGACATGGTGGCACTTACAGGAGGAAAGTTCTCCACTGGGATCACAGGCTGCATAAGGAACCTGGTCCTGGCGAATACCTTGCCCTGGGACAGGCAGTTGCAACCCATCGATATACTGGCCCACAGTGGAGAGGGCATCAGTGTTGAGCGGTGCTCATCGTAGGCAGCAGAGCCCATTGACTTTGGAGGGAAAACAAATGCCATTCATATGCATATACAAACACAAATAAGGTGCTTTGCTGCTACCCAAAAAAAAGAAAACAAAATCACAAAAACAAAAGGATTGTCTTTTCTCTGTGTTGCATTAAAGCAAAAAAAAAAAAAAGAAAAACACAAAATATTAACAAGTCTTTACAAAAATCTCCCTCAGTGTTATATCACCAGTGAAGGACTATTAAGCAAAAGATCGTGTTCAGCTTCAGTTTACATACTCAGTTAACTTTTAGCCATGAAAAGAAAACAAAGATAGGCCTTCTGTGACGAATCCATGTGGAGTTGGGAGATTTAACAGCACTGAATATTATTTATATACATATATATTTTTGTGGGGGGAGGGGGGATGCAAACTAACCATAACTTGCTCCTAGAGTGTATTCTGGGTTCTAATACATACTGTGTCCAAGGCTCGGTGGCCAAGTTGTGTTAATACTTGAAAATGTTTGGGCCTCCTCTGTTTATCATTTCTCTGCTTTTCTTTCCGGAGACCATTTGGGCGAGCATGCTCAAAGCTTTGTTACACGCGGGGTTCAAAGGTCACGGCTCAAAAGCAGTATCGAGACACAGCTCAGGTGAAGAAATGATGCCGAAGACGCTGCGAATGCGGCGGGGCTTTTCGTTGCGCTTAACTATCTCGTTTCTTCTGGGAAATCGTCTGCCTTCCATGCACATCAGCTTTCGTGCATTTTTTTTTTTTCCGGAAAGCAGCCAGGTTCGGAAAAATGGTGCTAAATATCGGGATAAAAAAACATCACGTGGTCGTTTTTAGCACTGTGCAAAAGCTGTGCTGAGATTGTTTTCAATCACCAAAGTTTTTCATTAAAAAAGAAAAAAAGTTTTCTCCCTGTATAGTCACCACTTCTGTTGTCTCATTGGATGAGCTCTTTCCTTAACCATTTATTATCAACTGAATATCGGTATTATTAAGCTGTTTGAGCTTCTGTCCAGCTCCTTCTAATCACTGAAATCTTATGGAATTGAGTGGATCTCAAATGCTTAGATGTGAGGTGAATTGAATAGTTATGTAGCAATGTTTTTTTTTACCTAGTTATTTTTATGTACAACCTAAAAACTCTTAAAAGGCCATTCATCTGTGTTCAGTTACAGTCACGATACCTATCTGCTAGTCAGGTAAACCCATTGTCCAGACCTTTGTATTTGTCTAATTTTTTAAGTGATAGAAGTGCCTTGTTTATACATTTTTTAGCCTCTCATCCCACCACTGACCACCACTCTGTCTCTTAAATTAGCACAATGTCTTTTGTCGTAATATATGTTGTCCTGTGGGCATTTCTTTGTCCACACCACCGGAGGGTTACTGCAGAGCTGCCTCAGGAAAGACGCCATTTTCATTCAGAGACATTATCAGGGCTGGCTCTAGCCATAGGCGGAATAGGCCCCCTAATTACCTGCACTGCAGAGAAAGTGTCATGATCATCAGTTTTCTTGGTGGGGGGGGGGGGGGTGCCCCCGAGTAAAGCCTGGCCCAGGGACCCTGAAGGGGTAGAGCCGGCCCTGGTCACTAGCCTTGCCTTAGATTCAGCATGATAGGACAGGGTCCTAAGATGACACAGCATTGACTGTGTTAGCACACTGGATAGGGCTGAACAAAGGAAAGGGCTTTACGTAGCAGCTAGACGTGGCGTAGTGCAACAGTTCCACGAAAAACCACCAGAGGCTCCATCGAGCACGCTCGCCAACATGGGTGAACCACAATGGCATGGCAGTTCACTTCAGAACGTCACCTACTTGTCACTCTTAAAAGCTTTAAATTTTTAAAAATAAATAAATAAGCACCATCAAAACAAAAGTATGTCATTTTTTATTTATTTTATTTTATTGCCATTTTCTGGGTTGATTCTGCTGTTTTCAGAATGACTGAAAGAGTTTCCCCCTATTTTTGTCTTTGGATATTAAATGCATAATTGCTTCCCTCCCTGTTCTTCTCATAAAAAAGAAAAATGAGTTCCCTAAATGATTTTTGCAAATTGTCCCTCCATCCATCCAAAGTCATACTGTGGAATAGTAACTGACAGGAAGATACCAACTTTGAATGGAGAATTAACCTTTTTATATAGTAACCTCAACAGTCATGTTATTTTTCAGATGTCTTTCTTATTAAACATGATGTTCTGTTCACTTTTGATCTTGCTGAAATGTCCTTGTATGTCACAGTTCCTGTAATACATCACGGCACGCAAAAATGCAGATATCTTTAGTTTCACTTGCTGAAATATTCATGACTTATTACACTATAATGTGAATTCACATTTTTTTCCTACCATGCATATAGAATATAAGCATATAAAGTCTGCTTTGACGTCACATCTTTTGTGGACCGGCACAATATGACGTGCATGGTCAAGCTGAAAAACTATTCATTTCCTGTGTGAGTAATATAATTTAACAAATTAATCATCCAAGGGATTGCGCATTCTCCATAATAAACCAAAATAAATGTGTGAGTCAAATTCACAAAAGTGTAAAATAAGTATATATATATTTTTAAAGGGGGACACTGCCACTCTGGCTTTTCTGCCATTCGAAAATGTTTTGTTTACATGTTCATTTTGGAGAAAATGCTAATAAAAAGTATAATGCAGTTTTTGCAATAAGACATCTTAAACAAGATGGTGACAGATCAGTCAATAATAACTATTGCTAATATCTGTACCATTGCCCATTGTGTGAAGGACTTACTAAACCCCCCATGTTTCCTAATTAAACATTTCATGTGCTATTTATAGTTTTGTTGGTTGTGTTTATTTCTGACATTCTTTTTATTGAAATTGTGTTTATTATATAATTTAAATGTGAAATGATGAAGTAAAACCCATTACTATCTTAGGATCAATAATAAGACACTGAATAAAACAATAGATAAATTAACAAATTTAAAACAAATTTGAGGAAGCACTTCTTTACACAGCATGTAGTTAGAGTATGGAATAGTCTTCCTGCTAGTGTAGTGGAAGCTAAAACCCTGGGTTCCTTTAAATCAAAGCTAGATAAGATTTTAACAACTCTGAGCTATTAGTTAAGTTCTCCCCAAACGAGCTTGATGGGCCGAATGGCCTACTCTCGTTTGTAAATTTCTTATGTTCTTATGAGAGTGGATGTGGTGCGGGAGTTTGCTCCTGAGAAAATAAGCCCAGTGGTGTCTGTTTTGGGGCCAAGGCCATTGATCCCTGAACGAACTGATTCTGGACTCTCCTCTCTCTCAATCACACATTTTAACTATGTCTGTCCTCACTGAAAATTTGAGTATCCTTGCAAAATGGTAGTTCCCAAGCCAATATACACAGTGCCAAAATCTAATTCACAATACATTATTCTGTCCATCCATCCATTTTCTAAAACTACTTGTCCTATTCAGGGTTGGGGGGGGGTCCAAAACCTGTCCCGGAGGCTATGGACACAAGGCAGGGAACATTCCAGGATGGGGCGCCCACCTCACAGTGACACTAGGAGAACATACAAACTCCACACACACGTGGAGCCCTTGCGGAGACTTGAACCCAGGTCGCCACGGCGTCACTCTACATTATTCGAATGTAGCAAAAATAATATTTACTAACGTAAAGGCTGCGCTCCTCTCGTGCTAGTGGATGTGTCGCCACCTATGAATTAGCCGATGTAAGTGCAGTTTCATTTCATGTCTTCAAGCAGCCATACCTGATTTTGCCGCATGGTGTCGCCAATATCTGCTAGCTAATGATTCAGCAGTTGTCTAACCTTGTATTTTCTGTCGCTTTAAGTTTTCCTTTCTGGGGTTGCTTTGCTGGCTGCACTTCAGCTTGACTTGTAACCCATATTGAAATTTTGTTCAAGACTTAAAATAACAGAGAGAAAGAAGCACCATGTCATTCAAAACATTATTTTATCCATCCCTTTCCCATCCAGTATTCAACTTATCCAGTAAATGATAGAAGCGGAAAGCACGAGGCAGGGAAAACCATGGACAGAATGCCAGTCCATTACAGAACAAAATATTAATTTGAATACATTAATTCACCTAAAACAAGTCCTTTTTACTGTGGGGGGGAAGCAGTGCACACAGGCATTGGACCCTGGTACTTCTACATATAGTTTTCCATGTTATTTTAATGATTAATAAATCATGTGTTCATTGAGACAACAGGTCACATCAAGAATGACATCCTCATATTCAAGACAAATACATGCCATTAATATGTGGCACTATAGCATCAGCCAAACGCTTGCCTGTCCCCTTAGACTGTGTGCCTGGGTTGATAAAGGTGCCTTTATCTCAGCTCTTTGAGGGTGGCTGCGTTGTCTTTCCAACCATGATGTCATATTTGGATTTCTTTGTAACAGCGTGTGCCAAAGCAGTGAATGATGTAAGGACTTCATTGTTAGATTTTAAAAACGTGTAGGCCACTGGTACACTAAAACGGTATTTGTTTTGTTGTATGGTGCATTTGTACTTTGTGATGGACTGCGGATTATTTTGGGTGGACTTGGGCCTACCAAAACAGCAGCTGTGAGACCTCCAGGACTACTGACAGGAACTACAGAAGCCTTCTCCCAGCCTATGCAGAAAGAGTCTTTCTGTACCACAGCCATTAAGACTTCTAAGACCCAAATTGTTTAACGCCAGTCAGAGCAAGATTAAGATAACATTTTATTGATCATCTGCTGTAAAATTTTCAGGACACTCAGGGTTCTCCGGTGTTCTTCGCTACCACATCAGATGTGCGGTTGCTGTGGTGGACTTACTGAGGCCTGCAGATGGCATTGCAGGCAATCAAGTCGTCATCCACCTGAATCCTTCAGAGCTTCTCTCCCAGCAGACTGGGCTGGGCGGCTTTATATGCACTGCAAGAAACAAGGAAGAGCATTCCAGCAATGTTGATTGTCTCTGTGTAGTAGGCAGAGGATGGAATTTGTAGAACTAGTGAGCATGCTGAAGTGGGTCGAGGAAGTCCTCAACATTGGGTGTGAGATGTTTTAGAACCAGTTATTTAAAGGTCTTCATGATATGTGAAGTTTCAATAGTCTGAAGTCGTTGGGGGTCCTGCCACTTCCATTCTTGGGCACTGGGACAATGCAGGAGCTTTTGAGGGACCTTTTGTAGTACAGATTGAACAAGTCCTAAAAAAGCTGTGCTGATCCACACAGGCCCTCAGCACATTAAGGCTGGTTCCATCTGAGCCAGATTCCTTGCCCGTACAAGCTCTCTTCTTAGCTGGGCTGCAGAGATGAACCCAATCCCTGGCAAAGGATTCTGAATTTTATATACATAGCAGGTGACGTCTCTTTTCCCTGGTCCTCACCCTTTTGCGAAAAGCTTATTCCTAACCACATAGATAAGCTGTATAAACACAGCAAACTTCACAGCTGGTTATTTTATTTAAGCCATTCAGGTTGTCCATCAAACTCAGTAGATGAGAATGAAGGCCTTTAATCTCAGCTCCACTCAGGCTGGCACCCAAGAGAAGAGTCACAAGAGAAAAAGTCACCGCTCTCTTTACCAAAGCGGGTGAGGGAAAGCTATGTTAATCGATATTAATAGAAATGACATCCTTGCCATTGCTGTGTGCACCCAAGTGCTTCCAAAAAACACTGAGAATGTCTACTATCACTCTTTCAGAGTTGAGACACCACAAAAAACCCCGTCGCTTAAAAACAACCATCACAGCAAGTTTTAGAAGGTCCCTCCTGCATCTCTTCTTAGGTTTTGTGAGCTGACCAAAGAACATATGTAAAAGCTCAGTATCATTTTTGTTTGTTGTGCTTTAATGGCACCCTGACATCGAAATGCATATAGTTTACCTAGTTCAACTTGAAAGCATAATCTTTTTTTTCATATCACTGAAAATATCCTCTGTTCACTACGGTGAAAAAAAAACCCCATAACTCCCAACTTTCCCTAGTCAGGAACATCTGTCTCTGCACACTTTGAGATTTTCCATCTTGTACTCTGACAGCTGTCATAATGATCTCAAGCTAGTGGCCAGGTCTCCTTCGAGGGCTTCGGGTCATGACAAAATCAGCCTTCCTCATTGTACATCATCAAAAAGAAAATACAGGCCTCCGCAGAGGTAAAAGGAAGCTCCGTGGACTGAAATGCCAGACATTTTGCATGATCTGTGCACGGAGTAATATAGGGTCTACAAACAGAATGATACAACCATGGGGGGTAAATTCTTTGAAAATTTGGGATTAGCCACACAATGAAATGATTTCATGTGTGGAATTTGTTTTCCCACCACTAAGCCAAAATAACCCATGCATGAGTGCTGAATTTCAGCACAATCAGCCTGGTGAAGACTTTGTTACCACAGCTCACAATTTGAATAAATTAAGCGATATTAAGGGAATTCAGAACATTACATTGTGTACCCTGTGTTGCATTTATACTCATATTGATATTATTTTATATACTTAAACACGGGTAACCAAAGCATTTATATAATCATATAAAACATTTAAAATAAACTTGGACCATTTGAAAGGCCCATCAATAATCCAGTGGCCTCTTTGGATGAGCTGGAAGCCTTTTGGTCAATGAATGGTTCGTTTTCACACGTTTTAGAAATATGGTAATTTAATTTGCATTTGGTGTAAAGCAGAGGTGCACCGATTCGATATTAGGAATTGGTACCGGTGTTCTGAGTTGAACTAGGAACATCAGAAGATAACGGAGTGACGATCTGGAAGTATTTTACACGAAATAAGAAGTAGTAGCACAGCGATTTAAAATCTTTATTAAAAACAAAGTTTTGAAAGGTGGAAGTAACGGAAAATCCCACCAAACAGCGCACGTAATTAATGTGAAAAAGGCAGCGGGTGATTTGGGAGTCCATAGCTTAATTGGGCTAATTTTGTGCACTCCTTAAATGCGGCTTGTGTTACACGGGGGACTTAAGGGGAAATTGTGGGGCATTTTAAGCATTCACCACTTGCATATATTTGCTTGGAAGATACTGAAATTGAACTGCAAATGCTTAAAATGCTTAAAATAAGATGTACGAGGTAGAACAGTATGTTCTGTATGTTTCTAATAGTCTATCTAATATTTATATTTACTAGTTTATAAAGAGTTCTGGTATCAGATCGCTACTCATAACACCAATACCCTCTGATCAGGTATGGGGAAAGAATCGGTACTGAAAAAAATGGAATCGGTTCACCTCTAGTGTAAAGCATGACACACTGAACTTAGGCCTATCTTAGGTACAAGAACCCAAACAATCAATTTACCAAGTTCCATACAATTATCTAACAGTTCAGGTAAATGACATGTAATGGACAGTTTGCTGTTTGGGCTAAATAAACATCAAGAAACATAATGTCCATTATGTCAGCTTAAACGTCATAAAGCAATACGTTTTTAAGCGGTAGGCGTCGGTTATTGTTGTTGGAATTGTCCGTAGCATAACTCTTTTAAAATGTCTCCATTTGTATGCTTACTACAGTATACTATCTAAATTATTTACTAAACTGGATTTGTAGAAATTTAAATGTTCCAAACTTTAGTAAACACAAAACCAACATTTTTTTTCTGCGACAGAATACTTGCAGAGTTGCCAGATGGCTGGAGGGAGTCTGCACACGCATTTACACCTGTGCGGCAGTTCCATTACTTTGTAAATAGTCTGTAAGGTTTTTGATTAGGTTTATAATAGAATAATGTAGATCTGCCGTAAGATTTCTTGCCTGGGCGTGAGAATCTGAAAGTCCGAGTTGCGGCCCTCATATTGCACCTTGTTACTCATGGTCTTAATATCCTTAATTGGTTTTAAGCTCATTTTAGGTCCCTAGTATTAGCTCTAATGGAACTGGACATTAGCAACAGGTCTCAAATGGCATTTGGACAGGTTAAAAGGTTTGTATTTAATTCACTGGCTAGAGCTACTAATACATATACATGCCCAACTGAAACAAGTTTTGAACTGAAACAAAAGAATTAGCCTAGAATATTCTACCAAAATACACATATGTGTGTTTCTAAAAAATAACTCGCACTTTTTCCTACCACAAATACCGACTGTCGTACCGCAGGAGCCTTTATGCTAATACCGTTTGTATATTTGCATATTTTAGCTCATTAACACTCTTTTTACATATTCGTGTGTCCCATTAATCCGCCATTTACTTTTGCCTTTTCCCAAAATTGTCGCAGCTGATTTCTTATTTCACATCATTTTGCATCCCTGACATCGCATTTATCGACCCTTCGAAATCGCTAGAAGGATGGGAGGCGTCATTTCCGGTGGAATATTCCAGCGATTTAATTTTGGCTTTAAAAGGGAAGTACAGCAAAGTACAATACTGTCATTAAGACACAGTCCCACAGTCTCCGGAGTTTATTTATTGCAAAAGAATTTATTTAAGAGTCATTTTCTCCCGACCGTATACCACAAGTGTCAGTCAGTAACATATTATAATTGCATCATTTTTGTTTTATTCCAAAATCCTTGAAGGTAAGTCTGGAGAATAACATTTCTTATACGCCATCACATAAAATGACTCATGTTACCAACTATTTCAGCTTCTTCTCACACTTATCCGTCTATTCATTTAATCTGGTATTTGGGACTTTTATTCTCAAATTATCTGTCAAGTCTGTCTCTTAACTTTTTGTAATACGATTAATAATGTTTCAATCAAAAATGTGTTTGTCGCTTATTTCTATGAATATATTAAGATATTCTCTATTTATTTTCATTGGTGGGGGTTGAGAAGTTGTAGCTGTAGGTGGCCTTGCGGTACTGAAGAGAGGGATTATTATGGCGCTTCTGATGTCTGTTAAACTATATCATGTACGATTTCAGTATCGCTTTCCATAGCAGGCAACGTAGCATTTTCAACGAGATTTTATAAGTGATGCAGTTATTTTGTTATCGGTTTTTGAATCGACTGCCATGTCATTTAACCGTAACGACATATTTGTAATTCCAGTACTGCGTTGTTTTACTCTAAATACCTTTTTATAAAAGAATAAAGCGAGTGTTACTTTGTTCTGGAGTAGTCGTACACCGCCCGGTTAAGCTGTGGTGATTACAAGCCGTTTTATCGCTGCAGAAGCCTATTATATAAGACTTATAGCCCCCATATAGTTGTTTCCGCTTGGAAAGTTGTAATATTTCTTTACTTTAACATTTGGGGGGTTAACTGTGTTTGTGTATAACGGAAAACATCAGATTGATGTGACACAAAAAGGCAGTAACAGTTACGTTACATCGCTCCCCTAGAGTCAGAGCTGACAGGTATATCACGAAAATGGAGATAATGATGATGTTAAAATAATCGTGCGTTGTAGTTTTGACCCGGTACATTGATTATTTAAAAGGATCTTAATAATTCAGCAGCCCAGAATAAATCAGTGAAATACACGGCCAGCCCGCCCTATGGGCGACATAGGCGAACGCGAAGAGCAGATGCGAAAAAGAGAAGAAATGCATTATTCACTGCTTTTCTAATGAAACAGACTGTCAGATTCCCCGTGCTACAGTAATGCTTTTAATATAAATTAATTGACGAAATTTGTTTTCTGCTCCTTTGGGGGGCTGGTGAAAGAAATGAAAGGTGCTGGGATGTGGATGGTTTAGGGCAGCAGAGTAAAAGTTAAAAAAAAAAAAACAGCCTAGTCGTTTTGTGTGTCGCCTTAGGGCAGAAGAGAACGGGTAGTTTCCCCATCTTTGTGCAGTGTGAGACTGCTAGTTTGTGTGAGGTCACTGCAAAGGTATCGTGTCATGTGAAGGAACTGAACTGAAGGGACTGAAGTCAGGCTTTCATCACTTTCACCATCTTAATATTTGTTTGAAAATATATTACCGGTAAACTTGTTTTCAGACGCAGAGCCAAAAAGACAGACGTGACCATGTTCATGCTGATTCCCCCCTCTGGTAAGTTTTTTCTGAATATGGCTTTGATATCACGTTTTATTCTAGGCAATCTGCTTAAATGATGTGTCCCAGCCATGGGGCTACAGGTTGACTGATATCTTCTCTGTCCTTCAGAGAGGAAAAGGGTTAAAGCCTAATTCAGGTTAGCAATATGAATTGTATCTCTAATTTGCCACTGGCATTCAGTGACAACCCCACATCTTTCTGGCTTTGCTGGTTTGGAATTTCTTGACTTCTTATGTGGAGTCAAGGTTGGTTGGTTGGTTACAGGTACACATGGGCTCAGGGTCCATGTGTTCAGATGGTACTGTAGCATATGTTTAAGACAGCTCCTCCTGCAACCCCAGTGGCAAAAAATAGTTTCTTTAGCTGGTAACAGATCAGTTCTTCAGTTAAGGATCTATGCTAACTAAAGATATTGACTTTTATCTGACATATTTCTGGGTTAAACTGCTAGTGTCATAACAAGCACATGAGCATGTTGCAGGCTTTTAATCTAAAATCGTGGTTTCTATTGCTTATTTTCTGAATTTAGGTATTGAAATGTATAAAGAAAATGAAATAGGAGTTTAGTGAAATTATTCTTTAATTCCCTTGTCTGACTGTCTTGTTTTTGCTCCAGACATGTTAACAGGTAACTTAAGAGACTGAATGCAGAATTCAGTGCCGAAATATTTCATTAATTGTTCCTAAAATAGAAACCATCCATAATGCTTTTACTGCTGTTGGCTCAAGGCTGTTTTCATGCCACCCAACTGCCACAACTTTTTAACTATTAACTTTAAATGAATGTTATTGATATGCAAATGAATGCAGTTTTCTGTCCACACAAAGTGCAATAGCTAAACTCACCCCTTGATGACTGGCTTCCTGATAACTACTAGACGGACTTTGCTTTATTTCATTATTCAAATAGCCCCGAGGTGAAGATACCTGATTCGTTAAGTGTGCCTTGCTCTGGATGCTTTGACAGCACTGTAAGGCATTCATGAATGTTTGTCATTACAGGCTTTTGTTTCTCCAGTAAACAGATTTTGTTGGCATTCCTGCCACCAAACTGTAAAGGAAAGATGTTTTGAAGTAGTTGGTTGGGGTCTCAGGAAATGGCTTTTTTTGTATCAAATATATCCTGTTGCTTTACAGACTTGTGAAAATAAAATGTTTGTTTTCTGTAAATCTTTGTACATTTATGTACAAAAAATGTGCTTGGAAAAATTAAATCTATCTGTGAGATGAAGAAAAAATATTTTTGTCCTTTAACAAATTATTCTGCATAACACAGCTTCATGAACTGACAGGTTCAGCTCCTTTTTATGAAACTGTATTGGTGGTTCAAGAACTATGCAAGATATATACGGACTTGCTATGTAAAGCCAAGGATTGTACTGTTGGCTTGTGTCTCATTCGATGTTTTCTTTCAGATGAAGAGTCTCTTGAACTCGACTGGCTATGGAATCGCGTGAAGTTCAGGGTGCAATAGTAGGAGCCTGAATTTAAATCTTTCTAATGCATAGATGTCACAGTAGGTATGCCCAAGCTACATGGGTTTCTGGACTAGACACATACCTATTGGCATCTGTGTCCAACTGGTTTTAAATACGGTTCTTTGGATTCACCTTTGGTCTATGCGCTTGGGGTATTTTTCAAATTATACCTTGATCCCTCCAGTTCACATGCCAACCTTGATTTCACCAAAAGCCTTTTAAAAAATGCTATGCCATCAAAACAAAGGAGAGGATATCTGATCACTTTTAAGTGCCTTTGAAAGTACAACTTTTCTCAGGAATGATATTTGATCATTTAGTGTTCTTTATGATTACTTATTAGGTATGATTACTGAATGAGTATTCTGTTAGTATCCTTCTAGGTATGTAAGAAATCGAACACAAGATTTTTTTCCTGGTGGTTAACATTGGTTTCATCTACTATTAGGGTTATCTTCATTTAATTTTAATCTATCATCAATGGTTAGAGGAACAGTGAATCTTGTGTACTCCCTGGTAAGGGTAGGGAGTGCAGTACAGCACATCTTCTACATTGATAGCCCTGTTGTTGCAGTTCTCTTAAGGTACTTTTTTAGCATTTCATAAATTATATGAGGCTTGCATCATCCACCATTCCACGAATGCTAATATTTTCGTGGATCTGACATTGGTATTTGGTTTCTCAGCTGAGATTTTTTTATTTGTTTATTTATTTGTCTGTTTGTTTCTTGCACTGGCCATAAATGGATAATCAACTCAAGGTGTGCCACCATTAGTCTTAAGGGACAGAGTTTAAAAGACAAGCATTCAGAAAAGGTCATTTGACTTGCTGGAGCATTTCTGTCAACTAGAAACAATAGCCAAGGCAATCTTTAAACCACCCCACCCCCCGCCCCCCAAAAAAAATCTTTGCTTACAGTTTCCAGCCTCGTAATTGTGCCAGGACTAAAGTCTCTTTGTCCCAGTTCATTAAAAAGCCTTCCCTCATTTCAAGGCCCAGTGAGACTTGTAGATGGGGGTAGGTCATCAGG
This sequence comes from Hippopotamyrus pictus, assembly GCA_026781145.1. Classification (NCBI taxonomy): domain Eukaryota; kingdom Metazoa; phylum Chordata; class Actinopteri; order Osteoglossiformes; family Mormyridae; genus Hippopotamyrus; species Hippopotamyrus pictus. The sequence goes on from JAODLC010000113.1 coordinate 21,956,811, forward strand.
TCCTTGAGCCTGCTGACTAAGTATAAATATGCAATGAATCACTTAAATTCTATGAATGAGGAGATGTCATAACATATGCCATAAGCATACCATTTAATGCTACTAGTTTTTCAAATTCAATTTAAAACATACACACAGCCATAAGAAATAGTGAAAATCCTGAGAGGCAGTCTCTATAGTTGACCAATTCACCTTTTGTCCATTACCAACGTCTCTGAACTTTAAGGACATAATTTCTCAGTGTGAGGGTTTATTGATGTCATACAGGATATTTTATTTTTAAGTAAACCTGCCAGTTTTATATGTTTTCATTTAACTTGACCTCAGTTTTCAGATTTGTATCTGAAATTGTTCTTTTTTTGTTTGAGGTAAAAGTTTAAAAATATGTAATGGTAAATGCTAGACCTTAAGACAGCTAATGGTATTCAAATGGCATATGCTTTTTTTATTAAAATGTTTTACTTTAAAGAAAAATTATTTTAAAGTCTTTCAGAGGGTGGATGTCCAAAATGCTAAACTGTTGGTAAGTCTGGCTATTTTTCTTGCTATTGGTTTTAATTTTTGACTGCACTAAATCCCTCAGTTCCACATTTACTTATGTGTGTGTGTATATAAATATATACACATACACCAAAATGCATATTTTACTCTATATACATTTTCCACATTGTGTATAATTATAGAAATATTAATATGCGTAGACAATCTTTGAACTGCACATTTATGGACGCGGTGTAGAAAATGCGGCACCCATGGTGTTTAGGGGCTTGTTTACAGTAGCAGGGGCCTTCCCTCAGCATGGCATCCTGTAACTGTTCCTGTGTTAATGGTCATAATACTTAGTGATTTGGAGTAGGCAGGAGCTTATGAGGTTTGTTCTCCTTGTCCTGTTTTCTTTTATTTGTTATACTTTAAAATCTTTTTTTCTTCTGCTCAGAGCACTCAGTTCATCTAGCTAAGTGTTGTTTAGTCTTGGTTCAGTTTTCCTCGATCACCCTAGGAAGCCGCTGTTTGTGACTGGCTGTCTTCATTTGATCTCAGATTTCTTCCAGCGTGCTAAGAAAGTCTTCCTGATCGAGCAGGCCAGCCGAGTCCAGCTGAAGGAGTTTGCCCGGAAGAATGCTGCCAATACCTTGTCTGTGACCAACTTGGTCATGGGAATGAGCTCCATTCTCTGCAGCCTCAATGGGTGAGCAGGGTGGAGCAGGAGGTGTAATACAGGCCTAACTGTCAGACCACTAGAAGCTTTTGACTATAAGGTTTTAAACCTCTATGAAGTTGCAGTAGAGTCTCTGTGAAGGAAAAGATTAATTGTGACTTCAGGTAGCACAAATTCTTTATTTTGTTTTTTTTCCCTTTCATCTTCCAGCCACCAATATGCTGCATGCTGGCTGGTTCTGATCGGTTATCTGCTGGACTTGGCCGACGGAGCAGTTGCTAGGCGACTGGATGCCTGCTCAGCACTAGGTGTGTTTTGCTGCCAGGACCAAGGGCACATTTCAGTCAGCCCTCTAACCGAGCTGTCATGGCTGACAAAGGGAGAGAAAGTTATGTTGTGGCCAAGGTGCATTTTTTTACGGGAGTAGCGTCAAGGAGCCTGCATAAAGTGAAAGAAGGCTGAGTTTATATTTCAATGGGGACTTTGCACACCATTATTTGTGAGCATGGTGAAGTGCCATTGTTTGAGTTTAGTGTGAAGTTGAGATGATCTGAATATTTAAGAAACTGGTAGCGCTGATGCAATTCCACTTCCTGTTTGTGTGTGAATGGTCGCCTGTTCTATGTTGATCAATTGGGTGTCACAAATATATCCGCTCTTGCTGGGCCTTTTTCCCAACCATTGTACTTCCAGTGTTAGTTTTCTGCATGCACTTGCATACTACTGTTTTGTGCCCCATCCCAACACCCCCACTCCGAAAACACATAAACCAGTCCCTTGCGTTTTTGACGAATGAAGGATCTCTTTCCGATCAACAGGGATAACTGTAAAGGATCAGTTACTCTTTATCTCAGTAATCCCAGTGCTTATAGTGTCTCGCATATCTGAAATTGCTTAAATCTTTGACCCTGAGTGCTGGAATTTGGCCCCTTTGACCAGCCACAGACTGGGATCAGCACACATTTCGAGTTTGCCAAAATAGGCCCCCATTGGTGGGATAAAGGGATACTGGCATGGAGACTGTTGTTTATCGTTAAGCTCTGAGGGAAATTTCCACTACGGGCCCTCAGCTCAACCAGTGTGGCTTCATACTTATCAGAAGTGGGGAGTTGGAACTAGGGCACAGCAAGTGTCACATTTCACGTTTCGTCATACTGCTTTTCAGATCTGAGAATCGCATTCTTTAGAATTGTTTAAACGTTGTCCTTTTGGTCCTGGTGCATGTCGTATGCCGTGTGTGCGTTAGCGAAGTCACGAAGCACTGCGTCTCAGTTTCCATTTTGGCCTGATGGGGGAGTTTAGGTGCCAAGCTGGACGACTTTGCCGACTTTACCACGTTTGGCATCGCCACGGCCTTGCTGCTGAGGACGCGTGACTTGATGGACAACATCCTCTGCATGTGTTATGTACTGTCGGTGTTCATTCGCCTCTGCTTCTTCTCTAGCGGTAAGCCAGACCACGACGGGTTCCTTTATGGCCCGAATGGTACATTCCCAGAAAAGCTTGCGATGGCAGGTGCTGAGCCTGCCATTATTAGTGACTTGGAACAGTGAGAAAATTCGTTTTTGTTCTGGCATTGATCCCTCCTAGAACCCACCCGTGATCTCACGGGTCAAGATGGCTTCCTTTGACTGCTGTCAGATTCACGTGGCTTTTGTTGCACAGGGATTCCTTTCATGTACCGTGGCCTCCCCTGCATCTACTCTTCTGCTATCCTATCCTGCACCTGCCTGCTGTCAGGGGGCAATGTGATGGTGCTGCGGGTCACTGCCGTGGCCATGATCCTCTTTATGGTCAGCCAGACCTTCTACCCCCATGACAGGATCCTAGAGTCCCAGGCCTGGAAGAAGGTGGTCTATGCTGGAGGTAAAAACAAAACACACCAAACCTGTAGGCAACTTACTTGTACTGTATGTGAAACTAGGAGTAATTCTGCACAGCTGCCTTGTAAAGTTATAGGATTAGAGGGTTAAATGTTAGCCGAACATGCCAAGCTTATTAGGAATGTGATAAAAAAAATTTAAGTATTGCTTTTCAGATGAATCACGTATGAGGTATCAACAGATACATTTGCGTTATCAGGCAGGCACTTCTGTCCAAAGTGATGTACAAGTGAGGCTCATAACATATTAGCAGATGCAACAAGAGCTAGATACTTCAGTTAGGGTGAAAAAATTACTCTTTCCTTTTGCGGATAATTAATTTCTTTTCTCTCTACCCATCTTAGGAGTGGCAATGGTGTTCTGTTCCTCTTTCCCGTCTGCATGTGTTTACTACCTGCTGTGGTCAGTATCTTATATTCTGTTTCCGACAACACTGTGGAGCTGTAAGGTGTGACAAAAGGTGAGGCCTGGACCCGAATGTTGAGCTATCAGGCCAGGAGAATGTTGGCCTGAGTTACTACAGACCTTATACCTGCTGTTGCCTATTTCCATGGCAACTGTAAACAGACATAAAACAAAAAAACAAACTTAAAGCCCACTGGTTGTATTGAAGTGACACTATATACCTTCTGAAAATGCTGTTTTCCTTGATTTTTACTGGATGGGAAGATAGAAGAACTATAATGTTCTTTTTCATTTTGTTAAACGAAAATGTCATTTTATAGCCCCAAAAAGAAGGAAATCTCCTGCTTTGTATCTTATGATTGTTAAATAATGCGTCTCTAATGAATCTCGTTTTTCCTCATGCAGTCATTCTGAGAACCTTCTTTTTTTCTTTTTTTCCACGTAGAGGTTTTTCCCCAATATGATAAGATCATAAGTGCAGGACACAAAGCATGTATACATCTAGTCAGATTTTAGTGCTTGGCATGATCAGTGCGGAAACCCCCCCCCAAGTAACAAATCAGGTTGTTGCTTTTGAAGGTTGGTTCTTTCTTGCTGAACATAGACTTGACAAATTCTACAAAAGTGTCAGATAGTTCTAGGGCACACAAATGCTGCTGAATACTTTCTTTTTATTGCCGGAAATATTGTGCACCTTACTAATGTTAAAAAATGTGTATTATACTTTTGTTTATTTGGGATTTGTGTACATTTAAAAAGATGCTCCAGTTGCTAAAAAAACGATGGACTTTTATAATATATTTTGTCTTCAGTGATTAAGAAGATAAAATCACATCAAGCACCTTTTTTCATGCTGACAAATAAACATTTCACTTTAAAGTGAGGCCTCATCTGACTTAGTATGAATATTTAATATTTAAGTTAGCATATTGCAACATTAATACACCAACATAGCACTAGTACCAAATCCACATTATAATATGTGAGATGAAATATAATAATATATAAAACTTGTACAGGAAATCCAACAATATTTTTTAGTCCTTCAGCTTTCTAAGAATAAATGCTGCTTAGCCCCTGTTTTAAGGAGCTGCATTTACATTTTCACATGACCATTAAGTGTCTTTAACATTAACTGATTTCAGAGCATCATCCTTTTCCTTCTTGTTGGCAAATAAATAGTGTTTTTAAATGTGCAGCTGGTACTTATATCGATGTTTTACTGATAATCAGAGTGTTTGCTGTGCAAGGGCATTTTAATGTTATTACTTGTCCTGTTTAACAAGAAACGTTAAAGCTTAATTAGGGGGATTTCTGAGTATAAATGCCTTTCCCTGGATTTCTATGATGGCAAGACTTAAGTAATATCAAAATAATTTCATAAGTTGTAGGGAGTAATTCTGCTTGCATTTGCCTTCTTTTAAAAGGGAAACTGATGAAAATTGTACTGTTTTAAGTCCTGAATTTTAAATGAAATAATAGAATGTAAGAATCTGATCCCATACTTTTGTTTTCATCCATCTCCATAACTGTAAATGTAATATATGTTTAACATTCCTAAATTGTTAAAAGGCACCCATACAGTATATCTGTTAATACCAGGTACCAGTCATCTTTTCAATGTGTATTTAAAATTGTTTTTAAAAAATAAACATTAGATTGACTAAATTTCCCAGCTATCCATTACTGTCCATTTCATAATCCTCTGTAGGAACTTTGTTTCTGGTTCTTGTACACTGGCAAGCAAGATGACTGACTTTAAACACAACTGAGTTTTCAAACAGTTGTTTCATACAATTCCAGTCAACCACATTAAGCTAGATCAGTTGTATGCAAAATGATTATTAAACTGCTTGAATCCGGTATCCATGTTACAGTAAAATCCAGTTATAACGGACTTCAAGGGACCTGGTGTCATGGTACGGCTTGTAGGCGAACGGGAAAGCAGGGAAAAGGAGCCAGGAAGTCGGGTACAACGGGGATTTATTCAAAAAGACAGGACTGGGGAAGCACGACGGCAAACATCAATGACAAGTCTGGGGAAGACTGACTCTGACAAGGACTAAATACACTAGACAAGCTGAGGTAAACGAGCAACAGGTGAGAACCATCAGGTAGGAGGTAACGAGGTGGGCGTGGCACACAGGAGGATCGGACGGTGCTGGGCGTGACACCTGGCAAGACTCCGTTATATCCAGAGTTGCCCAAAACACAAATACAGGACACCATTTACTCATGCCACACCCCAGAAAGGTAGTTATCCAACTTTATTTACTGTTTTTCACCTATTGCAACTCAACAAAAAGCATTTTATGTCACAAACATATCTTCTTTTCTTACTGCTGTCATCAACGAATGCATAGCAAATGACGAGGCATTCTAATACCCTACACTAAAAGATGGTCTAAAGCATTATGTCGTACTATGCGCTAATTACTGGGAAGAAGAATAATCTGTCATTTCTCAAACTGCTAAGAATTCTTGTACTTCTCACGGTTACTCCAGATGTCACTGACCGTAGATTTACTTATACCATAGTCACGTATAATATCCGCTTTTTTGTTTCGATTAAAAGAACGATTTCACATTTAAAATCTAATGTTATAGAACGACGCTTCGTAGCAGACTACTTAGCCATTTTGAAAATAACTATTGATGCGCATGTCCGTTATAGCCGAACAAAACTACAGTTAAAAGCTGCCCTGGGGACCAAATTGTTTGTCTGTTATAGACAATATTCCGTTATAAGCGAGTCCACTATAACGGGATTTTACTGTATATATGATGCTGGTATATTTCCATCCATCCCTATAACTACCTGATCCAGTTAATTATCTTAAAGTATGGTGCCCATCTACCTTGTTCAAACTAAGTAATGATTCACTGCATAGGATTCTAAACCAACGTTTCCATCAAATGAATTTCAGTTACCTCATCCAATAATGTGATGTGTAGTATCAGGAAACATCTACTGAATTAATTTCATTCTGGTTAAACACTCACATTGGGGATGGATAAGGGTATAGTACTTGAGAATGCTTAGTCATGTTTGATCATCAAGGTGAAGGACAGTACAGAGGAAAAACAGGGAACAGTTGAACTCCATTCATAGACTGACATTTTTATTATTTAAAACTGTTCAATCTAAAAATGAAGAAACACTTGTTGCATTTTTTCCCAGGTTCTCTAGAAGAACTGTCTGTTATTTCTGTTTTGTGATCTGCATACTGCTATGCACAACAATGTGTTTTGTATAAAGTAACATTTTTAACGTATTTTTGCATTCACCATTTAAAGTTTTGCTTGATCTAGGCTAGGTTTGCTTTTATATTGGCTTCTAGCATTCTGTCACTCCTTCCTTCCAAGTGACATCAATTTAACAAAATGATGATTACCACTATTATTCACTTTTTATGCTTAGATCCACATGTATAAATTGCGCACCCCAGAAGTGATTATATTACAAAAACATCAAGCGGCTACGAGGCGCAGTGATTTCCAGACAAACTTTTTTTCACAAAATTAAGATTCAGGACATCCACCAATCTTTGTCCTGCGGTTCCCTATTTACAGTGCATAGCATAGTGACAACTGTTTAAAATTAAGACAAGAAACCAGCCGCCTTCTTGTACTCTGTGATGTCCATCTTGTCTTCGGCGCACAGTATCTTTGTGTCTGCTAGGGACACATACGAATCCAGTAGCTTAATAATAGATGAGAAATAGGGCCGGTCCTTAAAGTTCCACATCCAGCAGTACTTCATGAGATCATATCTGCAAACACCAATGGCAACTGACTTGGGAAGGCAACAGGTGGGGAACTGTTTCATTTTTTTGCTAACACGTTTCATTCAGTTACAAACGACTATCCTTTGAGCACCGGCACTGTGTTAGAATGGCAAAGCACTCACAAGGGTCTCCCGCAGCCTTCAGGCCTCCTCATGCGGTGTGATTTCTGGAGTTGTGGGAAAACTTCCATTGGTTCCATGTCAGGATACGGGGGGGAACCTGAAAGGGACAAAATGCACTTATATTTGCATCTTTATTCATTTAGCAGATGCCCAAAATGAAGTGAGTGTTTGAGCAGAGTCAGCCAGTGCCCCATGAGAAAGTTGGTTTAATGGTCCGTCGGTGACATCAGTCTGCCAGCCACTGGATTTGAACCAGAAGTAATACTGTATGATCATTAATGCACTGCATTACCCCAGCCTTACACACTGAGTGGCTGCATCACTAGGCACCCCTGCATAATACCAGGTAGGACCCCACTCTTTTCTCTGGAACTACTTCAGCAATTGATGACCTGCTGTTGTGGCGTTCTTGTCCACCAGGCTTGGTAAGATAAATGAGCACTAACGAACTGAACTGTCCAATCGGTGATATTTCCAGGAACTTTGTTACTTTAGTTAGTCATGCTTAAGTGATCCTAGGGTACTGTGTGAAAGATGTGACAGGTCTGTTTCACAGCCACTGGATGTCTTACCTAAGGTAATCAGCTCATATAAGAGAATGCCAAAAGACCACCTGATACAAAAGAGAAGAGATAAACTTGAGATGCTGAAGTATACTATGTTTTTTTTTTTTTTTCTTTTCATTTTGATAATAGCATTTATCCACTGAACTTTTGCCATCTAGCTAGTTTACATTGTGACGATGCTCTACCATGTCAATCTACTGCATCTGTCATGAGTAAATAAATGATTCCCCCTCACACGTCACTTCGATCAGTCAGTGGCAACTGCATGATCCGCTCTGGGGCCTGCCACTTCACAGGCACCTTTGAAACCCATGGCTTGGCCACCTTGCCCATCTGCCGAGCCTCAAATGCCATCCCCAAGCCAGACACCTTCACCGATAGTCCACTGCCAATTAACATCTTCCGGGCCGCCACATCCCCGTGGAACAGCCCATGCTCTGAAAACAGGTAGTCCTGCAAAACGCAAAAGCCGAAGACCAATGACTTACATGCAAGTGATTGGGTTTAGGCATACTGCCATCTAGTGGAATCAGAATACGTCGACTTACAACTTATAGACACTAAACGTTCGGTAAAAACAGCAAGTTTTAAATTTGAACTGTGATTGCGATGGGACGTTAGAGGGACTAAAAACATAGGCAGTGTATTTTTCTCCAGAAATCATTGCACAGGTTCTGTTGTTTACTCATTGTAAATAGATTACTGATTTACTGAATTAAAAACAAGAAATGCAGAAGAATACGTACCAGACCAGCTGACACCTGTTTTGCCACCAAATACACCGACCTCTCAGAAAAGTGCTCCAGCTGGCCGGGTTTCTCAACATCATTCTGGAGTATGACAGTGGGAAAATGGGTTAAACTGTGTCTTTATTCTAGTTAAATGCCACTATTAAGTGTCACTGCTGGTGTAACCATAACTGAAGCATTTAAAGAGGGAGGCATAAAGAGAATTTCCCCATGGTGATCAATAAACTATTGAAAAAAAACCAGCATCCTTTGCCAAAGAAGGCCTAACCTGCCTCAGAGTCCACAAAAAGTGCAGCAGGTTCCCTGGGCTGCTGGCCTCCAGGACCAAGTACATGGGCAGTTTCTGGGTCTGGCAGCACAGCATCCGCACCAGGTTCTCATGCCTGCACACCACAGCATGGAACTGGGCCCAAGCGGCAAACTCCCCAGCTGTGACCTGGCTGTTGCTGCCTGGAGATGTAGACATATGTGATCAACACTGAGAAGATACACCGATACTTCCAATAAATACAATCTTTGAATGATTCTCCCATAAACATTGTAAATCTATGGAGGGTGTTTTGTGACAATATTCAATAAATAAATGTGTAATTTAAATGACACCAGCAACCATTACAATATATCAAAGTCACCCATCAAATTCACTGGACGGGCTCTAAACAAATCCTGATATCTTATTCATCATATTGCAAGATAAGTCACATCCAAACAGATCGATTGGATTCTCATTTATAACTGCATTTTGTCTGTTCTGTCCCGGGGCTGTATTACATCCTAACTTTCCAAAATCTTAAACTCTCCTTACTGTAGTTAACAGCTACTGTAAGCTGCCCTAACATTCACTGGCCACCACGCAGTGTTAGCTACAGCTAAACTTATTGAATCCGCATGGCTGCTCTTCTATTGCTCCTACACGAAAAAACACAATGTACACAATGTCCCACTCCTGATATAACGATAAAAATGATATATATCGCAGGCGTGTTTTAATATATCATGGGATTGAACTACCGCAGTGCCTTTGTACCTGAGGTTTCCACAGTTTACCTCCGTCCCAAAAAAATATTTTTCTCACAAAATAAAATAGAACTTGAAACAATTTTAGTCATTAATTCAAGGTTGATAAAATATTCAGTTACGCTGCTTTGCTTTGTACCGCAACCAGCAAAAGCACGCACCCTGCAGGGTCTTGACCACCACCGCAGTGGTGACACCTCCTCTCCTCAGCTGGCTCTTGTAGATGTTTCCATAATGGCCCATCTGCATGGACTCCAGTGCTTCCAGTGTGCAGTCTGCGGGCATCTGCCATGTGTCCAATGGGCCCTGCACATGCAGACGGGTCCCTGCTACTGTGTCTATGCTCATAGAGCCCTGCCCTGCATTGTACACGATTTTAACTGCCAGGGGAATAAAGGAGAAGGTTTCAGTTATAAATGAGATGCAGTTGATGGTGGGGGGGGGGGTGCTTGGGTGGTATCTCGGTATGTTTAATATTGAGGCATATTTGTCATATTGGGAAAACCGTGATATTTTCGTTCTGGGTAGGGTTGCTGGGGTTATAATTCTCTGGCTGGGGCCAAAGGGTAGCAGCAACATTTGTCAACTATCTATGGCTCTGTGCATCATTAGTGGGTATCAGGGAGCGAATTTTCGTTTTATAGGGTGGTTCTGGAAAACTCATTAATATTCATGAGAGAAATGCTACCTGATAGCTCCTCTCCCATTAATTGGCCTATCTGATTGGCCAGTGAATGCCTTAGACTGATGCGAGCAAGTTCACCAGCCAATCGGGTAGCGCTTCTTCAATGAGTGAGTATTAATGAGTTTTCCCAAACCACCTTGTAAAACGATATTCGATGCCAGGGAGCTGCTATCAATTTCCAAGAGGTTCCTAGAACTTCAGCTGTAATGAACCAGTCACCTGACAGAAACAGTTCACATCATTCAATCAGGCAAAATATTTAACGTCTATATGAAGACTGACATAGTGAAGCTTTAGTTTAAGCTGGGTGATCAATGGAAGGCCCCTGCACTGAATTCTGTGCTATGCTGTAAATAAAAAAAACATGCTTGTTTACCTAGGCTTTCTCGCCCTGGCCTCCTGCAGTAGAGGCTCCACAATATAAAGAAGATAACAACCAGAGTACTGAGAGACAGAAAAACTGGGACGATGATCACAGCAAACTCTGCACCTGGAAGTCACACACAATGGTCACAAATGTTTACATTGTCCCTAGTATGCCCCATAGTGTCCCTTACACGCATTCCATATTTTATTGCATAATGTTAGTGGCTTTAAACAAATTTCCTTAATAATTTCTATAGTGTAGCCTTACAATTTAATTAGTGGCCTATGTACATAATTACCTGTAAGTAGCATAATATAAGTATTACAGTATGTGCACATACTGTAAGATGAGACATGCAAGCTGTAAAGTGGAGGGATATATTTTGAATTTACCTTCTTTAGTGTTATTGCACCTAGGACTCTGTGCATCCATTTTGGACAGTCCTGTAACATTTCATACACCTAAACTGATAGAGGAAACGGGCAGAAAAATTCACCGCAAACAAATCGCTGTTACGCGAGGCTCTAAGTTAGGCCACTTGCATAGATCAAGGGGTAGGCTCAACACAGAATTATAAATCAGCATGATAGGTTTATTGCATGACAGATGTTTCCAACCCACGAGTGTTATGACTTTTTTCATTGTCCGGCTTGTAGACTTATTACTCACCCTGAAGAGGAACTGAACAGACGTTAACTGCAGTGTGTCCATTCACATTATATTGCTGAAAACTGCATTCTACCTGGAATCAGGCACTGTTGACCGAATGGTTACTAATCGATCCTGCCACTTTTTGTGCATGTTCCGTTGTACAAGGCAAATCTTGCTGAAATGGCCGTGAAATGTTCATGAGTAAGTAGCTACTGAGGAAGCGTGTTAATAACTAACCAAGAATTTTATAGAGGGGACTTGAAAGTCAAGAAAATATATATATAATTTATTTCTTGGCAAGCTTCTGTTTGAATTAGGAAAAAGACTCGAAAGGCAAGGCCGACCAGTCGATTTCAGGGTCAATCTGTGTTATCTGGTCCACTATGAAAGCACACATGCAAATGATTAACAGGTCTGGGTTGATTCAAATGTCTGTTTTTATTTTTAATTGATATTACGTAGTGTATTATTGCATGCTACAACAACAAGAACATCAGGACCTGGTTGTTGAGGAAAATACCCCCCCCCCCTCCAAGATCAGATCTACACCCTTGGTCAAAAGAGCATTTAAATTTCAATTGATTATGACAACCGCATCAGGGCTATCAATGGTGAGACTGGGTCTAGTCACTCTTTTACATCAGTGGGCAAAGATTTGTACATTTGTAAACCTGTTTACAAATGTACTAATCAAAACATTCCTGTTTTTCAGGGGAAGGTGACAACTGCTTGACAGCCAGATTACTTGTGGAGATGGTGTGCATGACAAAGTCACATGACAGAGTGCAGTGATGACTCTTTGGTAATAGTGACTCAAAGAGTTGTTCATTCCCTTCTGGTTATACCACTTCAATTGCATTTCTTCTGTGACTTAATCTCAGCAGTAAGCATCCTTTTCAAAGATTCAGCTTTCTTGTACAAACCTGTTATCTTACTCTTCCAAGGTCTTTAGGTGAACTGTTTAACCTCTTGAAAAGTATTATTAATTTGGATTTCATTTGGGAATTATGTTTATCTGCATCTGAGTTGTTACTGACGACAGCAGTCTGAATGTGCCCTTTAGTCAACGTTTGTAGAACACACAATCTCCAGTCCATTCTGGGATTATCGTCATTGATCTGCCATGGAAACCAAATCCCCTTTTACATTTAAACTGAAGAAACAGTGTTGCAATTTATTCAGTATTTATGTTATTATTACATGATCTTTTGGCACAGGAAATGTGCCACAGGAAATACTACATGAGTAGTAGATAGTATCAGTTCAATTCAATTATTTTTTACAATTGGAAGATAAAAGGAGAGCATCAGAAAAGAGACAAAAGAATGACAAAGGCTAGCTGTGCTAACTGCTTGCACTATGTGTATTGTCGTTGCACTTTGTCTTGAGTTTTTGTGTTTGTACCTGTGCACTGTATGTTCTTGTGCTGCTGTATGCAAATGTATGCAATGGTGCTCCATATAACTATGCACAGTCAGACTTTCCCACAGCAAAATCAGAATAAATGTTTTCTCGACTGTGCCTTTCGGTAAAAGGAATTATTGGATTGCATAAATCGAGTATGGGATAGTGACATTCCCACATATGCCAAGGCTGACAATGCTGCACTTATCTTTGCTCCAGTGCCCTTGTTTGCAATAAAAGCTCTGTCCCACCTAAGGTCCAAAGGTCAATTTCTTTGTTATGTCCACCTCTTTACCCCAGTAACTGATTAAATACTTTGTTCTGGAGTATTTAATTTCTTAATCCTGTCTGCCTCGCCGAGGCTTTATACGTCGGCTCTTAGGTTGCTTAGTCAATGCATTTCCTGTACCCCGATAAAACAGGACATGTCCCTCTCACTGTCCATTGTGCTGAGCAACTCATGTGGACCATTCCATGGCAGATTGCCCCATGCCCCTTGAATGCCTTCCTAAATGTTCACACATTGAATTATTATAACAATTATTATTAGCTGTCCCTTTCCATGGCAACACCTAGATGCACACACAAACACACATACAACCACTGTCTGTTCCCATCAGTGATGGCGTTGGATCAAAACGCTCTCTCCAGCTGGAACTAGCTGCACCGGGAGCCAATGGGAACGCGTAGCACAACGTGACAGCGGATGACAGATGAATCGGAAGAATTCAATCCTTTCGTCCATATTCCATACATTATTAGTAAAGAATTGATGATGATCACAGTGAGCGAGAACCTGTTCAGGGAGGAATGTAGTATACATTATGTAACACAGGCGACACCTTTTCAGGACATACAAACACACATACACATTAAAGGTGAGTCATCTGATTTTCATTAGAAACAAATGTCAACGTAATAAGAACTAATAGAAGTTTACTTGAACCTGACAGTGCAATCTGTTAGTGTGCCTTGTCGCCTACAACTATAGTTTCAACTATAACAAGTCAGTCACAATGAAACTAATGTTATATAGTTACTTTTTATTAGTAATCAAAAATTATATACTGCATTTCTTAATTGTTGCCACAGTCCTTTAGGTCTCCGGGTCGCTTTAAGTAGACTGCGCACACCACCTGGAATGATGTCACATAATGATTAATAACTGGTTATTGAAAATAAGGAAGAAGTGTCATGTTTTTCGAACAAAAAAAAACTGGGTATCATTGGTGCATTAGTGAGTGTTGCCTAATGATGTTTTAAACCCTTTGGATTTTATTTTTGAAATTGTTGGAGTGAATCTGTAAAAGTTTAAACGCCCTTTTATCAGATCTGTCAGCCTTTCAGTTCTAAATTTACTGTACTTTTCCCATTTCCAATGTGGCTGCCTGCCTGTAGCTCGCAGCAGTGTACGTGACAGTTCCTAGTTGAAAACATCTGATGATACTCCAATGCCCCCTTGTGGAAAAGTGTAAATGTGCAGAATTCCACCCCATCCGTCATCCAAATAACTTCGTACAGAATCACACAAGGCAGGGAAAAACCTTGAATGGGATTGCAGTCTATCACAGGTCAGGCACACACCTAATGGCCAATTTAGAGTAACTAGTTTACCTAACTGTATGTATATAGGACTGCTGGAGGAAATCTGCTCAACACAAGGAGAAGATGGAACATGCCACACACACACACAAAGCAAGATTTCGCAAATCGGGAAGTGGGAAGCAGTAGCGCTGTTTATACTATAACATCATGCCAAGTCATGGTGAAATGTGTACAAGTTCTGGTTGGACTGTACCGGTACACGTTACGGTCCTTGTCTTGTATCGTTTGGTACATCGTTTTAGGATCGGTACACAGAATGAAATGAATACATTTTTGATAAATAAGTAAATATAACTAAGTAATTTCAAAACAGATTCTGCTTTAGTTCATGGGCGGAATTTGGATGGTGCAGCGGGGCTCAGTCAAAATTGCTGTTAAATAATTAGTAAGACTAGCATTGCACTGTGCTCTATGTTGTACGTTGCACTTTTGTATGGCCGGTATGTTGGTACCCTATAGGTAGACAAAATAATAGGTTATGTGTATATCAGATACATAGGTTAACACACAAGTTAAACAAGATACATTTTCTTCCGCCCCTCAAGTGCAACCATTAAACTGCTCCTATACATTAAACTCCTAGTTTCTGGATTCACAGTTAATCACAAAACAGTTTCCATAGCGGTGTCCAGCTGCTCTCTGCATTTCCGACATGCTTAGGGTGCTTTATGAAATGTATTGATTTATTGAATTCTCCAGTATAGAACCCTAATGAACCATCGCCAAGTTTCTCTCACTAAGAGCTTCCTTCCAAAGCAACATGCTGATCACACACGAATTCTCCGGTGCATATTTGGAACAGTCCTAAAAAGGCAGATAATGTAGCTCTTTGTCTTTGTAAGTGGTACTGTGGCCTCACACTATCCCGGGGTCTCAGTTCTGTGTGTGTGTGTGTGTGTGTGTGTGTGTGTGTGTGTGTGGGCTTCTTTCTTATCTCCCACGGTCCAAGAACATGCAGTCTTGTTCGGTTTCTATAAATCGCCCTTCATGTCTGCCCACTGTGCCTTGGATAGATGGATGGATGGATTTATTACTACATTTTAGTCAAACACTATATCCTTATGAAATTCACTATTGGGTCTAAGGAATCATTCTGCCAAAATATAAGCACATTTTGATTTGATTTTATAGATATTGAGTTTTGCTGTATCAAAACCTGCTTCTTAACTTTGTTTTGCATTAAATATTATATATAAAATGTCAACAAATCATTATATTCAATTCTATCTTCCAAATGATTATTGTGGTCAGGATCGGAGCCTATCCCAGGCAGCAGGGGTACAGCCTGGACGGCATGTCATCCACCTGCATGGGCACATGCACTATACGGACAAAAGTATAAGGCCATTTGGCCATTACACCTACAGGAACTTTTATGACATCACACTCTAAATCCATAGGGATTAGTATGATGTTGCCCCCCCCCCCTCGCAGCTACTACTAATACCACTCTTCTGAGATGGCATTCCACAAAAATTTGGAGCGTGTCTGGGAATTTTTGCCCATTCTTTCAAAAGAGCATTTGTGAGGCACTGATGTTGGGATTGAACTTGCTCGCAATCTCCATTCTAGTTCATCAAAAAGGGTCTGACGGGGTTGAGGTCAGGGCTCTGTGAAGGCCAGTCAAGTTCTTCTACACCAAACTCACCCAACCATGTCTTCATGCACCTTGCTTTGTACACTGGGGCACAGTCATGCTGGAACACAGAAGAGCCTTCCCCAAACCGTTCCCACAAACTTGGAAGCATAGAATTCACCAAAATGTTTTGGTATAAGTATTAAGAGTTCCTTTCAGTAGAACTAAGGGGCCTAGCTCAACCCCTGAAAAACAACCCCATACCATTATCCCTCTTCCACCAAACTTTACAGTTGGCACCATGCAGTCACTCGACAGAACACGTTTCCACTGCTCCAGAGTCCAATGGTGCCATGCTTTACTCCACTCCATTCGACGCTTGGCATTGCACTTGG
Organism: Hippopotamyrus pictus; assembly: GCA_026781145.1. Taxonomy (NCBI): domain Eukaryota; kingdom Metazoa; phylum Chordata; class Actinopteri; order Osteoglossiformes; family Mormyridae; genus Hippopotamyrus; species Hippopotamyrus pictus. Next base: position 21,973,183 of record JAODLC010000113.1, read on the forward strand.
TGATGTGAGACTTGCATGCAGCTGCTTGGCCGTGGAAGCCCATTCCATAAAGTTCCCAGATCACAGTTTTTTGTGCTGGGGTAAATGCCAGAGGATATTTGGAACTCTGTAGTTGTTGAGTGAACAGAGCATTGGCGAATTTTACGCCCTATCCGCCTCAGCACTCGGTGACCCCCTCTGTTACATTACATATATAGTCTGCCACTTTATGGTTGGTTTTTGTTGTTTCTAAACACTGTCACTTTGCAATAATACCACTTACAGTTGACCGTGGAATATCTAGCTCAAACTGCCCTATTGCGAAAGTAGCATGCTATGACAATACCACACTTGAATTGACTGAGCTCTTCAGAATGACAAATTCTTTCACAACTTTTAGTAAACCTGACTGCATGCCTAGGTGCTTGATTTTATATCCCTGTGGCAAAGGGCCTGAATGAACTGCCTGAATTCAATGATTAAGAGGTGTATCCCAATACTTTTGTCCATATAGTGTACATGCAAAGAAAAGTGTAGCATCACACAGAGCAAAGGAGTGAGTCAAACCAACAGCTCTGGAAACATGACGCAACCGTGCTATCCATTCAATATTTTGTGTAATACGTTTCCCTGCATGGTTGTCCCTAAGCACAGACTCAGTGTCACTTACTGACATAAAAACCTTAGCAACTGAATACTATTTAACTTTTCAATTTGCTTACATAAAAATAGCACCTAACTTTAAAACCACACATTCTAAACGATGATTACTGGTTTCTCTGAAGCAAACCATCAACAATACGTCAAAACTAAAAACGAAAACAGCTTTAAACCATCTTCGTATTCCCTCGGTAATGAGCCCTCTCCAGGATTGACAGTTTCGAAGACAAATCCAGTGCAAGAATCGTTTTAATGGCCTGCATCCCCACGTTCTATACAATCTAACTAAGCCAATAGTCGTACGCATCGGCAACGTCACAACCTCCTATTGACCAATGGGTACGGCGTAAACATACCCCACAAGGCGGTCTTTCACTAGCAAGGTATCCCGTGTCAAGGAGGGCAGCCGCTTTGTTTTTTCCAGCGAAAAAATGTGGTGGAAAAATTAAATCATACGAGTAAAAAAAAAAATAATTTTTTTCATACTAGGACGCCATGCTACAGCTATATGTTAGATCGAGGCCCTGGAAACCATTCAAACGACGTATTTGTGCGCTCATATAAGGTTTCAGTACTTCTCCGGAGCGGCTGAGATTGGAAGGCGGAAGGGAATTCGCAGGGAACACTGGAAAACTTATTAGGATGGATCTTCACAAGATGGAAGAAATACTGTGGGATTTTCTTACACCTCTCTCCGAATTTGGTTTATTTTAAGCTGTCATTACGAAGTAAATAACAATAGATTAGAAACATTTGTGTAAATAGCTGTATGGCATCTGATATTACTAGTCTCAAAACTATTGAATAGTGTTGAGATTCAAAATGGCGGATGGATGGCCCACCCCCCTGGCCCTGTTGTTGATGGTTCTGGGTGCCGTGGGTCAGGACTCTTGCCCGTTTCCATGTTCCTGTACAGTACAGTCGGACTCTGGGATGCTCATGGACTGCAGCAAGAAAAGGTTGTCGGCTGTGCCGTTTGGTCCGCCTGGGGGAATAACTCACCTGTAAGTATCTGACCTCCATGGACGGACCACGATCCCCTGGTGGTATCTGCACAAAAGCCCTTAAAATCGTAAATGTGTTGCTGATCTTCTCATCAAGGTTACTATATTACTCAGGTACAGCTTATTATCAAGTTTAAAATGACCCGCCTGCCATGTGAAGCCTGTTAGATATCTAATCAGTTTAAAACTACTACGATTAGGGTCAATAGTTTCACAATCTTAATTCTGTGAAAAGTTGTATTGAAGAATAACGTGTATGTCATATCTTATCGCCATTTGTATATGGTACGTTGGATTTATTTGCTTTTCCCGTATCCCGTCTTGCTTTTTCTGATACAAACAGTTTTGGGGTCAGAGCACAGGGGTAGCCAATGTGCAGTGCCTTTGGTGCTGCTGGGGTTAGGGACTTAACTCAGAAATTATTAATTTGATTAATCTGATATTCGAACCCACAACCTTCTGGACACAGGCACAGATCCCCAACCCGCTTAGTTATACACTGCCTCATAATGTTTTTTTTAGTGATTGAAAGTTGGCTGACGGCCAAAGAATATGAGCATTTCATTTGCTCCTGCTCGAATATAGCATCTGTTTATGCATATTGATAACATTTTAATTGAAAAGTTACATTTGCTTTGTACCCTATTTTAGTTTTATTAGTACACAATATTCATGTAATTCTACAGATGTATTCTGGTTGCCTGAAAATCATAAAATCAGGCTTGTGATTTCACACATTGTGTTTAAAAAAGGAAAGAGGGAAACATGGTTAAATTTATGGTTATTTCATATGAATTATATATTAATTATATGAATTATATAACGCTTCAGTCATTATAATATTTGCTAAGGCTTCCTTTGCAGGTTGCAGCTTTGGATTACCTGAGTACTTCTGCAGAATAAATGAGCCATTTAGCAAAAACCTGACAGGGTTTCATTTGTACAGTATGAGGAAAATTGTTTCTCATCCTTTGTTATACAAGGGAATTATCAGTGTATGTTCCATGTGGGAATTCAGTTTGGAAGAAAATATCGTGTAAACTTGGGTGTCCTCACACCATTTTCTGTAATATTACTTTAAAGAGATTTAATTTGTAGCGTCCAAAAAAGAAAGATTTCCGGCATCTGTTTGTACATTAGTCCTTTCGGGGGAAGAATGCGATGTCACTAATCATCCTGATTGCGTCTGCAAGTTGTTATCCACCAGGGAAAAAGCAGCCGTTTTATCTACCCTTGGTCAGTAATGGGTTAAGGCCCCGATATCACACTGTGGTTCTGATAGGCTGCATTAGCAACACCCCAAGCTGCAAGTGATGTGGAGTCTCTGAATTATTAATGTATTAGTGTAATGGTGCAGTACAAATTGGAAATCAGTAATGTGTTCCAGTAACAGTTTAATCCAGGTGGACATTATAACTATATGCATTTGTCCTTTAATTTCTGCTGAACTGTCTTCTATTCCACTTAGGTACATTGTTTTATAGTGCTTTATGGTAAAATGTTTCAACAATGGTGGCTAGGACTTTGATAAAGAAAAATCTAATAGTGGAAACTCATAATTTCATAGAAAGATATTAATGTGTTGCTAATCTGAATATACATTTTCTTCCCAGCAATATGAACTACAATGACTTGACTGCTATTCCATTCCTAGAAGATGTGACATCCAACATCACTGTACTTTCTCTGTAAGTTTCTGGGAAAAAGTACTTCATTATATTTTGATTTGTTTTGGTGGTACATGCTGTTTTGAGGAGTGTAGAAATGCATATATATCGCATTTTACATTTTTTTGCTTTTGCATTTTGCCATTTGTTTAATGGAGAAGATAAACACTGAGTTCTTTTTGCCATTACACGTCTTCATGATCACATCAACATATCCATCCTGAATGATTGTAGCACTGCTGTCATATAGATTTGGCATTGCTGTCACATTGTAATAGCAGGAAGCCCTTCAGTGACGAGTGTGCCGAAATTCATTTACTTTTTTCTGTAAACATTGGCCCCATGAATCCTGTTATTCCGTTAAATGCTGACTGACTCTCATATAAGAAGTACTAGATGGATGGATCGATGGAGTTGCTGTTAACTGGCATCTTTTCATGGAGGCAAGTTATTTTACTCAGCAATTCCATCTTTTTCCCTTCTCAATGATTTTTCTCAGCAATTTTTATTATAAATATAAATATATGAATTATTCACCTTTAGGCCTCAGTCCGTCACATACTTAAATAATTTATATTAAATAATTATTTTTGTTATTGAACGGAAACGATGCCTGCTTTTTGTTAAAGACAAAAATTGATTTAAAGTGACTTAGCAAGTGTGTTGTATTTGGTTTAGAAATGGAAATGTTAATTGGATGAAGAAACTGCTTTTCACAGCACATAATACATGAATGTTTCACTCATTATGTCAGTGTATTACCTGGAACATCTGCAGCCATCAATTGAACTGTTTGTGTTTGTTGGACCGGTGTAGGCTAGACATGAGAATATCATGAAGCTGGCCAATTTGTGCTTTGGTTTTACATTAATTATTGCCATTGGCTTATTGGAGCAGTTTTGTCACATAATCAAAAGAAAATCTTAACATGAGATGAAAACATAAAACTCCTCTGGATGTTTACTGTTTAGGTAGAATTTTGAAAGCTATAGGTTAATGCAGTGATACAGGAGTATTGTATAATAGAGGTCTGTATGTATGAAAGGGTTGATCTGAATGAACATCCCTGATTGACTTCTTAATATGCCGTGCGTAAGTTTGGAGAGGCTTTTTATTTCATTGATTTGCTGAAAGAGCGTAGGCTGATTGATAACCCCCTCCCAAAATATTGATTATAATATTCTAAACATATGTTAAGTTTTATTTTAAACCAGTTCTATGCATTTTAAATGTTAGTCTCCAAAATGAAATATTTATATATTATATCATTATGTATAATTGAATTTGTACCTTCATCTTAGAGTAGAACATTACCTATTAATTGGTACTAAAATAAAAGCTTTTTGCTCCATAATCAGATGCAGGCACAATTTGATAAACTGTATAAGCGATAAGTTAGTTTTGCCCCAATGTATAGTTTGCCATCTATTAGACTCATGTTTAGGCTTATCAGATTGCCTCCGTAAAACTGTAAGCGCGGTATAATACTGGATGTTATCATTTTCTCTGGTGCTGATTAGCGTCTTCATGGTCTTTCACATCCCCAGGGTTCACAACCGGATCTCTGAGCTTGTCACAGACCAGCTGCAGCCCTACTTCTCCCTGGAGTCCCTTGACTTGAGCTCCAATTCAATTTCCGAGGTCAAGGCTGGTGCCATCCCACTGATGCAGCTGAAATACCTGTAAGCACCTCCCCCTGGCTACACGTCGTGTTCACATTTACAGGTTCACCAAGATGGCGGCTGGCTTAAAGCGCTGCTTTTTTCCTTTCAGCCTTATTATACTTGGGCTTTGACCAAACATTTGTATGCGTTTTGTAATGTTATGGTATTTTTATAGTAATCCGATGAGCAAAATACAGTATCAGAGCATTTAGACTTTATTTTAACATCAGATCATATTCCCTTTGTTAAAAAGCTTCAGTTTGCTCAGCAACTCGTGTAGGCCAATGTGAAGCAGCAACGTGCAATGTTAATAATGGCATTAATTACCATTGATACTGTAGCTCTTGGCTCAAGGCTCTTCTCTCCCACAGGAACTTGAGCAATAACAAAATCAGTGTTTTGGAACCTGGATGTTTTGATAACATCTCCAGCTCCCTGATTGGCCTGAAGCTCAATAGAAACCGCATTACATTCCTTCCTTATAAAATCTTCAAGCTCCCTTACCTGCAGTTCTTGTAAGTGAAAACCTTTCCAGCCTTTCGCTGTGAACATCCGTAAAAGGGGGGAAGGATTTTTGTTGTATGTGTTTCTTATGTTTTAAAGAAAAAAAACATGTTGTTGGCAAAATTGATGCAATTCCAGTGGCTAATATTTGCAAAATACTGGTTTTTAGGGAATTAAAGCGCAACAAGATTAAAGTGGTGGACAGCCTGACCTTCAAGGGCCTGGACTCCCTGAGATTTCTGAAGATGCAGCGCAACGGCATCACCAAGCTGATGGACGGCGCTTTCTTTGGCCTCAACAACATGGAGGAGCTGTGAGTGTTTGAGAGGGGATTTTGGGGCTCGTATTACTGAATCTTCTGGCAATAGTGCAGGCTTGTGCTGCTTTGAAAAATGAGGTCCCAAGGTCCTGTTGACGTTCCTGCTGAGATAGTCTAAGTTGTTTGTATTTTGAATAGAGTTAAACCGCATGAAGTTCCAGGTATTTCTCCCTCATTAGTTATTCCCACAGTATTCCTATGTACCGCCTAGTGAATTTCACTGAATAGGGACTCAGGGGGTTTTAAGCAGATGATGGTGCAGTTTGCGATTGTTGTGTTTGCAGGGAGCTGGAGCACAACAACCTGACAGAGGTGAACAAGGGCTGGCTCTATGGGCTGCGCACACTGCGTGTGCTGCGGGTCAGCCAGAACGCCGTCGCCTCAATTCGCTCTGATGCCTGGGAGTTCTGCCAGAAGCTGGAAGAGCTGTAAGTTGTCAGAGATCCCTGCTGATATCATTCTACATCTTTTCCCCTTTGATATTCATATCGGTGGGGAAGATGTCTGAAAAATGTGAAAATTCTCATTTTCTTGCGTTAGTAGTATTAATCCTGTAACATACTTCAAAGTTATTTGACAGTAGCGTGTGAGACATAATTGGTTTCCTTTCATGATAACTGATGGTTGAAAATAGGTGTTATTTGTAACCCACTGTCTCTCCTTTATATCGATAATCTAATTAAAAACAAAGCAGTTCTAACCTTTGTGCCTTGGAGCCTCTGATGATGACCGGCCACGTGGTCCTGTGTCCGCAGGGATCTGTCCCATAACTTGCTGACTCGGCTGGAGGAGATGGCGTTTGCTGGCCTGGGCCATCTGGACAGCCTTAACCTGGGCGAGAACTCCGTTTACCACCTGGGCGAGGGCGTCTTCGGTAGCCTCTCCAACCTTCGTACGCTGTAAGCAGCACCTCTGTCTATCTTTACTCGGATTGCAGGAAATACAAAGGATAATCGGTCTTGCTTTTTGTCTCCAGACTGTCGTTGTGCATTTTCCAGCCTCGGAAATTAACAGGGGCAAAGGGCAGGAATGCCCCAAGAAATCTCAGAATTCTACTAATAATCTAACAGAATTTTCACATGTATTAAAATTATTGTTAAAAGATTATTTTTTTTCAGTTTGCTTGCTGGCTAAGCCTTGATGCACAGGCTCCCAGAATTCACGGCTACATTCAAACCGTTCAGTAAGCACCTGACAGGGTAGTTGATAAAGGCAAAGAATAATCGGTACTTGTTTCATTTCGTTGTAAAACATTGCCCAACGGCCCAGGTTAAAAATATCATAACTTGCAATATTTGTTTTATTTTGTTGAAAGACAAGTTTGCATTTACAGTTGTAAAACACTGCCTTTCATTTTCCCAAATATTTTAATAGACCTTCCACAGTTTCTAAAGAGGATGTTTAAACAAGACAGTAATCTAATTCATTTGAAAGACTCTGATGAAATTTTCACCTTATTTATAAACTAATGCATTATACATATACAGACGCTCCCCAGGTTACAATGGTCCGCGTTATGACATTTTGACTTTACAATGGGTAAATGTTTTTCACTTTCAGAACCTTATTCAATAGAGTTACTCAACGCTTTATTATAAAATAGGCTTTGTGTTGATGATTTTGCATAACTGTAGGCTGATGTAAGTGTTCTAAGCATGTTTAAGGTAGGCTAGGCTAGACTATGATGTTTGTTAGGTCAGGTGTGCTGTAGTAAAATTAATTTTCCCCTTAGAATATTTTCGCCTTACTATAGGTTTATCGGAGCGTAACCCCATCATAACCCAGGGAAAGGCTGTATATAAAAGCTATTAAGCGCTAAACCGTTAAAGCCTAAACAGTTAGAACCATCTCCTACTTTCTGTCACATATGGATGATATTCTATACACATCTAGATGTTTGCACACTGTCCTTTGGAACAGAAATGGTATGTTTTTACTCATGTTGGCACAACGTGGTTATTACTATATGTTTTAATCTGGGCTCATTTCACTTTAAAAACAAACTTTATGCATTAATTACTATTTTTAGAAAGTGGCACGAAAATTTTGAAAATACCTTGACGTAGACGCTGTGGGCAAAAGTTGCCCCACAAATATTTTTTTTAATTTCCTCCCCTGCCTTACTCTCTCTTAAGTCTGCAGTCTTGTTCCGGGATTTCCATCCTTGCTCCCTTAATGAACGGTTTAGAGGTTAAGTGTAACTGCTTGTCAAGGCTCCCCAAAGAGCACCGTCAGCGACGCCCTGAGCGTTGTGGCAGATGATCGTCCTCCAGCGCGTTGGGGTTCTCGGCGTATTAAACAGGCTGAGAAAATGAGCAGGAGCAGGTCTTCATGCAGGCAGCTCGGCCCGATTAACCTAACGTCACCTTTTAATTAAATCATGGAAGGTTATCTCTCCGTATGCAGTGGAGCAGGAATGGAATAATTAGGTGCTTTTTAATGTTGAATTCCTGAATTCCAGAAAGCCGCTGAGTAGTGCCAGACAGACCGGTCTTGTCGCTGACCCGGCAAACAGGCCCAGAGAAATCAGAGGCGCTCAGGTGTGAGGGAGCAGAGCAGTGAGCCACGTTTGTTCCCTGAACACAGGCCCTCGTCCAATTAGAGAAGGAGCCAGCACCGCTATAATTATGCCCTAATCAGGACAGTGGTTGGAAGCTTCCAGAAGCTTTATGCTGACGACTGTTGCTGGGGAAACGGAGGAACGATACAGTGCCTCTTTCTGCCTCTCTGCCTGTCGGGCTCTTAATTGGACACGGCGAAGGAAATTGTCAGGCGGCAGCTGCTGTTTTCTGAAGTGGGTCTGCTTCCCCTCTTCTAAAGATCTCACTCCCCCTGGTGTGGGCTCTGTGCATTTGTCTCTGTCTTTTCAGGGATATCCGGAATAATGAGATCTCATGGGCCATTGAGGATTCTGTCGGAGTTTTCGTGGGGATGAAGAAGCTGAACAAGTTGTGAGTGGCATCCTCTTAATTATTGCGATCCCTGTTTCCTGCTTCCTGCGGTATTTTACGTCTAATGAGCGCGAGTCGAGCACGAGGCCTCAGGGCTGCTGGAATAGCTGTGAAAGGCTTCCAGTCCCCCAGAGCGGGTGCCCCTTGTTGTGTCTGACCCGGGTGTGCCGTTCTCAGGGTACTGCAGCGGAACAAGATCAAATCCATCACAAAGAAGGCCTTTGATGGACTGGAGGCACTAGAGCATCTGTGAGTACCTCACAACAGCCAGGGGCCTTGTTCCTTTCGCTATTGGCTGAGACCAGAGATCCGGGCTTCAAACATGGTCGTCACAAAAAATATGCCGCATTGGTGAAACAGAGAAATCCTTCGCCTGGGCTTTTAATGAGGGCCGTGAGGTCGTCTTTCTCCAGTGACTGGATATTCAATTAAGGGGAGCATCGTTTTGCTGCAAGATAACCTCATATTATTTTCACGACTCTTTAAAAGAGGGCCATTCAGGGACTTGTAAAGGGGCGTGGCCATGCGGGTACTGGCTCCTTCTGAAATCTGATTGGCTCCCGGAGTGCCCCATCCCTTGTCAGTCATCGATTTAAAACTTATAATTGGCTAATGATCCGGTGGGCCCCCTGGATGAATTATGGCGTCTCGTACACCTCCCACCTCATAAAAATCCTAGAATCGCCCCTGGTGGCATTTCAATGAAAACTGTATTATACTCCCAGCTGACCCCCCTTTCACATTTCTGTGGTAATTATGGTAATTTGATGGAGTTCTGTTTGCATACGGCGGAGGCGTTTATATCTTCCCCCTTTTATTGTTAAAATCACGCAGAAACGGGACAATGCAGCTGTCACTTCTGATGGCGCTCAGCTGCCACACGGCACGTCATCGTCACGCCTCTTTATATTTATCTCCCCCAAACAGTGACTTGAGCAAGAACGGCATCATGTCAATCCACCCCGAAGCCTTTTCCCACATCAGGCTGAAGGAGCTGTGAGTATGGGGGGGAGGGGTTTAAAGGACTCTGCTCTCTGCAGCTTTGGTAAAAATAGGCACAGACTTGTGGAGTAAAAGTTAAGGGGGTTTAAATCTTCATCATCGTTGTGGGATTGTTAAATGGGCCGTCGCTGATTTACTTTCTGCGTTTTGGAAATGCCTCTGCACTATTTCAATGTTTTTTTCCTTGCAAGTTATTTAATATAGGGCATTTGCACCTGTCCAGGATACCACAGTTGTGCTCTTACTGTAGGGTACAAGTTCTGCATACTGAAACTTTTTAAACCTGCACATTTGGTCACAGACAGAGGTCTCAAACACAAGAGACCCACTGGCTCGAAGTTCAAAGGGGCCACTTGGGTTAAAACTTGCCGACCAGGTTGCGGGGGGGGGCAGCAGTACAATTTGACGAGGAGGATGAAATAATAGGTCATGGGAATTTAACTTGCACAAAAATGTTCTGAGGGCAGAACAAAAAATAATTGGTTGAGTGATAACCAATCAGATTGTAGAGGAAGGAGGTCCAGTCATGTCTTGGTCCCACCTCTTCTAGTTGCTTGGAACCCATCTCCTCTACAATCGGATTGGCTATCACTCTGAACCCGTCATTTTTTGTTTTGCCCACGAGCGAAATGATAATGATTAAAAAAAAATGCGTGCAGTCCAGATAGAAGTGTCTCCCAGGCTAGTACTTTGGGAGCCCAAAAGCATCGGAAAAGTAGGGATGGTCAGAATGACGGGAGCAGCTGGAGTCGTCTGAGTCGCGCGCGCCTGTCTTTCCCAGGCTGCTGAACACGAGCAGCCTCCTGTGTGACTGCCACCTGCAGTGGCTGGCCCAGTGGCTGACAAAGCACGGCTTCCAGCAGTCGGTCACGGCCGTGTGCTCCCACCCCGCGGGGCTGCTGGATCGGAGCATCCTGTCCCTCGCGCCGGAGCAGCTTGTCTGTGGTGAGCGCCTCTCGGCCCTCTGCATGTCTGGGCCTTTAGAAACGATGATTTATTTGCCGTTTGCGCAAGTGCGAGTACAGTGACATTGGGAAGGCGTTTGGTCATTGCGTATGCCATCTTTGAGAGCAAAGCTTGGAGTCTAAGTGCGAGTGCAGTGTCAGGAACCCAGTACCCCTGGAACCTGTTTCGGGGGCCAGGGAATAAGGACCTTGCTTAAGGTCCCAACAGTGAAGTGGCTCTACTGTAGAGCAAGAACCGGCCAGTTTCCAATCACAGGCACAGAGATCGGAGATGTAGATGCAACTTCCACGGGCCCAGCCCAGTTCTGATGATACCGTCTCCATGTTTCCCCCTTGCGCCGTGCAGATGACTTCCCAACGCCCCAGATCACAGCCCACCCAGAGACCTCAGTGGCCCTGCGGGGCACCAATGTGACGCTGAGCTGCCGTGCATCCAGCAGCAGTGACTCGCCCATGAGCACAGCCTGGCGCAAGGACGGCGAGGTGCTCTACGACGCCCAGGTGCAGAACTTCGCCCGGTACCAGGATGGCGAGCTGGTCTACACCGCTGTGCTGCACCTGCTCAACGTCAACTTCACCGACGAGGGCCGCTACCAGTGCGTGGTCACCAACCACTTTGGCTCCAACTACTCCAACCGGGCCAAGCTCACCGTCAATGGTGAGAAGTGGCTTTTACTGCATTTTGCTGCTGAATTCTCAAATCTGATTGGTCAGAAGGACACCGGTTAATTTTCTAAACTCATATGCATAGCGCCAGCCAGGCAGATCACAGTAGTAAATCAAAGTAAATCAGTTTGCATCGGATGGCTCTCTGCTTTCCCAGCCGTGCCTTTAAAAAATGTTTTTGGGTCGTCGTCTGTTTAAATTCTCATTTTATAATTTTTTGTGCTGAGGCATGAGGGAAATCCTGCGTGGCTTCAACGTGACTGGGCACGCTCCAGAAAACTTGAAAAATGCCAGTCTGCAATTTTTAGTTATATTTTGACGGTGGCATTTGTCATCAGAAGAGCTTGAGTTTCAAGCAAAGCCTGCTAATATATCTTGGCCCGATCTGAATAGAAGTCACTAAATTCTGCCTAAATCTGTTTCTGTGGTGATTAAATGCTGAGAAATATTCTTGGCGGTCGTTCAGCTTGTTCTTGTTTATTTTTCATGTTCTCTGTATGAAATGGTTTGTTTTATATATTTAGCACATGAATATTCACATTGAAAATAAATAGTACAAATGTCTGGCCTCAGAATTGGCAATCTTCACGCTCTGTAATTAAACCATCTTTTTTTTACCATGCATTTGGCTCACATAAAAGCGGGATTTGCTGACGGCATGTGTGGAATTATCAGAACAGCCTGTAGAACCGGTCATTTGTTTGAGTTTAAGAACCACAGGGGTCAGAGTCAGTAGGATCAAGTTCTTATTTTACAACTGATCAGGGATGTAGAGTTCAGGTCCAGAAAGTACAAATCCATACCAAGGTTTTGTTTCTACCAACCAACCAAGTATAAAGAGTCTCAGTCACAGAGTACTCAGCTGGTCGGTAGAAACAAAACCTTGTCCTGGATTTGTAATTTCTGGACCCGAACTTTACACACCTATAATTGATTTGTAATCGGTCAGTCACATTCCCCACATCTGTGTATTTAAATTCATTGTAAATTTGCTTGTTACGATTACCTCTGGCTTGTATGTTTTTTGAGCAGCTGTGATTAGTTTCTAGAAAACGCCTCGTCTGATCACCAGGGCCGTGTATAAGGGGAGAAAAGGGAAGATTTTTAGGGGTCCAAACACTAGGGGGAGCCTTTGAGAAATATTGCGGTCAGCAAGCCTGATGTGGAAAATAATCACTGAATTAAAAGCTTGTTAATTCAGGTTTAACTATACATATCGGAGAGCAATGTGTGAGTATGTTTGTGTTTTTGTGAGGCCTGGCTGAAAGATAGCGGGCAGAAATGTGGCGCCACCCTGTGGTACCTACCGCTTCAGCTCTCTGGGCTCTGAGTGAGACCAGCCCTCCCCCCCCCCAGAGCTGCCCTCGTTCCTGAAGACCCCGATGGACCTGACCATCCGCACGGGGGCCATGGCCCGGCTGGAGTGCGCCGCTGAGGGCCACCCGTCGCCCCAGATCGCCTGGCAGAAGGACGGCGGCACGGACTTCCCCGCCGCCCGCGAACGGCGCATGCACGTCATGCCCGACGATGACATCTTCTTCATCGCCAACGTCAAGACGGAGGACATGGGCGTGTACAGCTGCACGGCGCAGAACGCCGCGGGCAGCCTGTCCACCAACGCCACGCTGACGGTGCTGGGTGAGTGTCCGCTCTCCCCCCCCCGTCAAGCAGAGCCATTGGAAAGACCCGAGGTCCTGCCTGTTTTCATTGGCTGTGACTGATGTCCATCATAGGACATGGGAACGCCGTCTTCCCAAATGCGCATACGTGACGCAGCTGTAATTTTAGTAGCTCCTGGAATGACATGAATATGCACACAATTATTGTGCAGTTTAAGAAAATATGGTACTTTACTTCGATTGCACCCTCCCCTTTTCAGTGCCCCTCCTCTGATGATAATTTAAGTACCACCAGTGTGCTGGCCAGCTACAGTTTGCGTAGGAATTTGAACTTGGTTTTTATTTAGCAGATGTTTATTCAGTGCGACATACATTTTTTGAGAGAGCGCGGTCAGTCGGCCCCTGGGGCATGGCTTTCGTTCCAGGAGAACGGCTCTGGCCGTCTGTTTCCCTCTCTGTGTTCTAGCACGATAGCAGCCTTTGTTTCTGGGTCCCTGACTAACATGCTGTCTGCGGAGAGGTCACTTTCAGATTCTGGGCTCCACTGTAATCAGCACTGCACTCGTATGTCCCGGCCTTGCAGGGTCGGGACCACAGGGACACCGGCCCCGGCTGAAAGCTGATTGGCCCACAGAGCACCTCTTCCCCTGTCACTCACCGATTCAAAACATATCATCGGTTAATGATAAGATTGACCCCTCTGTATGAATTATAAGCCCCGGATCTCCTCCTCCTCCTCCTCACGAGCCACCCTCTCTCCTGCCAGAAACGCCCTCGTTCGTGCGACCGCTGGAGGACCGGACGGTGGCGAGGGGGGAGACGGCGGTGCTACAGTGCATCGCGGGGGGCAGCCCGGCCCCGCGCCTCAATTGGACCAAAGACGACGGGCCGCTGGTTCTGACGGAGCGCCACTTCTTCGCGGCGGCCAACCAGCTGCTGATCATCGTGGACACGGGTCCCGCCGACGCCGGCAAGTACACCTGCATCATGTCCAACACGCTGGGCACGGAGCGCGGCCACATCTACCTGAGCGTCGCGCCGTCAGCCAACTGCGAGACGGCCGCCGGTTACGACGAGGACAGCCGGACCACGGTGGGCATCGTCATCATGGTGGTGGTGTGCTGCGTGGTGGGCACCTCGCTCCTCTGGGTCATCGTCATCTACCACATGCGGAGGAAGAGCGAGGACTACAGCATCACCAACACAGGTTAGGGGGTGGGTGGGATCAGTGAGTCAACAGACTTCTCGTTGGGTAATTTGTTGGTCCTACTTGGGCTAATTAAGGCCCTGATTGGCTGCATGCAGTAATCCCATCTGCCTTGCTCTTCCAAGTCTCATTCCAGGTCGTCTTTGTATGAAGTTCTGGTTTCAGTCGCTCCTCTGGGTTGCAGTCTGGCTCCTGGTGCCTCTCGCAGGGGTTTGAGACTCTGTGTTTCATCCTTGCAGACGAGATGAACCTGCCGCCAGACATACCCAGCTACCTGTCCTCTCAGGGGACGCTGTCCGAGCCGCAGGAGGGCTACAGCAACTCTGAGGCCGGCAGCCACCAGCAACTAATGCCCCCCATGTCCAACGGCTACGTCCACAAGGGCGCCGAAGGTGCATCCCCTTTTACTTACTCTGATGTACCTCTGAAGGAGGATCGTGGGGCTCGGGGCTCGTTTGATAAGGTCTGCCTGTGGTGACGGCACGTCGCATTTGACAGGAGTCTGCTATGGGGATACGGGCAGCGACGTGGATGCAGAAGGGAGCCGGGTGGGCGGGCTCTTCGTCGGGCGTAGCAGCTTCCACCCCGGGGAGCCTCGCGAGGGCCTGGCCGGGGCCCCCACAGGTGAGTCTGCCACACCGACACAGCCACGGGGAAGCCAGCCTACACCAGAGCTCCTCCTGTGTGGAGCTTTAGACTGGAAGTTCTGGGTTTTGCAAAGATGCGCGAGATGTTCATGACGGTTCATTTCCCTCAGGAGGCACGGGCCCGCTGGTCATCTGCTCGGACTGCTACGACAACGCCAACATTTACTCCCGTACCCGAGAGTACTGCCCCTACGCCTACCTGGCCGACGACGACCCCCTGGAGCGAGGCCTCTCTGGCATCGTGGCACAGCTGACCAAGGAGCCCTACGGCGGGCACGCACAGCACGAGGACACGGCCCTGGAGAGCCTCGTCAGCCAGCAGGACACCTCCGTGTTCCTGGCCAGCCACGACAAGAAGCTGAGCGCCCACAGCTCCCTGCAGCCCTACGTCGCCGGTGAGCATGCGACGTATCTGGAGGCTCGGAGGCACAGACTACACCTGTACAAATATGCCTATAATGTATCCTAACGTTTCATCGTGTAGGCAAAATCACCGTCAAATCGCTAACAAATCAGGGAGCGTCTACAGAACGAATCGCGCAGCGGGTCTTCGCTGGCCCGCTCCCCAGCACTTAGACGCGTCGCACGTCTGACGGAAACTTCCCGGCTTGGGCTGAGTAAGCGAGCCAAGGGCTCCAGCTGTAAACAAGAAGCTCTTTCAGGGGAGATTAGTCACGGCAGCGGAGACTCTCCTGCAGCTTCTCCCCGTAAAAGCGGCGATGGTGATTTATACGCAGAGCCGTCGTTTATGGCAGGTGTAAAATATTCATAGTGTTGGGAGTTTATAGGGAATACCTATGAATGAAGGCTTCACAAAGGAAAAATCACTAGAAGATAAAACTTAAGGTCGCCGTCGTTCTTTTTTACGACGGCTCCTGTACGGCTGTTACAGCATTGTCGTGCTCCTTCTGGCTCCCGTGATGGATTTCGGTCGGTGATGGCTGCAGATCTGTCACTCTGTTTTTTTGCAGATGTCCCAGGAAGGCCGTTTTGGAAGCGAGGCAAGGACTTGTCCCAAGGGGCCCCCGGTACTGTTCCGCCCCCACGGTCAGTGACTGCCCACGAGGCTCCCCGGCTGAGAGGATCCGGCGAGGGGGGCGAGGAAGGGCAGCTGGCGGCTGACAGCACGCCGGGCCCCCACCCTCAGCGGCCCTCCAGTGCCCCCTACAGGACTAACCCCCAGGAACCGTCCTCCCCCACATAGAGCTTCTCCTCTTCCTCTCCCCCTCATTCTTTTATACCCACTACCTCCAAAGAGACTTCCACTATCTGCCAAAAAAATGCATTTGTGTATGTTTACATTCCATCGACCTCCCCCGTCTGGTTTTTGTGGTTTTTCTTCTTTTTATTTTTTCTTCTGTGGAAAGCATTTCATGCTGATTTGGAAATCCCTGGGCCAGCGCCCCCCCCCCTTCCACGCCCCTACTGCTCTGACAGGGGCGCGGCTGTTGAATGTACGCACCGCACACGCCGGTACTGTGGATGGCCTCTGGATCCTCGCGTCTGAGTGAAGAACGTGGGAGAACCAGCGGTACAGGTCCATCCACTCTGCTCCAGTCGCGCCCCCCCCTCCTACCCAGCCCTCCCCCAGCTGCCTCAGAGATTCCCAGGGGGCTCTGAGAGGACAGTCTGCAAGCCTGGAATAGTCAAGCAGCCACCATATGTGACAGCACTGTGTAGGACCGTGTGCCTCTCGCATACGCTCTGACGCATCCCAGCAGGCCGAGCGTTCCCAAACGCCCACCTGTTTTTGGTGTGTATATATACGTTGTATTGTTTACTATGTTCTGTTTTTTTCTGCTGCCTGTAAATGTTGAACATTTTTTTCTGTTTCTTTGGACCTCTATATAGCACATTAAGTAATGTATGATGTTTTTATGAGAACTCTAACTAAAGAAATGGTGTATTGCACATATAAAAAAAAATCCATAGCTGTCATTGGTAATTGGGTATCTTGACGGAGGCAAAGGTTGTCAGTATTGTTTATGTGTGTGTGTGTGTGTGTGTGTGTGTGTGTGTGTGTGTGTGTGTGTGTGTGTGTGTGTGTGTGTGTGTGTGT
>JAODLC010000113.1:21990266-22008411 GCA_026781145.1 Hippopotamyrus pictus
GTGTGTGTGTGTGTGTGTGTGTGTGTGTGTGTGTGTGTGTGTGTGTGTGTGTGTGTGTGTGTGTGTGTGAGAGAGCGCGAGAGACAGAGACTGGTTTTAGGTGTGTATGATGCAGAGAAGAGTAGCATTTCCACCTACCACACACTGTTTAATTTGGACTCTTCCCCGTTCAGTTCTTTCCGCTGCACCTGCCTGGTCTCTTACCACTTATTCCACTCTTAGTGTGTGCAGACTGCACACCACTCTTTCAAGATGTCAAGCACTGAAGCTGATGCTGACCACTTAAGGTTCTCTTCAGAGAAATGCTGGTGATTCATGTGCAGGGGACACATGCTTAATCATATTATTTATGAGTCGCAAGCATACTTATGGTACCTGTTATTTTTATCATGGCAACTTCATCCATTTGTCACTGTATCTGGGGTATTAGCGAAGTGAAAAATTTGCACCTTTTAAGTGCATTTGTTCAGAGTCCCTGGAGATCAGTCATACGGCGGTGAAACAGCATTAGCACCTTTTGTTCTACTAGCTGATGCTGTAGAAATATGCTGCCGTAGTTCCCAGTGAGCTCAAGCTGTTTCAGGCTGCAGAAGCTGGTTGAAAGTCACTCGCATTCAGGTACGGAGTATATATGGTACCTGCCTACACATGACTGCATCGCCAGCCTTACGGAAACAGACCATGAGCGCTTTCCTTTTAGTTTTCCTCTCCCGTGTCCCTGTTTTGCACAACTGACCTTTCAGTTGCAAATGAAATCTCCATGTGAAAGTCTTTTTTTTTTCTCCCCTTATAGACTCCACTCCTCTGTAGTGTCTCTGAGGTATGCAGTTTTGCCTGAAGGTAGTCTGTGAGCTAACAGATCATTGTATTCAAATTTGCACAATTTCACCCCTCCCAAACTGTTTTTAGCCAACAGAAGACTGAAGTGACTTTTCCATTACGCTTAACACGTTCCTGCGAGAAAAGAGTCTGTCCCTACTTGTTTGTCTTTGGGTGCCTGCATTCCCCGAAATAAATTTATTCTAAGCTTTTATCCAGGTCTAAAGCAGTTAGTGTAACACACAAATATGCTTTTCACATTCTTCTCATTTGCCGTCAGAAGAGGGTTTGGAGAGAGAAGCGGGTAGTTTTTAAATGATACAAATTTGCGTGCTCATTCATCCATACATGTATCCAAAGCTATGCATATAATGAAATCCAAAACAACTCTCCAAAGGACGTGCTTTTGGGCTTATTCAGCGAGGACTTGCCTGAAAACTCTTGGATGTGCCTGTTTTCAAAGATGCGCCAGTTTTGTTTGCATTTATACCAAAGTTCTGCATTTTGCTTTTCCATTTATTTCAGTGCTGCCTGTTTTCTTGTATTGCAAAATGCAGATTCTCTTTCGAGTCATTGTTGAATACCTGTATCATATGTAAAGCATGTGTAAAGGGCACTTTGTTTCTTGAATTGTAGCCATCATTGAAACAATAAATAGGAATAAGGATGTTTTTGCATTGTTCTTCAATGGCTGCCATTGGGTTTTGTGTTCGAGGTTTTGCACAGACAATGGAGGAAATCTGAGGAAAGTAGGACCCGGAGTGTGAAGGAAATCACTTTTTTGCTTACCAGCTGTGTCATCACTTATCCCCGGCTGAAACCGGCTCATTTCACAACCACGGCTTTGCAGCAGCTATTACGGCCGCATGTGTATCCCAGGAACGTTGGCCATCTTCATGGAGAAATCAAAAGAGGCTGTGGGGTCGGGGGGGGTCTGGCATTGCTTACATCTTGTCACAATGCCAACTTCAGCAGAGCGATGTCACCTGAGATCCCTGGGAACACATGACAGTTACTGGTTTAAGACTGTGTGTGAGAGAGCTGGGAATTTTTTGCAGTGCTAGCAGTATGAAGGACATTGCTGAATGAGTCGATTGTTCAAGAAATGTAATGGAAATGCCTGAAGCGAAGGGCAGCCTGGCGTCTAGTAACCTTATGAGAATCTTTGGACAGGAAGTGGGTTGTCATTGACAGCGGATGACAGCTGCCACACTTGATGGATTTCATTTTATTATGTTATTACCAAGCGCTGATGACGATGCAGGGTCGTGCATCTTGCCTGCTGGTGGTGAGAACCCCAATTTGAAAAATGGTGATAGTGCTCAAGGTAAGGATGTGGCAAGCATAGACTAGCCCACATCACTCCCTATTGCCTGACTCCCATCCATAAGGTTGCAGGTTCAGTCTCAGTGGGTGGTGATGTGGTAAAACGATGCAGGTTACATTTCCAATCTTGAACATTTTCCCCACTCTTTAGGGACAATGTGTGGTTCAGCAGGTTATGATCCTGTACCTGTAATCAGACGGTCACCTGTTCAAATCCTAGGATTAGCAGAGTGGGTTCCTGAGCAAGGTCCCTAAACCCCAGAATTGTAATAATATACAGTGTCACATGAATGAGCTTAACAAGTAATGAAAAATGTTTATTTCCTAAGCACAGTTCAAAGTCATGCATTTCACCATCAAATATAGCCAAAGAGCACTGGATGCATTGTTCATTTTACTGATAAGCAAGATTCTGACTGATTTCAGCTTCTACAAGGCTGGAACGTGGTTTGTCTGTGTGTGTCTGTGCATCATTTGATAAATATACATTAAGTCACTTGATACAGAGGCAGTCTTAAAACCAATATAATAAAAGCTGAACATTTAAGACCTTTAGCTTGGTAAGGGTACCTGCCTAAGTGTATCCATTCCTTTCAGGCTGTCTGGTGCGTCTAGTCACCAGATTCTAAGTGCGCTGATCTTGTCTCCTCTGGAAGGCTTAGGCCACTGTTGGTAGGTTCTCACCACCTCCAAACTTCAAGCACTCCACGAGCCTTGCTGTTTCATGGATGCTCTCACCCAGTTGTCTGGCCATAACGATTTGGCTCATCAAAGTCACTCAGATCTTTATGCCTGCCCATTTCTTCAGCATCCAACACTATGCTCAGCTACACGTCAGCTATGAGTACTGAATGTGAACTCACTGTCTAATATATTTCAGACCTTGAAATGCACCATTTTTTCAAGATAGTCTATGCTATTTTCTTCGTACGGTATTGGTTCACTGGTGTATATAAACACACAAACTGTAATCTATAGGAGATCTTACTGCTGGTTGTACTTACCTCTCTCCAGGGAACAAGCAGAACCAAATGGAATACTTAATTCATGTCTGAGTACGTGTAGATCCAATTTTCTACCGGCTACAGTTTATTCCAGCTTGTTGAAATTGATGCATTTAATTAAAATAAACCTGGAAAAGTAATAGAAATTCCATCAGTGCACCCTGAACCAATAAAAATAATGGCGTTCTGAGCCCAGCGTAAGTGTGAATTTGTCCTGTTCAAACCTGGCATTTCCAGACCAGGTGAGTCAAAAAAAATCTATAACAGTAGGTAACTGGCGCTCTAAATATGGATATATGATCACTACTGCAAAATATGATGGGCTGAAGACTTATCGATTGTGCCTTAGTGATGTTCTAGGAAAAATATGGGGGTTAAAAAACAGCCCAACGGGGTGACTGTGGTCGATGCATTAGCACAAACGAACGTCCGACGACAAGACATAACCCGGACTACCAAATACACCGTCAGTGTGTGGAAGGACAGCCTCATCTGTCAGAGGTGACGGCAGCTTTTCACCTCGCGACAGCTTAGTCGCTTATGCTGAAGCTATTTTACTGCAGGAAATGAAATTGCTCTGTCACTATCAATGTCTGTCTTCATTCACCGATTCATACGACGCGTCCTTGAGCTGCTTTACAGTCGGTGTGCCGGTAGCAGCCGCCGAGTATTACCGTTAAAAGCCAGACTTATGCTTTTAGCGATTCTTTTGATAATTAAAATCCCCTCTTGGGTTATATAAGTGATGGGCTTCTGCATATAAAAATAATGGATGAAAAATCACAATATGTACCCTCCGACAGCAAATAACTAACTGACAATGGGCTTTCCGTCTTAAATGTTACACCTTTTCAGAAAAATGGGTGAAATCATCAACATCCAATTGCAACTTAAAAATCAATAACTTTGATATTCAATTAAAAAACGGTGCAATGTCCATTAAGGTCGTAACAATGCCGACCCTTTATTAGGCCACAGGAATCTGCTAATTCTCAACATTTACCGAAGTGAATAAATACACAGCCAGTTTTTCGAGTCTGATTTTTCCTAAATCGGATGACTGAACATTAATTTACTCTACCTAGTTAGAATTACAATTGAGGCGCCACGGAGATAGCTGGGGCCTCAGAGAACACTATACTCCTTCTAATGTTTAAAGAGCATAGCTGTTATACAGGAAAATAATTACCAGTTTCCCTACTTGGTCTATTTCTAATTTCTCATTCTCGGTAATTTCATTTCTCCATCCCTGTCCATGAGCATGTATATACTGAATAGAAAATAAGCACTCGTCTTTGATAAGGCTCCGCAGCAATACTGACGCATCACCTTTTATTATCAAAGCAAACAGTTTAGCCACAAAAGGACTAAACAGACAAACATTTTGAGTAGGACTCAGTCACTGGCTTTATGAAGCCATACAATCAGTTTATTCAGAGATACACGGGAAATGCGTCAAATGCCTGATGTTTAGATAATAGCTATTTCACTGTGGGCTATTCGACTGAAGTACACCTGAACGGCCTCCTAGAACAGAAAACCAGAACTGACAGAAATACACAAGACCACAAACATGATTGCTCCCCTAATGTTGATGCCTACGGTCTTGGATCGCACAATGATTAATTGAATAATAAATACCATACGGAAATTGCATATCGCGTGGATGGTATGGTATGGTATAGCTACTTAGGACAAACGCATTTCTTCTGCGAATTTCAGTATTACTTATTACAAGCAATCTCAACGCTGCATCAGCAAGTGCACCTCTCTGTACAGTGCACACGCTGTGCGGACTGCCCATACATGGAAATGTCACTAGATGGCAGCTGTGAGCCATTACGGAGCCTATCCCCATCAGCCGCCCTAATTAGTATATGAGCAATGGGCGTATTTCTTTAAAATACATTTGTATTCTTTGCGCTGGACGCGCTTCAAAATTCACTAACGTCATGGACAAGTATTATGATTGGAGAAGGTTCCAATTTTACCAACACCCATGCAGCATGCTTTTCTCCAGGTTTTATATTATGATTCAGCGCATTATCTTAAAGAACGACCAGTATTTAAACTATTTGGTAGGTGTATTTATTTAAAGTTTGTTAACGTTTATTTCAACAGGCAGAACTTGACAATTTGCTGACATAAGCCTAGTACTTTGTGCGAAAATGAACTGTTATGGGGCCTTCTCCATATTTGAAAGTATAAAATATATTTTACGTTACGAAATAAAAATGCTTAAGCATGGGATGATTAACTATGTTCCAAAAGTTATTCTAGTTTTTAAACTTTTCGTTTAATAAACGAAATAATACTGTAATTTAAGATTATAACTGAGTAACAGGTGGTTTAAACTAGTTGATAGTACTGATAGCCTCACAGTTAGTATTTGCCACACATTACCCTCAGCGCCTGATGGGTTAATGGCGTTATCTCTATTGTGTTGGCGTTAAAGGGCGAAACCTCCGTGGAAGACCCGCCCAACTTCTTTCAGGATTGGCTGTCATTCAACAATTTTAGGTGTATCCCTTCTTTGCGATTGGTTCCGAGCCACATCAGTCCCAGGCTCACGGCTCCCCCCCTCCCCTACCCCAGCGCGAGAAACAAGGTTAAAATGACTGGGAAAAGTTCTTTAATAATTTCTCATCCAGAGCTTAGGAGCGCCGGCTTGTCACCGCGAGACATCCGCTGACAGCCCTCCCCTCGGCCGGGACGCGACGCCCGAATGCCATAATTTCCCAGAGGATGAAGTACAGCCTGGCTTCGTGAGGATTGTGGAGTTCTTGGCTACACTTGGCGTTTATTATCTGAACGCCGCAAAGTGCTTAGTGTCGGTGCCAGGTGTCTCTCGCCGGGCTGGGAAGAGCGCTGGCCCTGCCTTCGCCGCGAAAACACTGCGTGTTAAGGAGTACAAGTTTCCGACTGGCAGTCCCCTGTTGAAGCAAGAAGAAACCGAGGTGGTGAATATTACACAGGCAAATTTCTCCATCGGTTCAGTAACGCGTGGTTTTAATTATAGTTTTTTTGTTGTTGTTCTGAAAATTCTTCATTTTTTGGTCGATTTTTTTTTTCACGAACGGCTGAAATAATGATAAAAAACTAACCAGATTCACCTGTCTGTTGGCTGGCAGCCGACCAGACGTCACGTCGGTTTAGGTTCAACAGCATGCCTACTTGTTACGGTGAGCATGGCGCGGTTTGTTTGTCGCTCGTGACAGACTGACTCCAGCTCGCGGTTCGTCACGCTTCGCCTCGGCTGCTCCACCTTTTATCGGCGCGCTGCACTTTTATCGTTGCTTTGCAGTTGCAAGAATCACATAGGCGCGCGGTAGCCTAACCCCGCGCAGAACAACATGCATGACGTGGACGGGGAATCTTGTGACAGGGTGTAGTGCACTAAGTGTGGGAATATTTATTGAATATACCATAGTAGATCAGCAACACCTTTTAGTCTCTCCCGTGCTGCGATGACATCTGGGTGCCTGATTTTGGCTATATTGTATCGCTGATTTTAAGTAGCGCTGAATCTGCAACCAAAGACGTTTTGAAACTGGATGCATTTTCCATGCGTTGCCATGTATGAATAAATAAAGGGATACTTTTTAAAAGTGCTACAGTTCAAGGAATGGCATGCGTAATGAGCATAGAGATTACTTCATCTTCGAGTCTACGCTGTACCGCGGCTCTTATGTTTAGTGTGATTGTGTACTAGAGGCGCGGGGGGGGGGGGCAAACACGTCCGGGAAACATAAATTTCATTTCTTATAAGACTTTCGGAAAAGCATTCGCGGTGAAGCCAGCATGTCTAAAACGCTGAAAAAGAAGAAACATTGGTTCAGCAAAGTGCAAGAGTGTGCCCTATCCTGGGGGAACGCCGGGGAGTTCAGCTCGGCTGTGGAAATTCGCGGGGGAGCCGACCTCGGAGAGTTTCCCCACCTGGGCCAGGTGATGTCGGAGGTGTTGGTGTGTCACATCGGCAGGCTGCCCAATCCGGGAGACGTCCTGCTGGAAGTGAACGGCACCCCCGTCAGCGGGCTAACAAACCGCGACACCCTGGCTGTCATTCGGCACTTTCGGGAACCCATTCGCCTGAAGACTGTTAAACCCGGTGAGTAGGCAACTCATTGACACTGCTTGGATGTCTTTGGAGAAGTAAAGCTTTTCAGCCTTCAAGTTCATTTTCTACCTTTAGATTTGTCTTAACGTTTACAATTTATCCATTTCAGCCACATTAATGAAGTTAAAGTGAATGAACTGAAATATTTCACTTAAATAGGTTTTCATACAGAAGGGGATAATGTGATCTCCATGATTTAACATGCCAGCGTAGTTGCTACAAATGTATAAAGTGGTCATTTCTGATATCTGTACTGCGCCTTCAGTTATTATACAACTTAAGCGGAACTTGAGCGCCAGTAACTTGGTAGAGGACCGCTTTAGAAGCGAATTTTATTTCAGGAATTACTGACATCGTGTGGGCCGTGGAGATGGTTGTGAACACCTACAGAACGGGTTTTCAGCTAGATCGGGCCGGATTGGGACTTTGCATGTTTAGCTGCTTCTGGCGGAGCACAAACTGTTCCTTAATTCCTTTGCAGACGAGTGCCGCTGGCGCGCGCCCTCTCACTGCCTGAACGAGCTCATGCGCTCTGGGTTTGCTGCTTTATCTGATAGCCTACATGCTGGTTGATACCGGGTACATAAAATAATAAATACATATTGTTTACTCTAGCATAGATGATGTGTGGTTATTTGTTATTCTGGGCTTGTTCACGGCGTGTTTGGTCCGGATGCTGAGGAATAAGGGCGGACCGGGGAGTATCGCGCATGGACGGCGGCGGCAGCTGGGACCCGAGCCTCCGGGTCAACGGCGAGCAGATGTGTCTGTGTACGTCACGGTTCCCCGTGTAATCCCCCCTCCCCCAAGACGACACTGTTTGGTTTATTTATTGCTGAGTCCCACTATGCGAGGCAGCAGAATATAATATCGTAACACGGGGGCCAGGTGTTACCAGCGACATCGGTGGAGGTGTGGGTCATTTATAAAGAGCTCAGCTCCACGCATTTCAAATTTATTTTCAGTAATTCTACTCCACATCATTGCACCGGCGTTTTTGCAGATCTCTCATTCTCATTACCGCCGCTCCTGCCGCTGTTGCCCTATAAATCTCTATTTAGATTTTTATGCTCGGAATAAATGTAGTTATTGCCTGCCTGGCGCGTGGTGCCGTAATCTTGTCCATAACTCGTCATTCATGGTGGATAGTTTTCCTCCAAACCGAAAGTGAACCCTGGCTTAGTTTTGGGTCAAGTCGTTGTAATTTTCAGGTTCCAGGCTATTATGCTACGAGAACCGGAAACCTATATGTTTATCATATTTGTGTTCATATTATGGTTTGCATTCTGGCATGGTGAGCTGCTGGCATGGTTCTTATTTCTTAGTTTGTCTCATTGGAGCCGTTTCATTTGTAGCGGATTAAATCCTTTACTTTTATATGGTCTGTTTTTCTTTGTGGCTGTTGTTCAGAAGAAATGATAATTTCGAAGTGTCCCCTCACGTGGTGAAAAGACGGGAGCCTCGTGGTTTGAAATGGAGTCTGGTGAGTCTGACCGCTAAATCTATGTAAGGAGAAGTTTGGACCGTGACGCATGTCTCATGGGCAACACTCTGTGTGGTTATTTTCCTTTCCATTGTGATCAACTCGATTTTAGCCCCCCGCAGACATCGGCGGTTTGAGTGGGAGGCCCTCTTTGCCTTAAGAGGGGGCGGCTCTCGAGGTGCTGTCTGCCGTTGCCGTGGACGCTGTTGCCAGCGGCGGTGCGCCCGCCTGGTTGGCTGCGTGCCTCTTCCCTGACTGCAGGGGAGGGACTTCTGGCAGGATTTCCATGTTTGACAACACGCGACAGTGTCTGGAAGCCTCCGAATAGCCTGGGTGCACTGTCCGGAATTGACGGATCTGTAGGAGCGATCACTTGGATTGATCGCAGAAGATGGGTTGAGGATTAATAATTCAACATTGCTCTGGTTCCCTGACTGGCAGTCCCTGTTGTATAGGTACCAGGGGACCTTTTGTCAAGGAGAATTTGGCCTCACTGAAATCAAGATAAGCTAACCAGACATAGATGCTAGTCTATGTTTGTATATAAACATTTCCTTTATAATTTTCCTAATACTTTTATCCTAAGTGACTTAGAGTTGAGAGAAGGGTTACAATTTGTGTGCTCCCTGGGATTTGAACCCACAACCTTTTGTATTGTTATTTCTATTTATTGAGCCATGGTTCTTAAACTACTGTAACCTTATGATGAAGTTCAGGATCCCCCATTGCGTTTTCGACAGGTGTGGCACAGCTAAACGCAACTGGTGAGGAGCAGATTTTTCTGCAGAAAGTTTCCTTCCCTAGACTACGATTGGGCCCCTCCTAATCTTGGACACTGGCCTCATAATGTAATGACCGCTTAGCACTTAGCATTACCCGTCCCCCCCCCCCCCCACCTTCATTTCTCACTGCTGCTGGACAGCTGAGCTCTTAATTATAATCACTGTAGAGAGGTGCCTCGATTAGATTAAGTGAAATTAGAAACTATTCCAACTTTTCATTAGATTTTTACAGCTCGTCAAATGGATGGTAATGGACTGCACTTGCGGCGTTCTGGGTCTCGTCTGCGTCATGCTACATTTTCCTTTGTGTACGCCTTTCTTTGTAACTGAGCACAATGAGATGCTTCTGTGTGTGTGCTTGTTCTCCCACAGTACAACTGGAATGTGCATAGCAACCTTGACTCCTGGGTGTCCCCCCCCCCCCGTAGTGGCTTCCTGTCCTTATTCTGCATTGTTTGTCCCCCCCCCCGTGCATCATGGCTCACGCCCATATTCCTGTCTGACAGCTGAGTACACAACGGAGGAATGCGAGTGGATGTAAGGCTTAATGTTTCCCCCCTGTGAGGATATAAAATATCAATGTTGTGGAGAGTTTTTTGGGGGTGGGGTGGGAATGGGGAAGGAGGCGGGGCCTGATCACTTAAATTCATGTGTAGTTGTGAGTGCTTTGCTGCCAAGAGGTGCCTCCTGACTCCATAGCTTTGTCATGTGGGGCAGCCACAGATGTGTGACATAAAGGGGCAGCTGGGCCAGTGGTGCCAGTGGGCTCGCTCCTGGTCTAGGTCAGGCGGAATGGCTCCTGTATTCGCTGGGCAATGCCAGCCCTTCCCAGTGGAGAGTGAGCGGACTGGAGCTGCTGTCGTCTTCGTTTTTGTTCCCATGGCACTGGCTGATTTATTTGTGAATGTTCAGCCTAAACGTGAACCCTTGAGGAAGAAAATCCATTCGGGTCAGGACAGCGAGAAATGAAAGTTTCTGGATCTGTAAACGTAGGCTCCCGGCCAAAATGGGGAAACCCGCAGTGAACCTGGAGGGTTCTGGTTGTTCTTAAGCCAGTGCAGCTGAGGGGATGAGCGCAAAGCATCCGAAACCAGGGATCCGGTGCATTCGTATTGTTTTATGAATACATCTGGCACCCCCATGTGGAATACACCCTGCCTTGGCACTCTTTGGCAGTGTGTGTCTCAGTAGTGGGGGGCAGCATTTTCCCCCAGGCTCCTCCACAAAATTTATTAAACTGTACCAAGTGCCCCTTTTCGTAACGGACAATCATAAAAAATTCGCAGCAACGTAGCCCCAACCAAGCCCCCCACCCCTTGGGTTGGCGCCTCCTGCAGTGATGCCCATTCTCTGCCCCTGATGTGGCTCAGAGAATTAGGACTGTGATCGGAAGGTTACCAGTTCAAATCCCAGAGTTGGCACAGTGATGTCATCAGCGGGCCCCTCGGCATGGCCTTTCACCACAGCTGCTGACACTGCTTTCAATTGTACGTCGCTTTGGATAAAAATGTCTGCTACATAAATAGTTTTGAATTGTCGTCTGACCTTGCCAGTCCTTGTTTTGGGTGTGCATGTACATTCTCACGCAGATGCTGAATTTGCGTGCAAGTGCGGAGGTAATCGCCTGCTTGGCCTTTGGCCTGGAAGGGCGGCGCGTCTCCAAGTGATTTCCGGAGAGGAATAGGTCAGGCTGTGAAAACGGGCCGATGAAATTAAGTTATGGCAGAGGCACCTCCGTGTGGTGAACTCTGGGAGATCCAGGCAGCCAGTGCTGCTAGGTTACAGGCTTAGGAGTGCTGGTTGGTTATTACCAGTCCTGTGTGTCCCTGAAACCCTCTTGAGATACCCAGCTAGTTCTCTGTGCTTTACATGTTATGCAAAAGATCATCTCCCTTTTCATGGGATGCAGGGAAACGGGTAGATTTATTTATTTTTTTTTAAATCTGGGTGGAAATTTACTACTCTGAAAACTGGAATACCTTTGGGTGATGTTTTGTGTGAGCTATCGACGCAGCCCGACGAACGCTCAGCCCCAGACCCCTGTCTTTCACAGCTTCCTCTAGCTGAAGGGCCTTGTTTTTCTTTAAAAACTTTCCTTTTTCTGCCACCCCGCTGTGGTTGGTTGTGTTTAGCGAAGAGCACTCCCTTCCTTGAACACCCCCAGTGCAACTGTAAAACAAGCTACCATATGGTGCATTTCCAATTAAATCGCTGTCAGGTTCCCACCTGGCTCTGATATTCTACTTCAGGGCTGCAGGAGTTTATTCCTCAATAAAATGCCCTCAACCCCGTCAAACTCACAAGGCTGCAGTGATTTCAGCGCTGTCCACATGGTCTGATTTCCCACCATCTCCTGACCCAAAGCCCACCCTCCCCACCTCATCGCTTCATTATCTTTGCCCCAATCTAATACTCACGGTTCACAGCACCATGGTGGAAAAATTGTAGCTGAAGGAGTTTTTGCTGATTTATTTAAAAAAAAAATAATAATAAATAAAATTCTCCCCCATGCATGGAAGGGATGATGCCAGAGTCTGAACGGACCCTGCCATCAGCAGTGAATTGCTTTAGCCGCAGATTCACGATCAGGACGGTGGATCCCTTGTTGTCCTGCCAAGGTCGTGGCGCCCTTGATCTCTCTGACATCTGTACGTTTTCCGATCAAAGGTGGGGTAGGGAGGTGTGTGCGGGAACCCAGATCAGAAGGCCAGTAGAACAGGGGCTTCCAAGGTCCCAAACATGGTCTAGTTCCCACTGTAAGTCTGTGCCAGAGAAAAGCCATTACAAAATTGCTGCTTCAAAGACTCTTGTTTCATTAATGCTCTGTGGGCTTTTGTTGGTGCTCTGAATAGTATGATCAGAGATGTTTTTTGGCTGATGAAATGCCAGCTGTCCCTCACATATAACCCCCCCCCCCCCAGCCCTGGCAAACCTTTATGCATCATCTCTGGCTGAATCGTGCAGCATAGCCCAGTAGTGCCTTGGGAAATGCTGCTGTGCCCCTTCCGGGCTCTTTCCCGGAATGCACCACCACAACCCCCTGCGACGCCACCCCCCCCGCCCTTGTTGAGGCCTTGGGAGCAAGATCATGGACAGCCAAATGAAAGTGGCAGTGCTGAATATCGAAGTGACCGCTCCGCTGTGGATGTGTGCCTGTCCCAGGCACCGGCTTGTGCGTTAGGCTGCTTCTGTGGCTACGCTCTGGAGGAGGCGGTGGGGACTGGAAACTCACTTATGACTCCTCCATAAGGTGAGGGGAGAGAGAGAGCGGAGCGGAGCAGTGAGGAGAGGGGGGGAGCGGAGCAGAGCAGCGAGAGAGGAGGAGAGAGTGGAGAGAGAGGGGGAGACCGGAGAAGAGGGGAGCAGAGGGTGAGAGCGGAGGGGAGAACGGGGGGGGGAGAGAGAGACCAGAGAGAGCGAAGTGGAGACAGTGGAGTAGAGGGGAGCATCCTGCTGTTACCCCAGTAGCGTTCCTGGGTTTTAGCAGCGTGACTGTTCGGAGGCTCTGGTCTGCTTTATTTATGCATCTCCACAGTGACGTGAAAATGGGGCGGCCTTTGATATGCGGTGTCAATGATGCGTAGTTAGGCTATGCTCGTACTGAGAGATGCCGTTAGGGCGACGCTCGCGGACTACTGGTTGAGGTTTTATTGAGCTTGTTTCCCTCAGATAATATTGTCATGGTTTCTCCTTTCGTTTCTTCCTGCGCTGTCTTCGCCATGAAATTCCGTGGTGACAAGCTGTCAGGCCTACAAAGATGACGGAGGTGCTTTAGTTCTACTCAAAGGCAGGTGCGGGACTGTTCCCTGTGACTCTGAGAGCTGGCATGGGAGATGGATGGCCCAGGTGGGCTATGGCTCCAGGCGCTGGTCAGGTGACTTAAGAACATTATCGTGTGGTGTGGATTTGGCGGTTCTTTACTGTATACCTCATAGCTGTCTGTCACATGGACCAAGGAAATGTTTTATGCTTCTGGAATGGTTTCTTGTGATTTTCCTCCTTAGGCAGAATGGCTCAGGTGCAGATGAACCTGGAAGTGGTTCTTCCTCTTACTGGAATATTAGCTGGCAGCCCAAATGTTAAGTTAATCATTGGGTTGACAGGGAGCTATTGGGTTATACTGATGGTATTACATGGGGAACTAAAACCAATGGGTATAAAATGTATAGTTGATTAAAAAATGTTTGACCAGAGCAGACTGCTAGGTGTTTGATTTCCTCGCCAACGATGTGGAATGCATACCCAAACCAACCCAGACGTGAAAGGTTTAGCTTCTGCCTGAGGTCAGGGCTGAAACCTCATTGGGTGGACCGGTAATGTAAAGAACAAGCTGCACAGGAATGTGGCAGAAACTAAAAGTAGAATGCTAAGCCAAAAATAACCCAGCTTGTGTTCCGTCTACGCACAATGACCCTGGGTCCTCGGTTAGCACCTGGCTGCGCCACAAGGGAAGGGCCGTCTGCGAATTTGCCCGCTGACTCGCTCTCCTCGTCCTCCTCCTCCCCCCGAGAAGTTTTGTCATGCGAGTCTCGCCTGATCTGCCGTGCGTGCGCCATGGGAGCAAAGGAGCAGTTGGCTTTCTGGAATCCTAATGTCTGCTGATAACTCGTCCCAGCCCTGTGCCAGTGTAGCCGTGCATGTGAAATGAGGATATATCAGCAAAGGCATTTATTAACCGAATACGCCGTCCTTGGGAGTCAGAGCCAGGGCATCGCTTGTGATCCCATTTTGATTTCAGTCTTTACTGTAGTAATGAGTTTTATTGTGTCTATATGTGACACTCTGTTGGTTTTTTTTTTAATAAAGAAAAACTTGTTTCTTGGCTTAGTAATTGGTCATTTTTTAAAATGAAAGAAAGAAACTTGCCTCGTTACCCAAGAAACTACAAACTTTGTTTTCCCTATTGTCCCTGGTGCATAGCAAAAGCACAGAAATTGGTCATGTGGAATATATGCCCATGTACATCCTTAGCAGACTTTGTGCCAATTTAAAAAAAAAAAAAAAAAATCTGAGATTTGTTTTTATTTTAATTTTTGTGGAAGCCAGTCTGGCTTGGAAAATCAGTTTGGGCTCCTCTCCTGTGTGTCGCTCCTGGCTTCCATTTCAACACCACCTAATAAATAAATATACAACCGTTAGCGCGAATCCCGGTGACACAGAGAGCACAACTGGCTGTGTTCAGTGAATTTGTGCACCGAGATGGCTGGGGCTTCACGTGGATACCAGCAGGTTGTCCAGAACACTCTTAAATACAGCTGCCAAGCTTTCAGCTCTGCATCTTAATTTTAGCACCTGTTCTTCAAGTTACATCTATGTGTTAACCAGGCAAGAGGCTTCAATGATATTGAACCAAAAAACTTGTTTTGTTGCTAAAGCTAACTCATCTCTGTTTGTTTTTTTATATTTCACTGCTGTTTGTCTTATCCATTATCCCCAACTGGGGGGGGGGGGGGGTCATGGCTGTTCTGCTGAAGCTCGACCCGGTGACTTTCCCATCACTGGTACAGAAGCATGCAGTGCCTCCCCTCAACCACATTTGAGAGTAAAACTTGAACTTGAATTCTCTAGGAGGATTATATGCAGAATGTCTTCAGTATACCAGATGGTACTATAGCAGACTTTCTGTTACGTAACTTTAAAGAAAATAGGTAGCTAAAGAAAGGCGAACCGACCTGATCCAACCGGACATTCTCCTGTTGGTATTCATGAATTAAGTGACCCCTCCCCCACCCAACAAGGGTGTCCCATTGGACATTTGGCTCTCCCCCCTCATTAACTTTGACTAATTGGAATGATCTAATAGCGTATCGACCGGACGCTGTGCTCCTGTATAGTCGGCCTCTGTCGGGAAGGGCCTCTTCAACTGGTGGGACGCTCTTGTTTTCTGCAACATCTGAGGCGTCAATGGTCCTCCACCGCACTGCGGACCACGCTTCCAAAGAGCGAGCGGGTGAGATATGAGATCTAAGCAGAAAGCGAAAGGGGGGGGGCAGGGGGGAGAAATCTGCTGTAAACCCTGAGGAAAAAGCAATTTCCTGCCAGACTGCGTTATCTAATATAAGTAATATTGAATAATGTTTCCGAATGTTTCATATATTCAGAGATCTTTCAAGATGAGCGGTTTGTTGTGGCTCCAGATACATATTTCATGGCACCTCCATGTCAAACTATGGAAATGTGTGTCTTTGCGGGCAGATGATGTGCTGCACCATCCCCCCTCCCCAGCGCGCGCGTACACACACACACACACGCACACACACACACACACACACACACACACATATATCTTTATGGGAATTCTCCATTCGTTTTCTATGGGCACAACCCAAATCCCAGAAATGGCACCCTTGACCCCTGTCCAGCCCTAACCTTAACTATAAGTAACCAAACAAAATACACCGCTTTGGGCATTTTTAGTTTTTTGATTGCAGTCAAAGATTTTTTTTATAAAGTTTCCTCTTGTGAGTACCAAAAAGCGAGGGCACCGCAAGTTTTTATCACATGCCGTCATTGCCCTACTTCAGACCAGCCTTCATTGTGAAACCTGCCATCTTATTCCCTTCCGCGCAGATAGTTCTGGCACCAGCCTGTAATATGCATTCTACCCTAGGGCAGGGGGAAAAATGCAAACAGATAAACGGCCGGGAACAGCACGCAGTGTTTTTACTAGCAAATAAAAAGCGGGTCTCGCTTCTGAAATTGATGTGTCAGCAGTGATGTCTGGAGGTGAGACGCTGCTTTTCCCGAAGAATCTGTCAAGCCGGTGAAAGCGGAGGCACGAACGCTGCCTTTGCTCTCTTAGTTCTACAAAGAAAAACTTTTTAATTGGGGCAGGTGACAAAGCTAAAACTTTTTAAGGCATTTTATGATGTGCATTTAAGCTGTTCAGGGCAACATGCTGTCATTTATCTTTTTATTCATAGATTTGCCGACAAATGGGGCAGAAAAAGAAGATCAGTATTTCCTCCCTTGAAAGTTAGAATTCTGTTATGTATATTTTTATATATAAATGTGAACATACTGGATTTAAATGGCATCCAAGCAAGAAAAGCTTCATTTTAATCCCTCTTGAGACTGTCTGGAAACCACATGGTCAAATAGGTTAGGTCTAAACCTGAGTGTGTGTGTGTGTGTGTGTGTGTGTGTGTGTGTGACCTTTGACCTTTCATGGTCTGCTCCACAAAGGGTGCGGAGCTCATTGTTGTAAAGTTAATGCAAAGTGCAGACTGCAGGGTTGGATTTGGGAGGTGTACCACCATGCTTGGAATTTTTTG
Organism: Hippopotamyrus pictus; assembly: GCA_026781145.1. NCBI lineage: Eukaryota > Metazoa > Chordata > Actinopteri > Osteoglossiformes > Mormyridae > Hippopotamyrus > Hippopotamyrus pictus. Next base: position 22,007,072 of record JAODLC010000113.1, read on the forward strand.
CTGGGTCAGTTGTTTGTCGTGGATGTGGATGGGGGTTTGGGGGGGGGGGGCGGCACTGTTAAATTTTGGAGGACTTAACAAAACTCTGTCACGTTTGACATTGCAATTAAGTGCTGTCTCGAGAGACTGCAGCTCATTAACATTCATTAGTGCGCCGGTCCGGCTGCTGTAATGCATTCATGACTCAGCATCTCCCCCCCCTCCAGAAATGTAATGATCTCTCCAGCAGTATGAACCACCTCTTTGAAGCACGCGGGAATGGGAGGAGAAAGCCAGCGGGCCTCGTCAGCAGGCCCCTTAGCTCTTCCCCAGGGAAGACTGAAGCAGCAGCTTCTCGCCCAGGATTCTCGCTCCCCATTAGGGTAACTGACGAACCATCCGAAGGCCGCATGACCTCTCTGTGCCTAATGATAATTACAGAACCGCCAGGGCGACGGCTTATGGTGAACTACCTCATGGAGCAGTCGGCAAAATAATCCACAGCACCTGGAGCTTCAGAAGTGGTGCTCTTCCTGACAGGCCACCTGGCCGGCTAGTGTCAAGCGTCCGGTCTCTTGTTTGGTTTGGGACGGTACTTCCAGCAGGCAAAAATGTGCATCTGGCAGTGGTTCCACTGAAATTTCGGCAGCCTACAGCCCTTGAGATTGAGGTTTTGATCTTGAAAGCCCAGAGCACTGTATATTTGAATACTGAATTTTCCATTGGGATTGTTGAAGTATATCTTGCCCATCTTATTCATCTATATCCTCTCTCGATCTTGTCTGTCTCGCCATCGACCTGTCTCTGTCTGTCTATACATGCAAGATTGTTAGCAGCTGTCTATGGCCGATTAAACAGGATTTTTATTTATGTATGAAAAAGTGTCTGCCCTAGGCTCAGGACTGAGTCTTTATCTCTCAAGGGCAAAGTCATTCCCTGGGTGGGGGGTGGCGGCGAGCAGGCGGGGAGGCAGTGAAGGTCTCCTCTTCCAGGGCTGCAGTAAACTGGGCTTCTCTAGAGTGAAGGACAAGCTGGTTGATTTCACTGACTCAACAGTGGTAAGCTGGCCTTACCACTAAAGGAGATAAAATTCTGTTAGACACAAGCCACCGCCCAAGACTGTCTCGCTGCACCTTAAAGCATTGACGACTGCCGGGGGGAGGCGTGGTACTCATGATAATTCAATTGTACATGTTAGGCATGCGAAGAATCCTTGTGTGTTTTGTGTATCTTGGGGAGGAAGCTACTGAGACTGGTACCAGCTGAACCTGTAGGCTCACAAGCCTGATTTTCTCTGGGTCAAAGTCTGCGCAGTGTCAAAGCAACCGCTGGTTCCATCTCCTGGGGCAACCAGCCCTGTC
>JAODLC010000113.1:22012476-22047156 GCA_026781145.1 Hippopotamyrus pictus
GCCTCAGTGGTGCCATCCGGACCGTGGCGAGGAGCTGCCTCAGTGGTGCCATCCGGACCGTGGCGAGGAGCTGCCTCAGTGGTGCCATCCGGACCGTGGCGAGGAGCTGCCTCAGTGGTGCCATCCGGACCGTGGCGAGGAGCTGCCTCTGTGGTGCCATCCGGACCGTGGCGAGGAGCTGCCTCTGTGGTGCCATCGGTACCGAGATCTATAGGTCCAGGGGGAAAAAGATTTCCGTGCTTTGTGATGTTATGGTATCTTCTTTATGGTCTGAGTGCACATGCATCTTTTCTGCTATTTCTATATTCCTATGTCTTTTATGGACTGCTTTTGTGTACCTTTTTATTTTATCATGCAGTTCCTATGAACACTCCCACATGAAAGGTCTGTAGTAGCCAGGGAGGTGGACAACAAAGCTGTTTTTACCCTGGTCCAAGAGAATTTTTCACAAACAATTTATGGTGGTCAAATTTATGGTGTTTGGGTCTGTACTGACAAGATTCCTTATTACGGACCTTAACCCTTGATCAGTTATCACTTAATTTAAACTGGTTCTGTAAACTTTTTTTTTTTATGGAGCAGAAAGTTTCAGAAAGGAATGTTTGTTTCATCAACCCTCTATTTAGAAATAAAATTTTGAGTTTGCCTATGCATATCTCAGGCAGTATGCTGTGTGTGTGTGTGTGTGTGTGTGTGTAAAGATGGCTTAAAAACAAGCCTCTACAGTCAGCATACTTTTTCTGTGACAGTTCTTTGTCCCAGCAGTCCTGGGTTTGCACTCTGAAGGTGTGACTGCATGGTTGTCTGAACAGATACCTGTCAGCACATCACGCTTATGAGGATCCTTCAACACCTGGCGTCACAGGGACTCTGCATCCTCCTGCGTCTCGGCATGACCGCGCGGGCCGTTTGCTCCCCATCTCAGACGCATATCTAGCATCATTCGCATTTGGTTTATAGAACCCCGAGGCTGTGCAGCAAAGCCTCATGAGCAAAGACCATGAAATGTTTCAGCTCACATCATTCATAAATACAATAAATAACTCTGCTTTAACGGTATCTTATGGTGGAGGGATTGAGCACGTTTTGGGTTCTGAATAATTCACACAGACACTCAATATTCAAAAAAAGTAATCATTGCACCTCTAGAATTTGCCATTGTTGTCTGGTTATGTTTTGATAGTGATGTGATGTACACATACAAGAAACAATTTGTCAACTAATGAGAAATGCAGTGCTTTTGGATAGCAGACTCCTGAAGCTGCTCCCATCCAACACGATTTTTGTCGACTCGGTTTATTTTTGAGAGACTGCTCAGCTTGGATTTCATTCGCTCACAGAGGCCTAAAGTACCTTTTGGTGAAATGTGCCTTTGTAATATTGCTGCACGTTGAAAGTTCCAGAACAGCCTGACATGCACATTTGGTGTGGGGGGGGGGGGCTTGTCACCTGCGTATGAAGGTTTGTTTGTGTATCTGTTTTTGTGTGTCTACAAGTCCTTTAAGGTTAAAGCAAGTCATGCCTGGAGAGCCATTGAAGAGCCTGTCTCAGTTTGTTAGTTCTGAGACGCACAGTGCCAGGTGTTTCAGGTATACGAGACTCTGCCCTCCACTCATCTCGCTTCCTTGTTCTGCTCAGAGGGACGTGGCTGTCAGTAGATATGTTAAGTATGTTGTGGTGTCTTGGAAACCTTGGCAATTGTATTTTGGGGGGGGGGGCCCACATGCCACAGTAAACTGTCTGCACGATATGACTATATGGAAAAATTAGATGGCACCTGAGGTTAGATCCAAGTTAATGCAAAACCTGATGCCTTCTCTTCCCACTTAAGTGTGTCTAAGTTGCGTGTGTCTGGTTGGAAACGGGAGGGCCCAGGAGGAGGAGGAGGCCGTGTCCTCAGAAAAGCAACAGGGGTGTGTTAGCAGATGCTGAATGATGCCACGACCCTGCAGCTGTGCTGCTTAATGAGCGCCTCTTCCTGGCCATCTGACAGTAACAATGGCTTGGCAGTGTACGGCTCAACACCAGCTTTTATATCCATTTACACACAATGCGCCGTGTCGCAGGAAGGAAGTGAGAGCATTCGCTGCGTGTGCGTGCCACTGTACCTCTGGAACCGTGTTGTTAACAATTTAGCCAAGTCTATTTGGAGTTTTTGGACCACGCAGAGAAAAAAAAAAAATCACACACGTGACCTTGAGTGACCCATGTGATTTGCTAATGTGGGATGAATCATGAGGCAGCCTCTGAACTCCGGAAGGCTTGTGAGCAGCATTTCCCATGCAAGGATATTTTGACAGCGACAGGTGGGTGGTGGGGGTAGGAGTGCGGAGTTTTTGGTGAGGCTTAATGGAAAGACTGGTGGAGCTGCATCTGCACATAGGTTCTTGGTTAGAGCGTGACCCCCCCAAAGGAGTTGACTGCGAACTACAGCAAAACAAAGGGCTCTTTTACGTCCGCAGCAGATGTTTTCTGCTAGCGTGTGCGATTCTCAGCTATTTTTTTTTATTTTTATTCTTTTCACCGGCCACCGGAATCCTGTTGAATTTTCTTTGCATGGCCACCAAGCTCCTTTCTGATCTGAGTGTTACGCACGGCAGTATCTTGTCCGGGTCCTTGTCTGAAGGCGCGGCGGGGACACAACACATTAAAACTGGAGGCAAAGCAGACCTTGGATGATTGGATGGAAGGTAATAAGGCTGGGATGTTTTTTAATGCCCTGCTAGGGAGGTGGTGAGGGCAGCATTGATTCCATCTCCGAGGGCCATCGATTCCTGGTTCCATCTTCCATATTAGCATTGACGTGCTCAGCAATGCCTGGGTTACCCTCTCTCCTCCCCCCCCCCCCCCCCCCCCCAACTAATGCTCTGTCAATAGAACCTCAAAGTGCCTTTCAGCAGGATATGTAATAATGTAGCTCTGTACAAGGACACACAGGATGCTTACAGCTCTCAAATCATCTGCAGGCAGTGGCTTGTAATCACCCCCCCCACCCCAAACCCCCATTGGCCTGCCAGTGCAGATCGTCAGATGTCCATAAATTCATCACCAGTCACGTTTAGAAAATGCATCTCTTGAGGGTTTCTGAAATACTGACTGCGGTTCTGTTTCAGGTCTCTGGCTTCTGCAATCTAACAGTCTCCCAAGGAAGTCTGTCATTTCTGGCGTGTTTTCTCGAATGCCGTTATTATGACCGTTTTCGTGTTTTGAAGCCCGTGCAGAAACGATACACGAGTTCGACCTCAAGTTCAGTGGCGCTAACAATAGTTTTATTATATACACCCTAGCGGGGGCCCCCTAGTTCTCTGGGGCGTTTGAGTAAACAGAAGTGTTCTTTGCTTGTAGTGAAAGCACTAAGGGGGGCGGCTGATTAGCCAGACGTATCCTGCTGCCGCCTTCACCTCTCCTCACGTACCTGTCGTGCATCCATTACCTCCATCCGTAGCTGCCCAGGGGGTCCTGCCTGCACCTGTAAAAGGGCAGCTGGACCTAAATGCACTTGTCCTTTCCCCTCTTTCATTGCATGGCCCATCTTTCCCAGTTCCCCTCTTGGGTTGGGAGTAAAGTCAGAGAGTGGCCATAATTCGGTGACCCCGAGGTTAGATTGACTGTCATGTATCATGGGTCACGTGACTTTCACAGGTTTGGGAAAATACCAGATGTGAGGTAGCAGGCTGCAAGCATCACACACAGTAATACTATGGAATAAATTTTATGGCTTTAAAAAATAGTGCAACATTTAGTTACCTAAAGTACAAGAGTCATGTAGGCTTATATATATCAGTATCATTAGTATTGGTCCCAAAACCTCCCAAATAAAATGTTAACTGGACCATTTTATATATTTAAATAAATCCTAAAAAGAATATCTGTAGTAATCAAACTCCACATTTGCCTTAAGTACTGAAATAGCGTGAAATATTGTAAGGCTGGCTTCCCTCTCTGACAATTACCGTGTGCTTTCTATAGGCAGATTGGCTCAATGAAAGTGAATTGTTTGCGGTAATACAAGGCCCTTATCAATGATGCACCAAAGAAGCTTTACAAGCCCATTCTTATATTTAATGAAGGGGTCCTCCCTGGGTGACAGTCTATCTCTTACTGTGAATTTGCCTTCAGTGCTTTTAATGACTGGGAACCATGAAGTATGCCTGGTGAGGGATGCCCCTCCTTCCGAATGCCTTAAACCCCCCCCCCCCCCCTTCAAAAAGCACCACAAGCGCATACACACACATATGACATCCCTCTTTGTCCGGAAGGGGACGTTGCCATAGTTTCCATGCGTCCTTGATGCGTTGATTCTGATGTAAACCCGCAGCCCAGTTCAGTTGAGACATTGCTGATGGCATCATTGTAAAAGCTTTTCTATTTGATTTATTTATTTTACCTCTGTTGTCATGTAGTCTTTTTATAAAAGTTGGTTTGCAATTGAAAATTTACAAATGCAATGAACCTTGACGTTTTCACAAAAGAAGAATTAATGCAATAAACAAATGAATTTGATTGTCAGTGCAGTGTATTCGAGGAACTGAACTTCACCTTCTTGTCCTAGTAGGGACCCTGCTGTTTTACGATTTAAAAATCTTTTTACTTTAGTAAAGCATTCCATAAAAAAATATTGTCTAAGAAATAACGATAAGAATAATAAGAATAAAACAGATTAATGTTTGAATCCTTTATTGCATATAAATCACATTTTGTATAGCCACATCAATAGAAATCACTGTCAAGACCGATTAGCCGCGGTTGTATGAATAGACAAAGCAGCTGAGGTACATTACTTAAGTTGACGAAGATGTAAGCCAGGGGTCGCCAACTCTGGTCCTGGAGGGCTACTATCCAGTAAGTTTTCCATCCTACCTGGCTTCTGTTGAGCCACACTAGTTCTCAGGTAAATACCAGGAGCAGGGGTGGCTCATCAGAAGCCAGGTAGGATGGAAAACTTACTGGATAGTAGCCCTCCAGGACCGGAGTTGGTGACCCCTGAAATAAGCAGTCAACTAGACATCATAATCAATCTGCTTCTTCAGTGTGGGTTGTCCCTTCAGATAGTAATGCCCACTAGAGCAATATTTCCCAGTCTGGTCCTTGTGGGCCCACAGTCGGTCTAAGTTTTTGCTCCCTCTGAGCTCCTTACCAGACAATCCACGTTTTTGCTCTAGCAGAAGATGGGAGGGAGCAAAAACATGGATGATCTGTGGGTCCCTGAGGACCGAATTGGGAAACACGGCACTAGAGGCTGTAAGGTTTATTGGCATTGAACACATAAGCTTTCCGCCCTGCCCGAAACCTAACCCTCACCAACCTCCCAAGCTATATGCGATTCCCACTGTCCCTTCCATTCATTGAGGCTTGAGGAGTCTGTTTCACTGAGACTGAGCGCTGTGTCACCGAGATAAAGGAGACCGGGCTGTGGATGTGCGAGGGCTGGCTGGGAATGACAGGCTCTGTAGGCCAGCTGATAAGGACTGGAAAGCCCCAGCTGTGTCCATAGCTAGAGGAAGGAGCTCTCGGGACGGGGGAGTCGTCATGGGCAACTAGTGGAAATGTGTCATCTGAAAACTGGATTAATTAGAGATGTGTGTACAGAAGGGACTACTGGATATGATTAGGGCAGATTTTCTTTTTAATCAGAACTCATTGAAGTAAAGGGCCAGAAGGCAGTGAGACATCCAGGAGGTAAAGGCGTTCTTTGTAGGTGAGGAGTTAGGGTGTGGATATCAGCGTGGGAGGAGAACCAAGCTCCAGCAATATCAATGCTTGATGTTAGCCACCCGTGGAAAAAGCACAGATCATTCCTGACACTCCTCATTCCAGTCCTGATCTCACCAAGCTGTCATCAAGCATGTCTGATTCTTCATTAGATCTCCTTCCATTAGCCTTCAGCTGTCTCTCCCTGCTCGTCTGCAAATATAGTGCCTCCTAACTTAATGTATCAGGAGAAACCTTGTCTCACATCATGCTTGGCTAATGAGTTGTGGGACTAGAATCCCCATGGAGTCCCGCAAGCTCCTGAGTAAATGGTATCGGGCGCATTTCCCCCAGGATGGGTGCTTTTACCTTCTTGGGTAATCGCAAAAAATATATATATAAAAAAAAAAAAAAACAAAAAAAAAGCGCCACATCTCTCCGTTTTGGAGAGAGAGAGGGGTATATCATAGCTGTAATTGGAGTTAGGAGCAAGTGTCTGTAGATAAGGAAGGAGATTGTTTAATATGATGCTATGGTTTGTTGCTGCCGTAAGGTTTGTGTCTGATATTTAAACATAAGTCCTGATTAATGGGATAATATTGCACCCTCTTATTTTTCTACTTTCTGTTTTTTTTTTTTTAATTTATTTTTGGTCAACTTTGAAATACAGGGTTGGTCTTTTCTGAAATGCAACCCATTCAATACAAGTCATTAGCGCAGAAAATGCCAAACGGCTATTTAAAAAAAAAAAAAAACTGTGGACCAAATAGACAACGGATGTTGGTTAGACAGAGGGGGGAAGAGAGCCCCCGTGAAGACAGAGCGTGCCCTGGACGCCTCGCTGGTGATAAATGGAGCGTGACGTATCCCAGGCCTCCAGTCCCAGTGCAAGATGGAGGGGGGGTCCTTATCCTGCGTTTGATTATCTCTCTCTGAGTCAGAACTCTGATGAAAAACGTCACTTCCTGTCGGGAACACGCCTCCTTTCTGACATTGATGTCGTACAGAATTTTGTTGTCCGAGTTACCCCCCGTGATGTCATTTCAGCATGGCGGCTTACACAGTCAACAGTAATTCTATTTTATAAATATTAAATGTTTTTCTTAAATGTATTAATAGTTATATATGTAATTGCATGTGGTCGATTTAGAAAATACCATATCATGCCCGTAAACAGCATCCTAGCATGCAATATCAGGTTTTTACCAGACTTGTTAGTACCTTTTGTCTGTAGTTTGTTTGCCCCTCGAAAAAAGAATATCACTATTAATGTACTAAAATATTTAATAAAGCTTTTAATGTGGTTTGATTAGTTCGTGTTTCTTGTTTGTCTCTCGGGGGAAAAAAGAATCTCACTCTAAATCTGCTAAAATATAAAGCAATAGCACACGACAGCGTGTTCATGGAGGCAGCCATGATTGTTCCGAGATGTGTAGCTCGAACGGGAGATCGGTTGGACGTGACGTTACACACCTCGGAATTTCTGACTTCCAAGAGAACTGAACGCAGGATTAGGAGTCCCTTCCAGTTGCGCTCTTTTCCTTCCTGTTGCTCTTGCTCCTTTAACAGCAGCTTCAAAGGGAGGAATTGCACCTGGGGAATGAGGGGGCGTATGCTCCAGTCCAGTTATTTCAAGCAGTGTTTTTCCACGTGGTCCTTGGGGACCCTGGGATGGCCCACGCTTATGCTCCCTCCAGGCTCCCTGGTAGATTGTCCACATTTTACTCCCTCCTAGGTCTCTGGGTCCATGGACAGTCTCTGGGTCCTGGAGGACTGCTTTGAGAAACACTGATATAAAGGGTCTGGAGGGGTGGAGACAACATGAGCAGGAGCAGACTGGCCTGTCCTTAATGGGATGTCTGAATCCCCGCTTGTTTTTTTTGTAGGGGGGGTCAGAAAGGCTTGGGAATAGGTGACTGCAGACTGAATTGTTGGCTCACCTGCCCAACCCGGAGATTAGCACACATTGTAACAGCTGCATATTGAAAAATAAGAGTAAAACAGCCCTTAGTGTTGTGTAATATTTATGCAATTATATTGGTGCAGTGAGTTAGTTGTGATTTCATTCTTCTGTAGCTGTAATGTCAGAACCGCTCTGCCCATGGAAACTAAATACCAATGTCTGAAGATGAGAGTTAAGGTGGTGGCTAAAGGAGGGAGGGATCAGCTTGCATCTGTAGTGTTGTTGCCTAGTAACATGAAAACCATGATAATTCTAATCTCTAAGATCTAGAAGCCGGTTGGTGTGACAATGGTAGTATGGGTAGCTACATCTCTGCATAAATCGCTTCATGTCATATAAAAGGTCTGTTCATTTCAAGGTTTGCTTTGATAATTAACATGTATTTGTGGTAGACATAAAGCAAATGAAAGCAGAAAATGTACCTTGAAAATGTTCCTCTTTCAACATGCAGTAAGATGTACTACTGTAGTTTTGTTGTATGCCATAAGATGATTGTAGATATGACATCGTGTGGCACAGCTATTCCATGTTGGGTAAGAGACAAATGCATTTTAAAAGTAAATTCAAAATTTTACATTGTACACACAGGCCCAAAAAAACCCTTCAGTAAATGATTTCTTCCTCTGTCTTGAATGACTTGATGCTTTGTTAAACAACTTCATCATTTGTATTCTATTTTATGTAACTAATATATTTGCTCATTCACTAAAAATGAGAGAAATTGAAAAAACAATGAAATTTACCATCAGTACCAGGGTAATCGGATGTCAGAACCGCTAACCGTTGGAATCCCTGGGTAGGTCTTGGCTTCATTCTTTATACGTCTAGTCTGCCTCTCAACCAGATATCCAACTGGTCAGAATCTGCAGTAATCTTGGAGCACCTTTTATCTCTAAGCACAAGTAATCAATACTCTTATTTCCTGTTCAACCAGAGGACTGGCCATGGGCTGGTAATTAAAGGAGATTAGCTAGACTACTTTGCAGATGTCCCTGCCGATGATTCCTTTGTTAATTAGCCACTACCTTTGAATAAATTGTTTGTAGCATGGTGTCAACAACTGATGTCGCTAGCATTGTGGTTGGCTGTTCAAATGCTTTTATTTTGCACACTCAAATGGCTAATCGTAGCACAGAATTCAGATAGCAATTGACTATTGCCTATTTGTTGACTTTCATCTCGTTGCCAAGAAGTTGTTTTACTCATTGGTTGATAAGTGTTATGAATGGACTCTGCTTCCTCTGTTAATGCTGTCGCCTGTTGCACTGTGGTCCTGGGGAAGGCTATTTCACGTCACTGTAGACCTGTATATGGATGGTATGACTTGATTTAATTTGACTCAATGTCAACCAAGACTTGGAGCACCTCTTGTTCTCTGGTTAACCTTAGGTTAACTTTGGTTAACAGTTATATAGTTGGACTTATGTTGAGGGCCACTCAAGTCACTTCTAGTGTGTCTGACATGATCACACTGGGATAGCTTGTAGGTCTCAGGTGGCTATGTCCCCATCGAGAGCTCACCAGGCTCTCCTTTCTGCTTGGGTGGATGTGTTGAAGGGCAGCGGTGGTGGGGAGATCTTGTGCCACCAGGCTATGGTCACCTCATTGCCCCCCTGTTTTCTGCTGTTGTGACTTGGGTCGTCGCATTTTGCCAGCCATTTGCTCTCATCATCATTCATCAGTCGCCCCTGACATTCTTGAAAATGATTTCGTTTGCTTGGCCCAGCTATAAACCCCTTGGATGAGGCAGTTGTTCAGGTTTTCTATCCCTTTCCCTGTTTCAAATCCCCTTTGTTTTGTATATAAAAAAATATATATATAAAAAAAAAATACTACAACTTTCCCTTCTGTTGACTAAAGGGCGCAGCCATCTTGGATTCTGAACTTGGATTCTCGGCTCTATGGGTCTTCTCCAAAGGAGCTGCGTGTCTTCAATTAGGCAATTTTGGCTGCAGTTGGTAATTTTGACAGCCCTGCTCACCCAGGGAATATTTAACAGCCCGCCCCAAGAGAGAAGGAACCTCAGGGTGCTTCTTCCTGTCGAAGGTTGCCAAACTCTTCATTTAGCTAATGTGGTGACAAAAACTTCTCCAAATGGTCGATTTATATGTGGCCTTGTTTGCTAATTAGTACCCTGTAGAAGCCTTAGTCATTGTTGCTCTGCGGAAGCTGTGGAGTCACGTAGGTCTCATACCTGCTTATGCTTCAGCCCCTTGCTGACAGACATTAGCTCCCACAGCATGGGAAGTAGTTAATGGTCCTACTTCTCTTGCTAGAAATCCTTGTATGGGTTTAGCATCAGTATCTGTGTTCATGTGAGTCTTTTTTTTATTTATTTTTTTTTGAAGGTGTTACTTCTGGTTGTCTTTCTGGGGTTTTTTGCAAGTGTTTGAGCCCAGGAGGTGAGAGCTGTTTGCTTATGTGTTCTATCATCCCACACCGAGAAAGGAGGCTGAGCTTTCATTCCGGCCATGACCAGGATAAATGGTTTCAGGCACTTAAGAAGATAATACATGTCTTTATGTGGAGGCTTTCTTATGTGTGCTCAGGTAACCCCTAATCTTTATGTAGTCAAAGTCCTTCACATCACTGCTTGCTCTGAGTTTATTATAGTTAGCGTACAATTGTTTCACTAGAAAGAAAAGATCAAAAGCTCCTGAACTTGTCCTTGTTGTTTGTCTTAGTCATTGATAGGCTGAAGCTGTAGCCCTCGGAGCAATCTCATTGGTCTGTCAGGAAGAATGTCATCTGTCGTTTTTGGGTGCTTTTTGCTTTGCACATTACTTAAAATGACGAGCGCCTTATGGCAGCATTGTAATCCACCAAAGGGGGGAAAAATGTCAAGGTGCCATGAAGTTATAAATGAAATGCTCCGCATCATTAACTATGTACCACTGTAACCTGGGCCCTGATTGACGGGCTGAAGGGTTTCTCTGTGGGCATGTAGCCTTCAGTAAAGCCTTCCAGTTGGTGCCAACTTGGAGAGTTGCTCAAAAATCAAGATGCAGTTACCTGAAATGGTTTGGTCTCGGGGGGTCCTCCCTAAATCTCTTTTTGAAAAACGTGCTGATTTTTATTTCGCAGGTGTTTATGGAGCTTTAGGGTACTTTGCAGTTTTTCTGCTCCTAAGGGAATAGAAAAAGTTAAAAGGTGTTTTTGCATTTGAGCTCAAGATTTTCTACGTTGTCAGTGAATTCGGTGTCTGATGAATGTTGTCATTATTTTAAAGGAAATCTGACTATTGAACCCAAGTGGAATTTCTCTGTTTGAAGTATGTTTGTCCTCCTCATCTTGAAACACAGCACTGTGTTTCATTTTCTCCCTCATGATGATCACCTTGAGTTGCATATCAAACCGTTAAACACTCCGCATTCTGACTACAAGATACTTTTGCAATGCACACATGGGAAAGTACTTCCGAGCGAGAGTATGAAGGCGTCATCCAGCCTGGCCTTTGTAAGTTGTAATTGCATGCCCTCTATTGGGGTGTCCAGCATTGTGTACCATAACAAAGACTTATGGATCACGTTCGGTTTAATTTTTATTTCTTTCCCATCTTACTTGTTTCCCTCCATGCTGCTTGAAGTTAAGATGCGTGTCGAAGCTGATTCTGCAGCTTTACTTATCCTGGGGGTTGATATCTGCTCGTCGTTCATGGATATTTCTGAAGAATTACCTCTGAAGTAATACGCCGCTTTTTTCCAATATTACTGCGACAGGGTAATATATTTGATTAAAATGAAGGGTTTTCACTCTGAGAAGACCATCTTTTTTTCTGAAATTCATTGATAACCTTTTATTTCTGCTTCTCTTTGGATGGGCCATAGAAAATTACACTTGAGATGTGCTCCTCTTTTGGTCATGTCACCCATGGATAGAGGAGAATTGGGGCCAGGTTTTTGAGGTATTAGATGCTGGAGCTGATACTGCTTGGCCCCGACAGAGTGTAACATGCAGTCTTCCGAAGGTCCCAAAAGGCCTCTTATCAGCTCTGCCGTGTACTGCCCACTGTCACTGTATCATGACCTTCCCAGCAACTCTGATTAACATTCACCAGCATATGCAATTAACATATGGTTCGAGGGTTTGAACAAAACGAAACTCGTATCTAATGCAGTGTTTACCAATTTGGGCAATAATGTGGGCTGTCTGGAAGGGAGCAAAAACTTTGACCGTCCCCAAGGAATAAATAGTATGTGTATGTGCCTTGTGATGGGTTGGCGCCCCACCCTGGCTTGTTAGCCGAGTTGTTGGAAGTTGTGTGTGTGTCTGTGTTTCTGTGTGAGCGGGCATACGTTTCCTTATGGGGACAGAATGTCCCCACAACGTGATGAGTACCCGTTTTTTTTTTTTTTTTCCCCTGGTTTCCCAATTTAATAAAAAATCTGAGACTGCAATGAAAAAACTAAAATTGGGAAAACCTGTATTTTGTTTGATTCTAGTTATGGTTAGGGCTGGGGAGGGGTTAAGGTTGCCATAGTTAGCGTTGGCATTTTTCCCGTAGAAATGAATGAGCGGTCCCCATAAAGATATATTGACCCGACGTGTGTGTGAGTGTGAGACAGAATGAATGGTATGCGTGTGTGCTTTGCAATGGGTTGGCACCCCATCCTGGGTTGTTCGCTGCCTTCTGCCTGTAGCCCCTGGGATAGGTTCCAGACCCCCCGCAACACTGAATAAGACAAGCGGTTTCGGAAAATGGCTGGATGGATGGAAGGTTTTGTGGAACACATTACTTACATCCATCAAGAGCTGCCGGTTTTACACAGTGCATTTTACACAGGAATGTGGGTTGTCAACATTTCACAAACGTTATGACTTACAGTAACTAATCTTCAAAGCTTCCTGCCACTGCCAATAGACTCCCATGCAGATTTTGTGGAGATGGTTTGTGGAAATGGAGCATCTGTACCTGCGATACTGTATGGCCTTTTTAATGGCATCAGTAAGGATGAATTCCTGGGCTTCAGGCTCAATCAGGGCCCCCCAAGACTGATAGCACACAGTGCTGTTTCTGGTCAATTTATTTATTTATTAATAATTATGATGATGATGATGATGATGATGATGATAACGACAATTATAATAACAATAATAATAACGACGATAATAACAACGATAATGATGATAATAATGATAATAATTACTTTATAATAATACATGTCTCTTTAAGATATGTGTTATACAGGGAATTTTGCGAAGCCATGGTTCTGGTATCCAGGGATAGTGTTTCTGAAGATGGTCAGGAGATGGTGAGGTGACTCCATACAACACCTTAACTGAGTAATCTTGTCATCTGTTGTTTAAAACCATCAGATATCCAGGGACCATCTCCAATTGAATTGCAAGTTGTAATTTCACACGATTAATTGGTGTGATGCAATTCCACGGCTCCATTCTAGATACAGGAAACACTTGTGATGGTGATAGAATGATTTATTTATTTATTTATTTTTCCGATCGTCATCCTTTTCAGAACCAGCCGTCACCTGGAAGTTGTTCCCGGGCAGACAATTTCAGGACACGCTGCTTTTCCCCCGCTAATATCTGGATAGCCGGTGCGTCACCCTTCCCTAACAGATTCCATGACTTGCGATGTGCAGATTTCCCAGGCTGTGGTGAAAACAATGGGAGCCTTGTCACAGCAATGGATTCAATGCTTCTCTTTGTTTGACGGGAGCTTTTGTAACCCTTTTTGAGTCTGAGTGATTGTGGAGTGCATGTCGCCTTATCACAGCTACGGTGGGATAGACATGGACACTCCAGTTTATATTCATGTCAGTGTTATATTGTGTGTTGTACTGTTCTACGACAAATACAGTGACATAGCCCCCCCCCTCCAAATCCCAGCCTTAGTCCTATCCCACTGATATCTTACTCCTGCATTCAGCCTGAAACACTGAATCCAGATAAACATAATTCGGCCCTCTCTAGGCACTCTGACCTCAAACGAATCACTCAGAGTATTTTCCAGAATTTTCTGCCTGTTAGGTGTGCTCCCCCCCCCCCCCATTTCTTGTTTGGTGTCTCATCTCTCTCCATCACGGCAGTCTGCCTTTTATTGGGCAGTTCTGAAATTCAATCTGTCGCTTGATGAGCTCTGATGTTGAACTCTACTCGCATGGCGGCGAGAGACAACGATGTGTAAAGCATGGTGGCCAAGCGATGCCACAAAAGCTGTAGCCATATTGTTTTTGGGGGGAAAACAAAAAAGCACTCGACTGCACATGTCACAGGAATGTCAGTATCTTGTATTCATTTATTCATTGTATACATTTATTCACTTTTATTGGGCTTCAGTGAACCTGTTTGGGATAAAAGAAGTGTCCCACAAGTACTAATGATGTGGCCTGGTGGGTAGCCAGTGCTGCCTTTGCTTTAGCTATTAGCAAGGCCCGTGCCCGGTCCTTGAATGAACCCCCACCAAGGCTGCAATTATCACCTGCGAGTGTATCCTCTCTGCGTGCTGGGATGTGCCTTTTCTTTGAAGAGTGCTATTGTTTGTTTATTTATTTTAAAAAATAGAAAATCTACAATAATACCTCATTGGGCCTTGTTACACTGGAGATGACGGTGTCAGTACTTTTAACTACAGTGATAACTGAGCTGAAGTGGCATCATCTAGACCAGTATTAATAGCAGCAGTAAGTGCTAAATGGTCCCCTTTAAATGTTCTGCTTTTGAAATACCTCAGTTTTGTTAACAGTGATGTCCTCTGGAACATTCCGCCATGTCTTGAAATGAGCAATGCGACTGCTGTGCAGGAGAGCTCAGCACCGCTTCTGCTGGCCGTCCTCCGAGTCGCTGAGATTTGGAACGCGCCGTTACAGGAAGTGATAAGCTTCAGCGTGACCCAGGTGAAACGAACCGGAGGGAATGGTCAGCTCGGCTGCCGCTGCCGTGGAGACGGCTGTCACGACTCTGGCTTGCGATCGTTCGTAGTTGGGGGTTTTTTGGTGAAAAAACCCCCAACCATTTAACCTGTAAGGTCGTCGTCAGTCCAAACACTCCAACGCCCGTTGACTTGATGTCAAAGTTTGGATCCTGAGGTGACGTCTTTGTCAGCTCACAGAGCTCCCTTGGGGAGTGGAGTGTACACAGGGGTGGGGCTATCGGGGTACTGGCCCCTGCCGAAAGCTGATTGGCCCCCAAAGCGACCCCCCCCCCCACCCCCCCAAATATATTATTGGCTAATGGTAAGGTTGGCCACCCTGTATAAGATATGGCCCGTCTTTTGACCCCCACCTTAAATATCCTACTGTAGGTCCTGTTTGCACTCTGAGGTACCTGCTTTGCACGTCACTGGAGGAATTTGTTGGGAAAGTACCGCTGTTCGCTGCTGAGCTTTCTCTCTTTTCTTTTTGGTTATAGTTCTGGGTAACGTTTCCCAAACCAGCCACGAGGAAGCTTTACCAAATGGACAGCGGAACAAAGAACGACGTCATTGGTTCCGCTGTAATTTTCTTCCCAAATAATGAGACGAAACTGAAGGGTTGGGGGCGATATTCCTGTGTATTCACTCTTTAGCTCATTCCTGCTCCTCGTCCACCGCCACGCAGCACAGCAGGGCATATTTGTGGCTTGACCATCTTTCTCATTCAACCTCTCAGCCAGAGCTTAGCTGCCATTTAGCCAGGGGCAGAAATCGAGGGTCTCTATTACATGCAGCCGTAGCTAACATTGGGCCCCGTAAGCCTAGTGTATGAATAAGGGCGCTTGCCCCTTTTGTTGTCGAAACGGCAGGCTCACTACCCCCGACTGGTTGACATCCGCACTTGTTAGATGTTAACAAGTCGCATTAGTCACCTCCAGCATGATGACGTACATTCTCAGCCTTGTCTTGGACCTTGGGTATGTAGACCAGCTGGCATCCGTTGACACAGAGGTCTTCATTCGAACCCTTCCTTTTGTGGCTGCGCCCGTAATGGGAATATTGTGTCAGTGTGTAGTTCACAGAATGGTTTTCACAGTTAGCTGTGCGCTTGTGTAGATATATTAAGTTTGGGGGAAAAAGATCTGGCTGGCGATTTTGATATTTATGGTTCTTAGACATCCAAGTTTCCAGAGTAAAATATTTTTATTGCCCTATTCTAAGGTGGCATTTTACAGGGATTAAGACTAAAAGGATTTTTTCATACATATTTCTACCCATATACTTTACTGTTCTATACATAGCAGAAAAGGCCTGAATCTCTGCCTCTAGAGTTTGAAGTCCAGTTATCCAGGATAGAAGAGACTTCATAGGGCACTGCCCTTTTGCAGTATGTTGAACCAGAGATGAATGTTTCCCACATTTTTTTCTGTAACTCTGCCCACCTTCCATTTATTCAAGCCTGGAAACGGACATTTACAAAAAAAGCCAAAGGTAAATAACCTCAAATCGCCGACAGACTCATAATGTGATGTAACTGGTCATCAGCTTCAGAATGATGAACATGCATTCAGTGGTCCAGGACTGCATGATGGTGGTGTCCTTATCCATCTAAGCATTTTACCTTCGGGGGACATTTTACACACAATTTACCCTGTTCTTCCAAGGGTAATCTGTTCAAGGGCTTTATTTTATTTTATGGCTTTTAACTTGTTTTCCAGCAGTGATGAATTTGTCCCCTGTCGCTTGCCAAGCTCTAAATAAGATTCATCGTGTTGGGAATGGAAGATGAGCAGCGTAAAAATGCTTTGTCGTTCATCCAGAGTCATGCTTCTGAGCTGGTGAGACGTGGTGATGGCGTGTTTTTTTTGAGGAAAGAAAATGCAACTTGATGAAGTAATTTTAGACTGGCACAGTCTAACTAATGCATCAGCTGTGATGGTGCCATGCTTGGATTGGGCAGTGACCGAAAGAGGGTGGGATTGGGGGGGCTTGTGAGCAGCCAGCGCAAAGTGGGTCGTCAACTTGCCACCTTAACGTGGGCATGGCTGGCTGTCGTAGAGTTTTAATGAGATATCGTGGAATCGATCGGCAAATGCTTGGCCTGTTTGTGGCCCTGCAAACTCATTCCTGTGATCCATGCCAAATAATTTTGAAATGATATGATGATTTATTTACCTTTTGTGCAAGTACAAGTCAATTAGAATACTTCCCATATTCTGTCTTGCTTTCTTTATACACAGACACAGACACACACACACACACACACACACACACACACATACTCTTACAGCTTGGGGTCCAAGTGCGGGGTCAGCCATTTACCCAGGACCCCTGGAGCATTTTGGGGGTTAAGGGCCGTGCTGAAGGGCCCAATGGACATGTGGCTATCCTGCCGAGGATGGGATTTTGACTCAGTTGCCACCTTGTAAATAAGAGAGAATTACTGGCCCCATCCTGATGCATCCAGATCAAACCTCTGCTTCATTGTCTGAGTGAGGCTACTTTGCACACAAAGAGGTACTCAGAGAGCCCTGCTAGGCGGAGAACAACGCTGTAATGGTCTGGGTAATTGAAGCACTTCTGTAATTAAATAGCATCTCGACGTGAATTAGTCCTAGCTTGATAATGCAGCTGCCCCAAATTCCCTAAATGGCTGCCGTTTAATGGCAAAACAGATTAATAAATAACAAGTGCTCTGGCTTCCTTGCCTCCTGTAGCATTTTGGAGTCCCTGTAGCGAACGGGTCCAGATTTCCCATAAACTTGCCTAGTCTATGGCCCACACTGGCTACTGGCATTTCTGCTATGTGGATCCAGGGGCAGGGGAACTGGGGATAGCTTTAAAGGAGAGGCAAAGCTGTGGACAGGCTGAGGAATATAGGGCAGTGCTGTGTGGCGCGTCCCTGCTCTGCGGACTGCTTATTCAGGGCGATTTTTCCAGTGCCTGCAGTCCCTTAACGTTTTACGTCTCTCACCCTGTGGACGCTCCATCCTCGTTCCGCAAGGCGTCTTGTTGGGAATCACACTAACCGGGCCAAAGCTCGTTTGACAACGCCGCTACGCCACATGCCTAACTTCGTGCATCGCGCTTCTGGCGCTCTTCTATTTTTGCAACAATCGCCGCACTTGGGACGAGCCCACCAGCCTTCAAATGGCGACCCGCCTCTGGTTCATGGACACCATCTCGCTCCTTGTGTTCCGTCGACGGCATACCCGAGTCCTCCCCGATTTAACTTGAGGGAACCGACGTCTTGGGCGATGGCTAACCTTAACGACACATTTGTAGATCTGGCGGGATCAGGGCAGTGGGTGCTCCACCCTGTTCAGATAAACAAGCAGGGTAAGTATGGTCACGTGGGGGTTTCTCTTTTTATATTGGCTCTGTCCCTGGGTAGACTGCAGCATGCGAAAGCTGGCTGGCTTTTTGGAGAATGCCTATCGATTTTCTCGCAGCCCTTGTGCACAGCTGTCGGACGCCATTGACTGTAGAGCATGATGTATTATTCTGACGTGTAAAGGTCTAATGAGGCAAAGTGGGTTGAGGCAGAACCAGGCGGTTTTGTCTTGTCTTGCGCCACCCGCCGTTACCCAAACACGCGGCAAAATAAATTAGCCTGGAATTAAAAGGTACATCTCTATCTTGCTGACAGCTCGCAGGGCAAAATTTGAGAAATTAGTTTAAGATTTGGGTACCTGGTAGCTTAAACCTTCCTCTGAAGCAGTGTTTCCCAACCTGGTCCTCACGGACCCATATACAGTCCACCTTTCTGTTCCCTGCCAGACAGTCCTGTGAAGGATTACTGCTCAGCAAATGGCAAACCACCAGGGTTTCTCTAGCATTGCTGTCTTTCGTCTAACCTTGCTGTTTGAGTCCGTGTAGCTTAGCTTTGCCTGGAAGACTGCTGGCTGCAGTCGAAGAGTTGTGGCTTATTGCAGCCATTTCTTTCTTGTCAGTCCTTGCCCCCAACTGCATAATACACATTTTTCTGTTAATAATTAAACATCTTTACAGATTTCTATTACATTTTTGATAAGGGTGAGGTGTTTCCGATGCTACAGAGTGGAAAAAGCCGATTGGCTTGGCATGGCTCTGTGCTCGCAACCTTCCCATCGGTGCCAGTATTTATACATGTAAACAAGTGCTCTGCAAGTGTGTCCTTAACATGAGTCTAGTGCATGCTTCTTATGTTTTTGAGCACCTCCTATGTCAAGAATCCTTCCCAGGTTCTTTAATCTTGAATGGTTAGTTAAACTCAATATTTCTCTGAAACATCGATGTTTAGATGAATTTTTGGCAGCTCATGTACTACACGGCATTCCTATAAGCTCATCTATGTTTAATACACACTTTTGTTATACTTTGGGACACAGATGGACCCCTGCTTCTGAAAAATGCTCTGATGCATTTCCAGAAATTTGTGTACGTCAGAGCTGCACTGTTCATTGGTTTTGATTTGTTTTAAAAAGACTATCTTTCAAAGCTCGCTTTTATTGTTGCCTTTGTAACAGTCACTAAACTATTCAGTCTGGGCCTTCTGGGCTTTGTTAGTAGAGCACTGTTGACAGGCCAAGAGGGGTTTGGGGATATCACAGTAATGGGCCGCTTGTCACAAAAATACCTCTCTTTTTGGGGGGTGGAACTTTTATGTCCACAGTTGCTTTGAGAAGTGTCTGTTGTAAATGTAATTCACTGCAATGTTCAGAAATCATGTTATAATTAAAGCATGTTTCAAACATAACTAGCTCTCACTTGGTTGGGTTGCCCTGGACCCCAGGGGGAAGGATGAAGTTGTAACCATTCCGTCTAGGAATCCTCACACAGTGTGAAAAACTAATATTCTGATGTCTTTTACGAGCTGGAAGCATTGGCACGTGCCCTAGCTAATTATTTTACCCTTGCTGTTTTGCCTTGGTAGACATTAAGGGCTTATAGTCCACAGCCTTCCACCCTCACCTAGTCTGTCTGAATTTCTTAGACTTCCCCATATGGCACAGATTAGTTATAGACCAACCCTGGAAACCAAATCTCAAAGAAACAAATGCTCAGAACTGATCAGAGTCCCGGGGGGGGGGGGGGGGCTTATTCAGGGCAGTGGTCTGTCCCCGATATCATTGCAATCCATCAAAGCAAGAGCCCGAGTCGAATCGTGTAAGTGACGGTAGCTCCACACGTATGTCGTCAGACGGGAAGATTGCAGGGGCTGTTTGGGTGAGGGTCTGCTTTAGATTCTTTGATCCCTGTTTGGGGTTATCAAAACGTATGGGGGCCAATCCACCCCCTTTCTGAACCTTGTACTCAGTAAGACCCTGCCATCTGTCTGTATAGGTCTAAATCGGTAATAGGATAAGGAATTAAAGGGACGTCTTCTGTAGTGTCTGTACTGTGAAATATGCGTCAGATCTGTGTGATGGATCCCCCCCCTCCACCGTGACCTTCGTATCAGGTTCATACGACAACTGTCGTGAGCCGAGGTTGTGACTGAGTGATTAGTCAGGCTTTGCAAGGGACTTTCCGTGCCTGTCCCGGCTTGGTTTCGTCGCCGTCTCTGAACGGTCACAGAGTGTAAGGAGTGGCAGGTTGTGCGAGGTGAGTTACGGGTGAAGGAACGACAGACACAGTGCCGGGAAGAGACACCTACACCAAGGAAAGGCAGCCAGTTGTGGCGGTAGTCTGGCCTGTGCTGTGCCGTTCTGTGCCGTAGCTTCTGTGCTTTCCGTCGGCAGTCACTGTAACGCCTAGACATGGATATCGCCACTTCTCTGAGGAGATGTTGGAGGTTTTTCAGCCGTCTGTGTCTGTGATTGAGCAGCATGCCCATCTCAGCTTTCTGGGTGTGGCTGGAGTGGGCCGCCCCATCTCCCATCATGCAGAAGAACCAACGCGAAGTAGGTCACGCCTTCCTTCCCGTGAAATGATGTTTCCTGGCGTCCATGGGTGATTTACGTGTGAACTGGGGAGGAAGCATTCCATCAGATTACAGAGCCTGACCTGTGTCTGCGAGGCACTTCTTGTCGGAAAGACAAAAAAAAGGATAAATTAATCTTCCCCCATGTTCTATTTATTCCTCACGATTTATTCTAGCTTAATCACATTGCACCACAGAGCCACCTGGGTATGCAGGGAATTAAGCACTGATTTGAAAGGGGGCATTCGCAAGCTGTGATGAGACACTGGGGATGTTGTGGCTTTCTTGGTAGGGGTCTGTTTACACGGTCGTCCCGGTGGGTATTCGTGTCAAATAAAGTTGACCGGTTCTAGCCAGTTTAAGAGACCGCAATGCAATTGATCAGTATTCGGTATTACATATTGGCAGCATGGCTGCTCTCCTTGGCTTGGTTTTTGAGGCAAGATGAAGAAGGCTGTAATTCATGCAGCGGGACCCGCCTTATTAGCCAATGATATGCTTTGTCTCAGGGAGTGAAAAGGGGTGGGGCACTCCGGGGGCCAATCAGCTTTTAGCTCGAACCAGTCCCCCAGTCCTGTATACGCCCTCTGCTCAGAATGAGGGGCCTGCGAAAGGCCAACCTGTGTGACATTTCATTATACAAATACAATAAAAAAAATCTCTCAAACAATCTTTCCTTCATAGGCCGTCTGGTGCCGGTCTTCCATGGGAAGTATCTTTCAGATTTTGGCTGCCATGAACTCCAGCGCCTGGCAAGGCACCAGGCTGGGGCAGATATCTGATACCCGGCTTTGTCCCACGCCTGTTCCACCCCCCCCCCCCACGGTCTCTGTGAAACCTGTTTGTTGGTCAGGGAAGGTGCGTTTCAGCCTCTCCCTCTTCCCTTTTCTCTTCCGTCCTTTAAGCGGAGCAGAGAAGCCGGAAGGAGATATTAAGCCGGGCAGCGATCCAGCGAGGAATCCCGGGTAGTCGCATTCCTGCTTAGCTGATGATTCTTTATTGCACCCAATAGGCAGGACAGGTTTTCTCTGAAAGATTAAACTGAGATGGAAGCGTGACCCTGGCATGACAGCGAATGTTAGGAGGTGAGGCGAGGCCCCCAGATGGAACGGCCCCCATCAGCAGGGGTCAACCCCAAATGCGAGGGTCAGATCAAAGGCCTTGCAAACTACTGATGATCACAGAGCCCAAGTGTAAAGGTTCACATGTTACCTTCCTAAAGATTTAGGAAAGTGTACCTTGAGGAGGGGAAAAAAAAACTGCTATGTGCACAATAGGCGCTATTCATGGCCCTTTTGTGACTTCTAGCTGGAATCTTGACTGCTGAATGTACTCGGGGCTAACTGAACCCTGCCTCGATTTAGGGGGGGGGGAATGAAAAACAAAGCAAATCTCAGCGGATCAGCCTGCATTCTTTGGGTGGAGGACCGGCCTCCCGTCCACAGTGAGAACACAGGCAACTGCGAGGTGGATGGAATCTGTGCCATCAGCTGAGGCAGCAGGCCGCACGACAGCAGGCCGCACCCACAGGGACGTTCTTATTTGTTTGCCGAAGGTGTGTGCAGAAAGGCTACAAGGAGTGGCTCTATGCCGATCTCCATTTTCTCGTCATGTTGAGACCCATGGTTGATGCTAATTGAGTTTTTTTTTCCCTGAAGGCCGACT
The DNA here is from genome assembly GCA_026781145.1 of Hippopotamyrus pictus. Taxonomy (NCBI): domain Eukaryota; kingdom Metazoa; phylum Chordata; class Actinopteri; order Osteoglossiformes; family Mormyridae; genus Hippopotamyrus; species Hippopotamyrus pictus. The sequence continues at coordinate 22,034,575 of JAODLC010000113.1, forward strand.
TGGATTGTTGTTTCAGATGGACATCCCTGCTACACTGGAGAGGGTTGCGGGGGGGGTTGGGTTAGGTGTCAGCATGGGAGCAGTGGCTGATTGTGACCCATTACTCAGTGTCACCTCTACTTCTTGTTGGGCCAGTAGGGTGCCGCTGAGCTGAATCCCTCTGCCACCAGCTCACCTCCAATTACACACCAAGTTGTGATTAATGCACATTTAATAGGCCCTCATAAACATAGCATTATAGTATTATCTCATTTGCAGGCAGAATTGGGTTGGGGGTGGGGTTGAGAGCTCGCTCTGTTAGCCCTTTTGTGAGTCATAAAGCCTCCCTTATAAAACTGTGAGTTAACAGTGCGGTGGTGGGGGGCTTGTTCCTGAGCGCTTTGTGCTTTTGTGCTGGTCGTTCCGTCCTTCTGGTGTTACCCACTAATCTCCTGCTAGTGTAAAGGGAGGAGACACTGAAGCGGAAGGTTATTATGCTAATAAGTCAAGTTGCTTGTCATTGGGGGGGGGGGGGTCTTCTTTTTCTCCATTAACCATGTGGATCACTGCATAGATTCAGAAATATCTGCCTTTAAGTAGGAAGAGTTAGATCACTGAAGTGTCTGTCAATGTATGAGTTACTTGTGCACCTAACATAGCAGACAGCCCTGCACTTTCTCACTGTATTTCTCTGTAAAGATATTTCATACGGGTCAAATGCTTTGCGCAAGCCTTTAACACAAGAGCGTTTCCTGGCGTCTTTGAACCTTTTTGGTCAGGAACCTTGCGGATACAGTCGGGTCCTTCAACAGCTGTGCCTGTTCTGGGGTCTTGGCTCTGCAAGTCTGGCCAATAACTTATTGCAGGTTTATTCTTGTTTGCATTAAGGTCTGCTCTGCAGTGAGTGACCATTGGCCTTTGCTGCTCACAAGGTCTGTGTCCAGCCCTTAGCAAGCAGCTCAAGTAGAATAGCTCTCATTGGGTACGACGAGTGGGTTCAGAATTAGATTTATTTTTAAGCTCGGAGGTTGTGTCACAGCTCAGGTTGGCCCAGACTGTGGTGAATATTGCACTTCGGTATGGAGTCTGGTACATGTGCACCTGTCAATGGAAACAAGTGGCAACAGCAAATCTCACAAGCACCACCAGCAGTCATAATAGGATTCACAGGGTAAAAAAAAAAACTCCACAGGAACACAAAGCAATTTGTTCCGACACCCTAATCGTTATTTCAGATTCGTCGCTGCCGTCACCCTTGATCCTGTTCTTGATGGTGGCAGCATGCGGGATGTATAATGTATGAAATTGAAGAGTAATTATAAAAATAATTGGATCTTAATAACAACAGTGATAAATGAGCAGCTGCTTAATAACTTCTTGTCTCTGTCTTTCTCTCTCGCATGAACCCAACCCTCGCAACCCGAATTCCAATGTCATCTAATCTCCAGGTAAGCAGTGAAGCCTCGTCTTAATTAGCATAATGACTTTCTTGTCGCTACTATGACAAACACACGTCAGTATTTATGATGTTGCAAAAAAAAAGTGTCGCTAATGACCGCAATGTATGGGTCATTCATCTGTTGCATAAGAAGCATGCTATCAGATCTGTGCATAGTCCCGTTAATAGGACTGCATGAAGATGTTTTTTTTATAGTCCTGATTAGGTTTCGTAAAGGACTACTGTGAAAGCTGACCAATAAAATAAGACTTTTATCTCCAAAGCAAGCTTTACATATTTACATTTACCTAGGTGATGCTTTTTATCCAGAGAGGTTTTTTCCCCTACATCAATTTGGCGGTCTCTTTCTTTTCCTTTCTGTCTTTTTGTCTTTGTCTGTCTTTCTTTCTGTTGGAGTGTTTTAGGTAAAGTACATTTCTGAAGGGTCCTACAGTAGGGTTTTATGCCTACAGCCTTTGTCTGTGGACGTAACTGGTTGTCCCATCTGTGCGTGTCTGTGTATGTTGTACATTATAAACATTACCTAGGCCTATGTGTTGCATTTTTGTGGGGTTCGTTGGGATGGACGTTCAGGGCTTGAATTCCTCCTCTGCTCTTACCGTTTTGCATGGGTCTCCGCCAAGGTTCTCTGGTCTCGTCTTGCAGCTTAAAGTCCGGTGAAATGGGTATCTGTAAACTGTCCTGGCATGTGCCCTGCAGAGGACTGGCACTCCCTCCAGGGTGCACCTTTGCCCTTTGTTGCCTGTGCGGAGCAGTTGGAAGATGGATGGTTTGGTTTTTGATCAAAACATCTTCCTGCCTTATCTCCATAATTTGCTGCCTCAGCGCAATTTATAAATGGACAGTGAGGAATAGATTGTGGGAAGTAAACACATCCGTTTATGCTGAAGTGGTTTTCTGTATTTTATATAGATGTATATCCTGTGCATGGAGTTTGGGCACTGCCATGATGGTGTGTACCCAGGCTTAGCTTTCAGAGAGCAAGCGATGAGTGAGCTGAATGCAGATTCCATGGCTCTGGCTTGCTTCTGGCGTATTCTGTCAAAATGGCACCTACCACTCGGTCCTTCTGAAGTGGAGAGTGGACAGCATGGCAGTCTGCAAGCTCCCTGGCTGCCTGTGTGTTTTCCCCTTATCCCCCTCCTGCTAGGACCGACGTTCCCCACGCCTCCATGTTTTTCCTCTCTATCTCATCACCTTATCGTCCCGCTGCAGCCCAGACGCCGCTAAGCCGGCACGTGGACGGAAATCTGATGTTGCCTTTGTGATCCGTGTCAGCTGCAGACGGAGCCTGCACTCGCATTCAATCCTAGATAATGCCATCGCCAGTCCTAGGATGCAGGCTGGCTGCCCTCATCATGGGACAGATGCCGGGGCATAATCAGAGGCGGAGCCACAGGGGCATTGTCCCCAGCTGACTGCTGATTGGCTCCTGGAGTTTCCCCTCCCCTGTCACTCACCAATTTCAAAAGATATCATTGGCTGATAAGATTGATCTCTCTTATGCTCCCCACTTTATAAAATCCTAGACTCACCCCTGAGCAGCTCTTTAATATCTATATTTACACCATGCACGTTGGAGTTGGCTTCACGCGGGAGCATGCAGTGCCTTGTGGCATCCTGTCTTCCAGCAGCCTAATGAATCTCAAGGGCACCTGTACAACGTGACCCTGCCATGGGTATTAGTGCAGAGAACCTTTCACCCCCTAAACTGCCATGAGGTGGCGGTCTTTACGGGGGCATCAGGGGTCATAAGAGGGCACGTAACTTGCACAGAGGGGCCAGTGTTATCAACAGCCAATGATATGCTTTGAATCTGTGAGTGACAGGGGAGGGAGCTCGCCAGGAGCCACTCGGCTTTCAGCTGTGGCCAGTGCCCCTGTATATCGCTCGGTTGTGTCTGTGTCATGCAATCATCCTGGAATGACCCTGCCAATCTTGGCGTGTCTTCCAAACATGGTGGAGGGTTTGGCAGTCCCCTCGTGCTCGTCTCGGATGGATGTTTGGTCTCAACCCTTCCATGAGCCTGAGACATTTGTGTGTGTGTGTATTTGCATTATCAGTCTATGCTGTCGTCAGAGATGAGTCGGCTTGTTTACGAACAGAAGTGGGCCAGGCATAGCAGGAAATAATAATAATAGACATTTTAAAAGCTCTGTACTGAACTGAGTGGGTTCCACTCTTGCGGACAGGTCTGAGCCCTTATTTTTGGATTGGCACATGGAGGCCAAACCACAAAGCTTTTAAAGAGATAAAAAATAGGAGACTTATTTATGCATTTGTTGGGTGAAAGCACAATATCTGTATTGACGCTGTCATGCAGCCGTCCCCCAACAAGATGTTACCCCTAAATCTCTTGTGTCCAGCGATACCATCCGAGATGCTCTCTCCATCTCTCGCTCACTCTTTCTCTCTTTCTGTTTCTCTCTCTCTCTGCGGTGTTGATGGCTTTTTTTTTTCTGCACAGAGACCTGTGGATGTTTTTAGTACAAGGCGAATTCTGTTGGCTTGTTTATTCCACTGAGAGGAGGCGTGCTTGTCAACGTCCTTATTGGTGGGAAATGCTGTCTTTATTGTTTACTATATTTGATCATTTTAACCACAAACGAGCACATCGCCGAGCTGTCAGATGAACACTTTATCAGCAGTGACAATGCTCGGTACAATGGACGATTAATGGGCCTTGTGCTTAACATGGGGGAATGTGTGAAAATGAAAGCGGTTGCCGTTGTCCTGTGCTGTGTCAGGTTTCTGATTTAGAGTAGCCTGCTGTGAATCCACTGTGAGAAGGATGTGTAGGAATCGAATCAAGTCACCTCTGCTTGTGCCACTGCGCAGTCAGCTGATGGCTTGTTAGAATGTACCAATGTCCTGCCTAATCCATCTCCAGTGAAATTGGATGTATTGGGGAGAAAATGAATTTGGATTGAAACCTGAAGTTGGGTCCATTTGCCTTCGTACATGTTGTTGAAATTAACTTTGTGCCATGGGGTTAATGGGTGACGCATGAGGATGATGCTCTCAGAGGCACTTAATCATAGGAATGTCCGTCCCATCGACCAGGGAAAAATACTGGGCTTCCTGTGTAATTCTAACTGCTAGATACTTCAGGGAGGCACTTAAATAGTGGAGGTGTTCAGTGTTCACCTTCTGGCGCCTGGTGTTTTGAGGCAAGGGACTTTGCCAGCACTCTCCATCCCTGCTGGGGCGTAGACAGAGCATTGCAGCATCCCTGATTGCTAGCCACTGCTTAGCTTGCTGATTTTGCCAGTGCGGGTCAGGAGTGACGAGTGAGATCATGGAGAGTGGTAGTCCTGGGATGAAGCTGGATTCTCGAAGCTTCACTTCACAAACTAGTGCCCTTGTGAGACTGATTGGTTTTGAGGAACCTTGTGAAAAGGTAAATAGCACATAAACAGTATTTGTCAAAGGAGGAACAGAGTTTCATGTTGACCTCCCTGATACCTCTAATTGTTCACTAATTGCATGCAAGATAAGTTGGTTTAAGGCTGCATGGTGAACGTAACCGATTTTAGATACAATGTTTGGTTGATTTGTGTAACTGCTATTAGCTCTTGAGTGGATCTTGTGTGTCCTTTATATGCCACTGGGCGTTCTTGTTGAAGGTCTGTGATTCTGTTGATTACGTGTTTGTGGAACCTTGATGTGGGCAGCCTTGTTACATGGGCATTCTGGGGGCCTCCTCCTAGCGACAAAACACACAAATGGCACATCTTCACATTACACTCTGTCAGTCTGCGTACCCTTTTTAATTTTTAAATTTTTTTTTTTTTAATTTGGTATCCATCCACTGTTGTAATTTGAAATGAATCACTCTGCGCTTTTAGCAAATGATAATTGCTGTGTTCACTGTCACTGTAACCATATGACCCAGGCTGCCTGTAGACGGATACAATACAATAGCTTCGACAATAGTTTCCTCGGCGCTTTTCACACCATTCACCCCGCGGAAGTGAGATTTGGGTATAAATTACATTGTGGTTTATGCCGCGGTGGGGTGGGGGGGTGCAGGGGTTGGCAGCCAAGGCCCTTTGCGCGTATGAACGCCGTGTCTCCAATAAGCCTGAATCTCTCCTGAAAGCTTCCTTAAAGGCTGAAGGGCTTCAAAGCCCAGGTCCCCATATCGCCTGACCTTGCGGAGCTAAGCGTTTTCGATGGTGCGGCACCTCTCCCAGGGGGATTAATAAGGCTCCACTGCAAAGGTGCTCAGGGTTTCCTACATCCTCACGCCTCTGCTCTCTGCCTGCGGATCACATTCTTCCCTTGTCATGCAGGTGCACTTATTCAGAGAGATGTGGATTTACCTTTTGCCCAGCTGCCTGTTTACCAACAAAAGGGAAAGTTAAAAAAACAAAACCAGGTTAAGCAGTCCACTGAAGTATACAGGAGGATTGCCTTTTGATCTGAAGCTAAGCTGATGAAACAAGTGCAGTACGCTATTCTGTCTAGTTAGAGGTCAGAGCAAGAGCCAAAGATCTGGGTACCAACTTCACCATTCTATTCAGTAGATTGATCTCTATGATCTGACCCTGTAATATTGATCCAGCAATATTTTTATATTAATATCTATAAATCACTGAGCAGTGACACTTGAAGGTGCCGAGCTTATTTTGGCGTAATGATCGGCTGACACATTTAGCCGCTTGTAGGCAGCAACCTAGGACGTGAAATTGGTGCTTGTGGTGTTTGCAGACAGTGTTGACGTTTCCCCATGCTGTTCCCCTTGGTGTTTTTGGCTGAAAACCTAAGGTTCAGCAAGTGCTCCTACCTCCCCAGCCAGACTACATTTCAGAGAGGCCTTCTCTGTCTCTCTCTTCCCCCAATACCGCAGAGGCCTCTAGCTCACTACCAGCACTAATCCTGTTTTGAAACATTTCAGGAAAGAGGATTATCGCACGAAGCCGTATGAATTCCGGAACCGTACACTCACACTTAATTAAATTTATAATTGTCTTCCGAACCCTCGCGTTTTTCCCCCTCGGATATTTCCTCCCATAAATAAAAATCTGGGTTGCGTAATTAAGCTTAATTGATTTTCCTCACCTGGATATTTTCTTTTCCCCTCATCACCTTCGTAGACTGGGGAGTCTTTGTGCTTTGAAATGCGTGTCATTAATTCCCACGTGTACATCTGCGTTCCTAAAATAGTCATGGAAAAAGTCATTATGGAATTTGACTTGTGAGTAAAAAATTGACCTGGAGTCTTCCAGCAAATATCAGTATAAAGAAGCAATAATCTTTTTAATTAAAACGTCTGCCAAAGAAGTAAATAATAGCACCTATCGCCCTCCGCAGGATGTACTCTGCCGGGGAAGGTAAGTTTTAAGGGTGCAGAGGCAGGGATGGGACATTGAGGTTCGCTGCTATGTTGGGGGAAATGTAGGAGTGTGATGGTCTCATCTACTGGTTATTTTGTGGCTGTGAAGACCAGGCTGTGCACTACAAGCCTGCTGAGGGTGTTTACACAGCATTGGCACGATGGTGCCTGTGGCTTAAGGCCCCCTCTCAGCACAACTGTTTGTTTATTATGCAGATATGCTCACCGTTACTCACGAGGCCCGCTAAGTCTCGCCAATCATTCCCGCAATTCCTCAGGAATACCAGCCAGACGTCGGATGCTGTCTTCTCAGAGTGCCTCTAAATGACTTCTGTGAGGTCTGTAGACCCATGGACCATGGAATCGGCGGAGGCTACCAGGGCCTGTAACTTCGGCAGAGTCTTTAGGAATGCAGGGATGAGCAATCATGGAAAAAAATACCTTCAAATAACAATACAAACTGATAGAGGTTGTGTTAAGTATAGCCTGAATTATATGCATGATTTTTAGCGTAAGTGGTTAATATGAGTTTTGCAAATGGAAACAGACAAGTGGACATGATTTTAGCTCCCCCCATGCCTTCCCTTGTTTCAATCCCTTGTCTCAATGTGTTCTGTGGTCCAAGAGAAGACCACATTACCACTCTGGCTATGGAGGTTTCCAGGAGATCAGCGAGCTGTGTGTCCAGTACGCTAAAACAATCGAGGGAACCTTTATGAATCGGCGTACAGGTCCTCCATCATGCATCTTTAATGTGGAACTCAATGCCGCCACTCACTGCGTTCTGTTTTCCAGTATTTACCGCCTTTTCCCTACCTGCTGCATGGATTCGCTTATCTAGGGCATGCTGCACTGTTTACATCATCGCATCTGCTCTTTCTCTTACTCATGCAGCTGCTCTGGTCCCATTGCCCTTTCGGTCTGTGGTGCCGTGTTGCAGAACTCCTTGCTACAGTGCAGTGTTGAGCACTGTGGGTCGGAGCTTGCTTGACGTCTTGCCAGTCCTGCGTGGGTGAGGCCTGCAGTTTCCCCTGATCGCCCTGTGCCTGATGTGATGCTGCAAATCGCCTCCAAGAGCATCAAGCATTTCATGGGCGCTGGATGTACTCTGACCCTCCCTGCTTGCTTCTGTTCAAACTCTTAAGACATCCAGTCCCCAAGTCTTCACCTGCCGCCTTTTCCGCTACAAGCCACATGTTGCTGGGTCGTGATTTATTTATTTATTTATTTTTAATGTTTATGGGAGCTAGATGTGTGGATTAGCGGTGTCGTTGTTTGAACACGAGGCGTAGCTCCTACACAAACATCCGCTTGTACGCGGACATCGCTACTCGCCACTAAACAGCTGATAAAGCGTTCAGTGACTCGCGCAGGGTATCATTTTAAATGGAGGATGTGATTGTAGTGGCTTGAAAAGATCCATTATTTATCACCTGTGATTGTCTCACTGTGCTTCCAAGATTCTGTGTTTGTGTGCATGTCATCCGTTATTGCGTCGCCAGAAGCAGTTCTTATTCATGTCCGCACAGGACATGTGTTTACTAGTGAGTGATGTTCCATTCCTGTCTAGCAGGGTGCCGATGGTAGAACAGTTGAAGATTGGTGTGGGTGGGACTCACAGCCACACATTGTTGCCAGGTCCCAGTCTTCTGTGCAGGGATGGAGAATCGATTGCATTTCGTTGCACCCTGGCACCTTGTACCCTTGTTGATATTCCCGGGATTCGCTGACTTTGGGCTCACAGGGGGTGCGTGGATCTGCAGATGCATTACATGTAGCTGCTGAATTAATGGGGGAAAATGTTTTAGTTACAGGAAAACAGCAGATAGATTCCCGTGTATGTTAATCCCCCTCCCCCCCCAGTTAGGTATTACCTTTCAGTGTTGCCTTTTATGCTGAGCTTGAACTAGCTCTGTAAGCATCTGAGACCTGATTTAGCTAACATACTTGGTGAGTTGGTGTCATTGTCCCCTTGGGGGGGGGGGGGCGATTCACAGTGGCAGCATCCCGCACTTCATCTGTTCATCAGGATGTGTAAATCAGGCGTGTATTTAAATTCTGGGGGAGAGCCACAGATGGAGTCCCCGCATGTCTCATGTAAATCAAGCTTGGCACGCTGGGCTGTGGATTGGAGGGGTGGGGCCTGAGGGACTGATGTGGAGGTGTAGCGAGACGGCCAATCCCGTGCGTGTAAGTTCAGAGATGACCCCTGATTGGCTAAATGATGCACAGCAAGGGCATAATGGTTCAAAAACATGGGGTGGGTGAGCCGGTGTCTCTAAATGGCCCGTAGTGAGATTAGGTGCCCTGCAATGGACTGGCATCCCAGTTTTCTGGGATAGGCTCCAGGCTTGGCATGACTTAGTACTGCATAAGCGATTATGGAAAATGGATGGAAGTTTTTATTCCTGAGCAAATCTTTTTTAGTGTTCTAACTTTTATGGAAAAAAGTCCATTGTTCTCATGTTTAGTTGCAAATAATATAGTCTCTTGTGCAGCGGGTCCTATACTGGGAAACTTTCCAGACTCCTGTTTGTGCGTTTTCCTCAATGCTGACAGTTCTACTTCACGAGGAAACTGCAACTGCACTAAAGAAGTCGTGGCCTCGGTTCGCAATTCCCGTTCAACCAACCAGGCAGGTGATACCATGCAAATATCCCGTTTCAAAGCTATTGTTGACACGCTCCTGAGATCCCCTAACACTTTCTCAACATTTGTCTGTGATCGTCCAGATGTGGTATAGGATGTCCGTAAGTAAACATCACTGCAACCTTTTCCATTACTCCATTCAAAAGAGATTGAGGTTCCCATTTTAGCTTTTTTATATATATATATGTACATCCTTATATATATATATATAAGGATGTGTTGAACACTATTGTGTTCATTTTTCTCACTTAAATGGTGACAGTTTTTTACCTATTTGTATTTTTGCTGAGGTCAGATTTTTAGTTGCCAATCAGAACAAGGGGGAAAAAACTGTTGCCAGAATGTTATTATCGTTGCACTTTCTAGTCATTGAACAGTAGCCTTAAGAGGTTGTAGCTTTGGAAAGATGTGTAGCTCTTACTCCAGTACTGTTTACTCTTGTACTGTACCTGGCCTGCATTGGAAGCTCAGCCTAGCTGCACTCAGGCCAAGTCGATGACTCAATAGCATGTATATGTGTAATGGAATTTTTTGCTTCGGACAAAAGTGTAAAAGAAATGAGCAGCAAACTAAATGTGAAAGCACTGTTTGCTAAAGCGTTCTGTTGCCGCATGTTAGTTTGTATTGTGCCAAAAGCTATTCATACACCTTAAGCAAGCTGCATATCGATGGGAGCTGGTGTGGTGGTGAGCATCCTGCTAGCTTGTGGTTTCATACCACGGAGTCTGTGGTTGTGGCTGCAGCCACGATGGATAATGAGGAGGCCTATACACGCCAGGGGTGAAAAGCAGGGCCTCAGATTATTCCTGAGGAGAAGACCGAAGGAGGAGGAAACATTTCAAAGTATGGGGTACAGATTGGTAGCTGTAGTGGCTGGAAACTACTGTAACCTTAATATTTTTGTTTGTTTTTTGTTAATCGAGCAACAGAATGTGGTCAGTGGGTCATGTCAACTCCTAAGTCTTGCCTGAGGATTGTGGCTTTTAATACACGGTGTACCTAAACCCCCCAGTGGACTGCAAAATGCTGTAATGCTGTATAGCTTTCTCATTGGCTTTAGAAATATCTAGGATTTGCAATATTGAGAAATATTGAGTTTTAGGTTGAAAGTAATTACCTCTGGGCTTCCTGTATTCCATCAATCCATTTTCCAACCGCTAATCCTGGACAGGGTTATGAAGGTAATACAGTATATATGAGGTTAATGTATTTCACTGTGATCAGGCAGCATACATCATGATGTAATTTGGGAGTTTTTTTTTTTGTTTTCTTGACTTTTAAATACACACTCACGCACACAGCCATTCATTTCTATTGACAAAACCCTAATCCCATTAATGACAACCTTTAACCCCTACACAACGCGAAAAGTACCCAAACAAAATACAAGACTGGCACCTTTAGTCTTTTGATTGCATTCACTGATTTTCATAAAATTAACTTTCCCCTTGTGGGGACCAAGAAATGACATAGGGGGACATTTGGTCCTTACAATGTAATCAAAATATATATATATTTTTTTTATATATATATATATATATATATATATATATACACACACACACACACACACACACACACACACACACACACACACACACACACACACACACACACACCCTACCAAATTTCTGGACCATCCATCCAGTGTACAAATTAGGGCCATACCCTGGACGGGATGCCTGTCCATCACAAGGCACATACGCATACATGCTCATACACATAGTTTTCATTACTAAGATGACGTACGCACAATGTCACAACAAAACACAGCAGTAGATGGTGGCCTTATGCATTATTTACCCATTGCTGTGGTTTACATGAGTGCACTGTTTGGTACCAAATTTATTTCACAACTGCAATGAGTGTAAAACACAACTGCTTCATGAATCATAAGCACAGTTTAATTGAATTTTGTACTCTGTATATTCATATGGGTTACTCTGTGTGAGGAGTTGACTGGAAAGGAATACTGCAAGTATGAATTAGCAGACTAGGGAAGGGGCAAGGTATGGAAATGGTACCCTTGGGATGGGGGGGTGTCAATAGCACCCTAGGGTTTGAGCAGGATGAGGAAGTAGTACCCAGGTGAGGGGGGGCAGGTAGAGATGCAGCAGGGTATGGAAGTAGAACCCTTGGGTAGGTCTTGGTGGGGAAGTAGTACCCTTAGGATATGCAGGGTAGGGAAGTAGAACTCTTGGGTAGGTCTTGGTGGGGAAGTAGTACCGTTAGGATGGGCAGGGTATGGAAGTAGAACCCTTGGGTAGGTCTTGGTGGGGAAGTAGTACCCTTAGGATGGGCAGGGTAGGGAAGTAGAACTCTTGACTTATTGGTTAGGCTCTACTTTATGAGTAATAGGGATTTATTGATCATTTTCCACTCTGATTGTATGGTTCAGTTTACGGGGTTTTTCTGTGGGACACTAATCCGTAAGACCCCTTACAGTACTCCAGTTTATATAATTCCCTAAGGCCTCTTATATTTACATGTATTTATTTAGCAGATGCATTTCTCCAAAGCAACATACAAGTGAAGAAGGCGTGGGCTCAGATCCTGCTCGGCACAGGGTCAGCCAGCCTCCAGCACCCCCGAAGCAGCTGGGGTCGCTCTTACGTGCAAATGATCCCGGCTTACCAGTCTCTGGATAATAATTATGCCTTGCATTATACATTATACCTTTTATTTTTAAATTGGCCACACTGCCATTCTGTAATGTCACGAGGTAATGGTTGTCACACTTGTTATGCTTGATATGATAGATTAATTCCCAGATAAATGATACTGTCGTGACGTGAACATTGACGTAAGTAGCAAAGGTAAGCAGTCCTTGCTACCCCTTTTGTCGTGTACATCCTATTCAATGGCACCCCTGCCCCCCCCCCCCACCAACAGTGAGCATGATGTAAAAATAGATGAGCTTGTTTAGCATCAGGGACTCATCCCAGATAATGGCAAGGGAGTAATTGGCTGTTCCAATCCGAGGTGCTTTGGAAGTGGTAAAGGCTGCACTTTCAAACCCCAGCTGGGTGGCCAGGCTTTTGATGAAATAGAGGATGGTGTGGGAAATGGCTTCTTTTTAATCCGGCTGCCTCATGTGAGAGACAATGAGGTTTCGCTTGTGAAGCAGATGCTGGACCCATCATAGGACCCAATAAGC
>JAODLC010000113.1:22062100-22077439 GCA_026781145.1 Hippopotamyrus pictus
TATATATGCTTCTAGGAGCCTGATACAAATTGTCTAGCAGTGCACTTCACACCTGCACTTAATGTTTCCCATTCCTTCTGAAGGTGTCATCCTCCGATTCATGAGAAACTGTCAGATAAGCGAATGGTCATCTCTGGCATTAGAATGCCGCTTTCTCCCTTTACATGGCTGGTTTCTGGTTGTTCCCAGTGTCTCCTGCTTTACCTCATTCTTATGTACTGCTGTCTTAGAAATTTTGAACCTCAGCGTAGCCTTATGCCAGCAGAACCACAATTAAACCAGGATTTAAAAATGCAGATTTGTTTAAAAGTATAGAGTGGTCTCTTAATTTTTTTCCCATTTGTATTTCCATACTACATACTAGGGATGTCACCATACCAGAGATTCAGTAGCTGGTACCACTGCCAGTTAAATTCCAGTACCTGGAATTGATACCCAGTTTGATACCCCAGTAAAAAACAAAGCAATAAATCCCATATACCCCTTTTTAAAAAACATTTGAACATCACTAAAAACAGTGGAATGTAGTTTACAATTAATAAGTAAAAAGTGACTATTATTACAAAAAAGGAAAGTGGCATGTTGTCTTAAAGCATTTAAAACAAAAAATACTGTGCTTAAAGTACAATTAATCAACTTTTTACGGCACAGCAGTACACTTGCAGGTAAGATTTTTAGAAATCTGTTTGTGATCTGTTAACATTTCTTGACTGTCGGGATTTAAACCAGACCATGATTATGAATATAGTACAAGTGGTACAAGAGTAATAAGCATTTTATTTCTGGTATGTCCTATTTTAAAAAATTATTTTTACATTGGGATCCGCTTGAGAGGTGGACTAGAACTCTTGTAGGCATATGTTACTCCCATGAAGGATTGCATCCTCAGTACTTACAGTACTGTGGAAAAATGGGTATTGTTGTGATTTATGAATTTTAGCATCAACTTGGTACCGAAGTATTGCTTGCGTGCATCAAATACATAGATGTTTAAGAAATGTTTTCTTCCCCACTTACAATTCAGTTGTCTCTCCAGGTGTTACTTTTTGAGCTTAATTCTTATATGAATTATTTATACATATAACTCTTATGTAAATATGTCTGAGTCTTTAAAGGAAGATAGTTCTGTGCAGGCTGTGCTCTTCTAAAAGGAAATAATTCACGTGCTAATACTGCGACTTAGTGGTGAAAAGCTGCAACTCTTTTTGTCATGTTTGAAAAGCGCTTTTCCCTTCAGCAAACTCTTCAGTGACATTACGCAATTGTGCATTTATCTGTATGCAGGTGTGTGTCTGTTCACCCTGGTATTAATTTCTCATTATTTTATCTTGAGTACCAGCATACTACGATACCGCATTTATTGTTAGCTTACGTAAACATGCCCAGCATGGATGGTCTTTAGTTGTGACGTTCAGTCCTTGCTTTCTCTGTTTATGTTGTGGTGTATGAGGAGAACCTTACATGCACCTTTAAGCTGGGCGAAGTTTACAGGCAGACTCATACCTACAGACTGACTAAAAAGGAAAGATGCATCATTAGCTAAAAAGCTGCCTTCTGTCTCTCTGTGGTCCAGTACCTAGCATGAGCCAGGTGCCCCTTCAGTTTGCCTCACAGCTCGACCATCTGAACCCGCTGGGCCCCCACAAGCCCCTGGGGCGGACCCGCTCGGAGCCGCTGCCCCAGAGCCCGCGGGCCCTTCACGCCCACCTACTCCAGCAGCACCCCAACAGCCAGTTACTGGAGAGGCTGAAACTGCAGGCACACCTGGGAAAGGTAGCTGAGTGCAACAGGCCCCGGGCCCCGCTTCACCAATTTTTAGGTAACCGGGCTCCGTTAACGCCCCATTTGACCCGCTTCCACGGCAGATACCCAAACCCAGCGAGAAGCCGCGTCTCAAGCAGATCCCATCAGAGGACATGGACTCGGAGGAGGTGGGGCCAGCTGGGTCCAGGGAGGTGCAGCAGGCCAAGGCACAGGCAGAGTCTCTGCGGGAGGTGGACTCCCTCGGGGGGATGGAGGTGGCTTCTGCGGCGGAGGGCAAGGAGGAGCAGATAAACCTGCAGCACACGGTCATGCTCAATCAGGTAGTACCCGCTTCTCAGTCAGGCCGCATCTGCTTGATGAACACCTTCACAACCAGTGTTTCCCAACACATTCCACGTTTTTGCTCCCTCCCAGATCCAAAACATCTGGCCTGGGTTGAGAAACGCTGCACTAAGTCACAGCGGGGTTTTGGAAATGTCGAACTAACTCAGCAAAGATTTGTGTCGTCGATTTATTTTCATTTCCAACAGGGGGAGCTCTAACCCTGCTTGCACCAAAGTCAGCTGGATGAAACGTTGTTATACGCATCACCTCCTGGTGCAACCCCCCCCCCCTGCATTCTTAAGTTTCTCTCCTCTGCGCAGTCATTGCTTTGGGAGAAGCAGAAGCAGCTGCAGCAGATGCGCCGGCAGACGGCTCACATGGAGACACTGGCGGTGCCCATGATGCCCGGGGTCATCCACCGGCCCCTGTCCCGCACGCAGTCCTCCCCGGCCTCCACCTCGCTGACCGCGCCCCTCCCAGCGGCCACCCCTGAGACATCCAGCAAGCCGCGCTTCACCACAGGTGAGCAGTGGATACAGTGTGGACTTCCTGGCCATCTTCACTGGCTGTGGGGGGAGAGGGGGTTTGCTTGCTTCCTTCTTTCTGTGGTTTTCAGGCTTATAGTCTGATAATGGAGCTCTGGACCCCCCCCCCCCCACACACACACACCTTAATATGGTAAAACATTATGTGAGGAGGAATGAGTTCAAGGGTCACTGCCACACGTGACACTCATGTCTGCCTTATTATTCTTTGTGTGTGTGTGTGTGTGTGTGTGTGCGCCTCGCACGTGTGCTTGTGCAGGCCTGGTGTACGACTCCCAGATGCTGAAACACCAGTGTACCTGCGGGGATAACAGCAGGCACCCGGAGCACGCTGGGCGGATCCAGAGCATATGGTCCCGGCTGCTGGAGCGAGGGCTCCGGAACCAGTGCGAGGTATCTGCAGGCGCCGGGTTCCCGTTTTTCGGTCGGGTTGGGGGAGGCTTCGCTGACCTTTGCCCTCCCGACCCACAGAGCATCCGCGGCAGAAAGGCGACTCTGGAGGAGCTGCAGTCGGTGCACACAGAGCGCCATGTCCTGCTGTACGGCACCAACCCGCTGAACCAGCTCAAGCTGGACAGCCGCAAGCTCAGCGGTGCGTGTCTGTACACGGTCACATGCACGCACTCGTGTGTACACACACACACACACGCACGCGCGCGTGCATACACATGCACACACACACAGTACAACTCGTGAATGTGCATGAATATGGAAAATACAGGATGTATACAGTGTGCATATATTTGTTTAAGTAATAGTATACCTTACTATACAGTGTGCAAATATTTTAAATACAGTAGGCTTTATGACACTGTGGGGACATTTGGTGATAAATATTAATCTGCTCTCTCACACCCATGCACACACATACTAACACACACACATACACAAAACTTGTTTATCTACATTGCATGATCAGAGTGACATGACTACAATACCCCCCCCCCCCACTCTCTGATCTCCAGGAATCCTGTCCCAGAGGATGTTCGTGTTCCTACCATGCAGGGGTGTTGGGGTGAGTGACAGACTTGACCGTCCGCCTTGCACTGGCTGCCACCACTCCCAGGAAAGTGTGGCTTCAAGACAGCCTGAGCACAGAAAGCACAGAGCTCTGCACCTCCTCTACTGTGCATGTCTCAATGCACTCATACATACTCAGTAGTGCAATGTGTATGTCTGGTTTTAAGGCCGAGAAACTGGCCTGGTGAGTTTTGCAACCAGTCTTCTGCTATTTTCTTAAATTTGAATCTGGAAAGTTCTGATAGGCCTGCAGACATTACAGCCTGTCAGAGCAGATAACAGCTGATCACAGAGGCTCTCTTACGTGCCCAGAGCTCCCTCTTTTAATGTGTATATGCGCTTCGTCACCGGAGAACATAAGCAGCAGATAGCTGGAAGTGGGCCCTCCACCTTGGTCAGCACTGGTCCTCCGCAAACCTGATCCTCAAATACATTTTAAAAAGATTAAACCTGCAGCTTCACTAGAAAAACAAAACTATAGATAATTGCGGACTAAATTTATATGCATGTTTTTTGGGTGGGTGCAGTTCTCTATTACACGTACTAACTTTTCCAGTTAGTACAGCTCCTTGTTCTCCTATGCGTGTTTTTTGGGTTGGTGCAGTTCTCTATCACCCCTAGTGGTAGCATGTTGTATTGGAGGACTGAGGGAGGCTTTGACAATCTGTGAGAACAGTGGTGGCGGAAATAATGGGGGAGGCCCAGAGGGCTGGACTAGCAGCAGTAAAGGAGACTGGTCACGTGACCAGGAAAAACCATTGGGGTGACAGTGATAAGACATTCCGAGGGAATTGAGCAATGAAAAGAAAAAAAAAATGGGCAGAGTCACACCAGCTGCCCGGTTCTGCCTTGACTTTGCTGACTTTGATTCAGCCTGATCTTTAGTTTCCACATGAGATGCAGGCCATCTTTCATATCCACATTTCTCGCATGAATAATGTCAGCCACGCCTGCCGATTTCGGCAGAGCTGGGTGCGAACCGGCTGCCCCCCAGGCTTACAGGATGCCCACCGCGCATCCTGCTAAGAGCATTATGCCGTTTTGTTGCACTGTTGATGTTTGTTGTTGGGGATCACGCCTTGCCGATTCAGGTCTCTAGAGGCGATCCCGACCTGGGAGACGTGGCTCGGAAAAGCGGAACGATCCCGGGAGGACGGTCCCGGTTTGGCTGCATAGCGGTTCCTCTGTGCGATAAATTACTGCAATAAATTAGCACAGAGCGACTGTCTGGCGTCTCGCACATGCTGACTTTTTCTGACTGAGCAGGAGGGCTCCTTGCTGGGAGCCGTGGAGCTCACTTGGCTGATCTTCTGAGCATTCCAGCGTAGTTCTGTCTTTGCTCATGTGACCCTTGGCTTCTTGGAACCACATATTCTCCAATTGTCATGGCTATTTCCACTTAACACCTAACATATTGCACACATGAGTATATCTGAATGTCAAATGGAAGGGTCTCAGGTACTTATCCCTCAGGTGATACTGCAGCTCTGCCGTGCATTTTCTGCCTGTCTTGTTTTGTGACTTTGTCGCCCCGACTGATGGGCAGGTGGATAACGACACCATCTGGAATGAGATGCACACCTCGACGGCGTCCCGCATGGCGGCAGGAAGCGTGACCGAGCTGGCCTTCAAGGTGGCCAAGGGAGAGCTGAAGGTGGGCGGGGCCGGCGGATGGGGGGGGACTGAAACGAGAGGGCATGGAAACGACGGCAGGGTTGGGGACCCCTGTAAGTGCAAGAGCACGCTGACCCGTGTGCTGCGTCTCCCTCCCCAGAACGGCTTCGCGGTGGTGCGGCCCCCGGGACACCATGCTGACCCTTCCAGCCCCATGTGAGTCTGCCACTCATCTACAGGGGGCCCCCTAGGGCCTCGAGGTGGCGCCCCCGGGTACACCTCAGAGACAAAGCCAGCGTCTGTTTGTGAGCTTATGCGCGCGTGTGTGTGTTTGTAATTATTACATTGTGGGGTCCAGATTTCCTCACAGTCTAATTAAAAACCTGTTATTTTGACCTTGTGGGGACATTCTTTCGGTCCCACAAGAATAACCTCAATTTTTTTAAAATCTGTGACTGCATTATAAAAAAACTAAAGTCTTGTATTTTGTCTGGTTACTCATTGTTAAGGTTAGGGCTGGGAGTTAAGGTCATCATTGTTGAACGGAGAGTGCCCTCAAAGATATGAATACGTGTGTGTGTGTGTGTGTGTATGTGTGTTTGTGTGTGTGCGTGTGTGTGTTTGTGTGACACATCTGTGTGAGTGACCCCCCCAAACCCGTTCAGAGCCGCAGTGTCAGCAGTACACGTCTCCCCATCAGAATATTTATGGGACTATTTTGGCACCCCCCTTGTGTTGATATACAACCAGCTTCTCGTCTTTTCACTGTCATGATGAACCCCCTCCTCAGCCCCCCACCCCCGAGTCTTTGCAGAGCAGAGCTACCTCTGATCCTCACGTGGATTCATTGACCTTTGTTTCTCCAGGGGATTCTGCTACTTTAACTCCGTGGCCATCGCTGCCAGGCAGCTCCAGCAGAAGCTCAGCGTCAGTAAGATCCTCATCGTGGACTGGGTGAGCATCGCCTGACCGTTGGGCGCGAGGGCCGCTCTGGCTTCTCTGTGCTGCCCTGACACTTCATCTGAGGTGCTTACCCATCGCATGTTAATTCATCTGCCTTCTGCAGGTTGGTCCATTTGGGAAATTATCCAAAAGACTTTTTTTTTCATTTTAAATGCCACATAGCATATGAATTATCTAAACAATTAGAATTTTAATTCATTATCTGCCTGCCTCCCTCCTTTCTGCCCCCGTGTCCCTTTCTGCCTCCCTCCCTCCCTCCCTCCCTCCTGCCTCCTGTGTATCTGTCTGCCTGCTGACACAATATGTTGTACATGTGATCCCAGGATGTTCACCATGGCAATGGTACCCAGGAGGTGTTCTACAGAGACCCTAGCGTGCTCTATATCTCACTGCACCGTTATGATGATGGCAACTTTTTCCCTGGCAGCGGGGGGTCGAATGAGGTGAGGAGTGTGTGTGTCTGTGTCTGTCTGTCTGTCTCTGTCAGTCAGTCCAGTTAGTCTGTCAGTCAGTCCAGTTAGTCTGTCAGTCAGTCCAGTTAGTTAGTTACCCATGTCCCCGGTCGCTAATGAACACGTCACCATGTCTGTTCCATTGTAGGTGGGCTCTGATGCTGGTGAGGGCTTCAACGTTAACGTCGCGTGGACAGGAGGCCTGGACCCCCCTATGGGTGATGCGGAGTATCTGGCTGCTTTCAGGTAACAGGCCGCTCCCTCTAGCTCCTGACATCGCGGTCACATTCCGGCCCATGACCCAGAATGCATTTCAGGTGTCCCTTGCATGTCAAACACAGTAATAATGATGAACCTGGCGACAGACCTGAGTGCTGGTGGCCAGAGGCTGTGTCTTTGCCCTGCCCCCAGAAACCGGGGGGGTCCTGCTTGCGCATCACGGGCTGCCAGACAAACACTCATGCACATACACAGACACACACACTTTTTGTTGTTAACTCGCCACTTCCACAGCGCATTAATTGTGAGCGCTCATTGGCTTTAATTAACTTTTATGCTTTCTGTCAGCATCCTGGCGGGCAGCCAGGCAAACGGCTGCCGTTTGCTGTGATAGGAGAGGACTGTGGTGGCAGCGAGCTGGGTGGCCTCGGGGTTTTAAAAGCACAATGACGCAAGGATTTATGGGTCTGAGGTTCCCACCCCAGACTCTGGGGCGCCACAGACTGCCGCCTCCCCCCTGTGCCGCTGCCCCCCACTGCCCTTGCCACCTGAAGATGGCACCTTGCCATCCTTAATTTGACCCCTGTTACCTGTCGATTCATGACATGCGGGCACGATCATGAAGCTCTTCCTTGCGTTGCTGGGTCTCTCCAGCGTGTCAGAGGGTGGACATTTGGACATGTTGCGGCATCACCTGCCTGGACGCAGCGTGCCACTGGGGCTCTATAAGGACAGGTTCACACACCTTTGGTTTACAGTGACGCCCCTATACTCTCAGCGCAATGTCTTACGCGGCCCTGAGTGGGAACTCATTTCTGGTTTGCTCCATCCAGAACGTTAACCATTATATATGTGCTGCCCCCCCCTCCCTCCCACATAGGACATTGTCCCATTAGAGTGTAGTATGGTATGTTTTATTGGTCTCCAGAAGAGGTGGGGTTGGTTTATGGGGGAATTCAGGGGCATAGGAGTGAGGTTTGGTTGGAGGGGGGATGATTCGTAGGTCGGGGGAATCCAAAAGCATGAAAATGATCCCAAATGGATCCCAGATGGCGGCTGTCAGTGACGTGAGAAGAGCGACCGGCTCCGAATGGGAAACAGATGGCGGGTGGGCGGCGGCTTTGAAAGTGCCCGGGGGGTGGGGGTGTGGGTGGTAGGAGGGGGGTTCAGACCCCCACCACCCACCCCATGTCTCCATCGTTTCTGTGTCCTCAGCATTCTCCATTCCTCCATCGCGAACATCGCAACGCATGTCATAGGATGCCCATGGGGCCGGTGTGACACGCTGCCCGTGACATCACCACATCTATGGATTCCCAGAAATCATTGAGAAATTCGCTCCCGTCATGAGGGGGGTTGGGGGGGGGCAGCAGCTGCCCCACACACTGGTGAATGGCTTCTGATTTCGATCGCGGCTCACCCCTTCCCCCCTTGCCTCTTCAGGACCGTGGTGATGCCCATCGCACAGGAGTTCTCGCCTGACGTGGTCCTGGTCTCCTCTGGGTTTGATGCAGCTGAGGGACACCCAGCGCCACTGGGGGGCTACAAAGTGTCGGCCAAATGTGAGTGCATGGAGAGCTGGGGAGGGTGGGGGGGAATGGCTGGGACTCTGTACTGCTTGCGGGCACTGCTGGCAGCACTGTACGCAGCATTGGCAGGTTCCCTTGAAGTGATGACTCTGATTGGCAGTGGGTAGAATGCAGTGAGCTCGGGTGCACAGTACGCAGCACTGGCTGATTCCCTTGAAGTGATACCTCTGATTGGCAGTGGGTAGAATACAGTGAGCTCGGGTGCACAGTACGCAGCACTGGCTGATTCCCTTGAAGTGATACCTCTGATTGGCAGTGGGTAGAATACAGTGAGCTCGGGGGCACAGTACGCAGCACTGGCTGATTCCCCTGAAGTGATAGCTCTGATTGGCAATGGTTAGAATGCCGTGAGCTTGGGTGCAGCCACTCTGTTGGCTTAGCTGGCAGACATCTTGTGCAGTGTTCTAGGTATTCCCAGTGTCATGTGACTGTGGGGCGCCAGATTTTCCTTGCCTGCCCTCACTGTGTCCCCATGCTGCAGGTTTCGGCTTTTTGACGCGACAGCTGATGCAGCTGGCTGGGGGCAGGCTGGTGCTGGCACTAGAAGGAGGGCACGACCTCACGGCCATTTGTGACGCGTCCGAGGCCTGCGTCAGCGCCCTGCTGGGCATGGAGGTAAGTGAGAGGGGCAATGTCACAAATGTGTCCACAGTCATGTAAAGACGCCCGTAATCGCCGGCCTCTCCCCCAGGTGGAGCCGCTGCCGGAGGACGTGCTACGGAAACAGCCGTGCCCCAATGCAGTGCGCTCACTGCAGAAGGTGCTGCAAGTCCACAGTGAGTGTCCATGTGCAGGATCCTGCTGGCCTTTCCTTAGTATTTACATGTATAAAGGCAAAGTCAATCTACACTGGAACTGCCCCCCCCCCCCAACCAATTGCCCTGCACATTCAGGTCTGCACATGTCAGCAAACCTAATGAATTTATGTTTCCTGCACGGGGAGTATGTCATTTTGGGAACGGTCCACTGAAGCAGATACTTTCTTGATAAGACACTAACTCAAAAAGTATTTGATGAATCTTATTCAGACTTTGCAGACACGTATATGAGTGAACCACTGGAACTCAAATTTGGAGACAAATGTTGCTTAGTGACAGCAAAGGGAAGCAATGGAAATCTGCAGCTGATGTCGTTTTGAGATAAAATGTTTCAAAATTGAAGCAGCAGTGCTGGCTGGCAGCAGAGGAAGCCTGATAGTGAAGCACCCCCATTTGGTGGTAATGCAGTGTTAAGACACTGTAGGGCAGCATGCTTATGTCTGTGGTTTAAAATGGGGGAAAAACAGCTTATGTTTTCATGTTTATCTTTTTAGCTGTTGATAACGACCAAATATACAAAAGAACTTCTGACTGAGTACCCTGAGCTTAAAATGTCCTCCCACGCCTGTTATACAAATTCAGCTGGAAATCCCTGGGATTTTCTGAAGCTGAAAATGGGGATGTGTGAATTTCACATTTCCTTTTCAGTTCAGGTAAACTGAAATTCTGCAGCCAGTACACGTTGGTGTAAGTCTGTCAGGCCGGAGTGCTCCCTCACTACTGGCGTGCTGTTACGCCAAGTTAATTAGTGCCTGTCTGCAGTTATATATATAAAACATTGATGATGGATCTGCTGCCAATCCGTCTGCCTCCTGTCGCCTTCCTGCCTCTGATTAACTTCAAACACTCTCCAGGTCTAGGCACCACCCTACAACCTCACCCCCCACCCTGGCCTAAGTCCTATTTTCACCCCAGTACTTCGTTCATTAAAAAAAATTTGCAAAGCCACAAGAATTTGCAGCTGCTCTTTCTGAGAAGGTGTACAGAGCACATCCTACACAGTCGCTGTGGCCTGGCTGGTCGAGTGCCAACGGCGGTGTGTCCTTAGGGGGGGTCTGACCCTCCCTCCCTTCTGTCCATCTTTGGACCTGTATTCCGTCCTGTGTACCTAACCCCCCCCCCCCCCCCAATGCTCTGCTCTCCTCCACTCTGCAGAATGTCAGGCAGCCCTGTCACTGTTTCAGTTCCAAGTCCGGCCGCTCTGACACAGCTGTCGCAAACACACAGAGCATCTCTGCCATAAACCTCTGAGGGTCTCCCCGGCAAAGCTGTATACTTTAACCCCTCTCTTCTCCCCCAGGTCAATACTGGCAGTCTGTGAAGCGTGTCGCCCACACTGTGGAGATGTCCTTCCTGGAGGCCCAGAAACATGACTGTGAGGAGGTGGACACAGTCAACGCCCTGGCCTGTCTCTCTGTCGGCGTCCTCACCAATAAGAGGTAGCTCCTTCTCTGCAGAAGCCTTGTCCATTAGGTCATGTGACCTGCCGTCATTCAATGGCACCATCAACTCTAATCAGTCTTTGTCTCTGATTGTCCCAACATAGTCTCCCTGATGAACCCATGGAACATGATGAGGACTCCATGTAGAGGCTGCTGCCTTTTCTCCTTTGACACACCCTCCTGTTGGGGGGCACCGTTCTGACCCCCCGCCCCCTTCTTTGAGCTCTGGTACAGCTGTGCGACTGAAACCTCAGGTGCATCTGCTCACATCACTTCTCTTGGACCTCGTGCCTTAATGGAATTGTGAGGTCAGCGGTGGCCAAGGATTCCATAAAATATTATGGCAAAACTGATCATAACTGCAAAAGAGACTGCTGGGTTGGGGGGCGGGGGCATGAGGCTCTGTGAGTTTGAAAACTGTCCCTCTAATCAGAAGGTTGTCGGTCCAAATCCCAGGGCCACCGGAATTTAAAGGCCACACATTTCTTAAGAGTGTAACCCAGTAACAGGCCAGTTCTCCTTATGAAACGCCTGCCTCTCCCAGAAGAATGGACTCCTTTTGTTTAACAGGTGCCACACACAGCCTTAGCTACCCCCCACCCCACCTTATTCAGCCCTCTGTATATTTATATATGCACGCCTGTGAACATCAAGTGTCTCAGAGATCTGTGCTCCTGTGTAAAGTTGTCAGGCCTCAGGTGCCCCCCGGCAGTGACACGGCCTGCCTCTCTCCCTCATACCCGCTCACTGTGGATGGTCCCCCCCCTTTCCACTGACTGTCTTAATATTCATATTATTTAACCACTAAAGAAGCCAATGGAGGGACCATTGCTCCATGGGGATTTTAAATTGTATTTTTTTTTTTTGAGATTTTTGCACTGTGCATTCCTTAATGTGAACTATGATGCATTTCCATCCTCTGGGCAACCAGAACTTTTATACTGAAACGCAGATTGAAGCAAAAAGAGCTGTTTTAATTTAATTCCATTTCATGAGCCGCCTCTCATGCTCTACAACTAATGTTCATGTCTTAAAGGGGCCGCCACACTTGAAGGTGTAAGCTTGGCGGCTTCTCGTGGCATTTTCCTAAGGACAGATTGCAGTGCTGGTCAGCAGGAAGACCAGAGGCTCTGGTGTCCATTCTTCTGTGGTCCACCAGTCTCGTCACACTTTCTTCTGCCATTGCCGTGCCTTGCCTCCTGTTGCCTTGGCGATGCCGTCTTGCTCAGTCTTTACCTCTGAGCCACATGCTAAAGGTTTTTCCTCGGAACACTGTACTGGCTCATAACTATTTACCGCCTACTGCCATTGGTAGTTGTCTTAAAGCGACGGTGTAGACTTTCGACAGAGTAATGCACTTAATGGGGATGTCCACAAGAAAAATATCTTAAGTTTAATGCAGTTGCATTAGATTGTGTGTTAGCAGGTTTAGTCAGTTTATCTTTTTTAAACAAAGGTCATTCCACTTTTTAAAATTGAATCAAATTAAGAGGCCGGTGTTTGACGGCCTGTTAGCCTGTGGGTAGATACTGGCTGTGCAGTGTATTTGATACTCAAAGTTCAGTGATGCTTACTTTTAAAGAAGAACAAGTTGATTGAAGTTATATATAGAAGTTGGGCAGAGTTTCCAAATGAAGTCTGTCTTGAAGTTCTGGTCCAGGACCAGATGTTTCTGAAAAGGTAGGTGAAGCAATAACGTATTTTAAAATGAAGCATTTTTTTGTATTTGCTTCACAGCATGTATATAGGACAGTATGCAGAGAGACTGTTGATAACTTTGATGTTTGCTCAGATCCAAGGATGACATTCTGTTGCAGTTGTGTGTCAGGACCGTGGCAAATATTAACCATAAACAACCAAAAAGCTATGATGTCACCACACCAGCAAATGCTCCATTTATCTCTCGCATTCTAGCCATGGAAATATGTGATTGTACTGAAGCTTTACATTCTCTTTTTATACTTTGGACAGAAACTAACTGGAAGGATGTACTATAACTCGATTGTAGCCTTACCACCACCTACGCGGCCTTTCGTGAATTCGCCACTGCTCAAAACGGGGTCCAGTGGTAGCAGCAGTCAGTGGTCAAACAGCCGTGACACGTTTGCTCGTCGGCGGATTCGAGGCGTCGACCTGCAAGCCATCTGTCTGCATGGAGGAGGAAACATTCTGTGGCAGGACAGACAGGCTCCCCTGAGCTTGCTGGTGTGTCGGCCACTTTATTTCGAATTAAATAAGGACCATGGGCAGCATTCTGCCTGCTAGATCCCACTTTTTGTAAAATTGTTGTACGATAGAACACAAAAAGTTAGTCGTCATTAATTATGAGAGTTTTAATCGGCCAGAACTAACAGAGACACTGTATCTCTTTTCCACCCTGCCAGTTAGGTTCCTTTGAGAGCAGTGATTTGTCTCTGTAGTTGTTTATATGTATGTTCTGTTTTTGTTTTGATTAGATTCTTTGTGTTGTTGTTAATGAATTAGCAACATAATCATTACCTCTCCAATGTAGACTTCCCAAGGCCAATGGTCTCTGTCCTAATCCTCTGAATTCCGCCTCTTAAGTTGTTTTTATTATCGATGCTGTAAATAGCTATGAAGACCAAAACCCCTCACAAGTGTGCCTTTTATAGGAACAGCCATTATTAACTGGAGCATCAAACAAAAATGGCAAAAAAGTCATTGAATCGTCCCCCATATTGTTTTATTACTTTTTCACCTCTGTCTTCTTTGTGTACAGAAAAGAATGTCTATTTTGTACTGTTTTTCTCTTCTTTATTAAAAGGGAAACATCTGTTTGCCCAATATGTCTTGTATTGTAAATCCGTTTGCTGTTACATTGTTTCCTCACAAGTATCATTTGGTTACTGGATTGGATTGGACTGGGCAGGTAAACCCTGAATTGTAAGGCCAAAGTACTCAATCATCATATCAGGTAGTTTGTCTGACACTACACAAGTTGCTAATGCAGGCATAGTGAAGAAGGTACTGGGTGTTGGTGTGCCTGCAGTTTACCACACAGACCTACAGTAAATCATAAAATCAGAGTTTCCTCCCATCGCCGGACTCCACATGAAATCTTGCAGGATCTCCACCCTCATGCCTGACTGGGATGCATCATAACGTCGATTCATGCATCCAGCTCTGGTGCCCCATAGTTGCACCATTAAAGTTCTCTTAACTCTCCTGCTTGAAGTACAGAGGCTCCTCTACTTATGAACGTTCAACTTACGAACTTTCAGACATACGGACGAAGAGGACTGCAAGTCCAAATTGTGTTCATTGGGCTCCCGTTTCCTGTCCGCAGAACATCAATTTTTTTTTCTGCACGCCAATTTCGCCTAGTGCGATTTCTGGCTGCTACTCCCACTGCGCAGCAGCGTAGCATGCGTACTCCCAGCATCCTAGTTCTTAGTACTTGTGTATACCTTTAAAATTATGTTGAATAACGAGCGGCCGTAACTTGAATCTGTATCTATTGTGTCCATCCCCTTTAATATAAATGCTGGTCAAACAAAAGTGCAAAAGTAAAACACGCGTGTTTAGTTTGTATTCTGGGGGTTTTTTAAAGCTGTTTTACTTTATTTACTTAAAGGATTTCTGGTCATGTGTGCCCTGTGATTGGTTGGTTGCCCCATCCTCGGTTGTTCCCTGTCTTGCACCCATGGCCTCTGGGAATGACTCTGGAGCCCCTTCAACCCTGAATAGGACAACCAGTGCAGAGGATGGATGGATGGATGGATGGATTTCTGGTTGATACAGGCTTTGAAGGAAAACGACCTGAGGCGGCGAGCTGAAGGTGTATCCAGAGAGAGTACCTTCCTTCTGCATTCCACCCAGACCAGCAATAAATATTTTGAAGCCCTTAACATAAAACTAAGCCTTTACATTTGCAATTAAAAGCATCTTGGGTCTGGCTCAGCAGACACGCCAGCTTAATGAAGCAATTTGGGATGTCTGGCATGGAAAGCAGCCTGTGATGCCTCCCCGAGACGCCACTCTGGAGGAGGGGGCAGGGGGAGCTGAAGCAACGGGAGGTTCAGTCAATCTGAGGGGGGCTGAAAATGCTTTAGATCAGTGCTTCCCAATCCGGTCCTTGGGGACCCACAGACTGAGGGTCCGTGTTTTTGTTCCATCCCAGAGGATGGTCTGACAGGAGCCCAGAGGGAGCAAAAAACATGGACTGACTGTGGGTCTCCGAGGACCGGATTGAGGAAACACCACCTTAGATGTTGACTGTAGGAAGGAGTCCTTGAGAGAAACAGGAGACGATGGTTACGACAAGGGTGGCCTAGGGCATGACATGCTTCTTGAGTCCTTACCACCATGTCCAATCTGTAGTCCTATGTAAACAAAAGCCAGTTTACAGCCAGTTTTACAGTGACCCAAAGGGGGGGGGAGGTTAAGGGCCCAATCCCATTTCTCCTCCCTTAGCCCTACCACTAGATTTTGAGGGCCCTCCCTTCCGAAGTTGACTTCACAGGTCGTAGCCACTAGGGGTAGGGCTTGAAGTCTTTACCTAGGAATCGGGACACCACTCGCTTATGAGCTGCCTGGTTTGCTCGGGAGTCCCTGGAATAGTACAACAT
>JAODLC010000113.1:22077539-22089361 GCA_026781145.1 Hippopotamyrus pictus
TGCTCTGTCTCTACGCACGGAATTAGCGATTTTCAGAAAATTGTTTTTGAAAAATTCAACCTCATACTCCGTTTCACTTACATTGAACTAAGATATTCCGCTAAAAATTAGATTTTTTTGCAAGCGTATTTATAAAGATGTATTACATTTATGAGCTTCTTTCCCCACACCGCTAGCCATCTTTTCTTTTCTTCTTGTGTATTGCAATGTATTGTGGGAATTTTCTTCTTTCACTCGGTTTTGAGTCAGCATCTGAAAAATCTCCATTTTGAAGGCTATCTTGAGGGTTGAACACCACTACCCCTCGCTGCTAAAAAGAAATGGGACAACACTACCCTACATGGGTACGTGCAAAATGGAGGGGTAGGGCTAAGTGGGTGTATTGGGATTGGGCCAAGGTGATTGATTTAATGTTGAAATTAAAGAACAGTCTTTAACAGTGACTGCACTACATCAGCTTCTAAAGCCAGTTGTTTTATTTGTGTCTCAGTGAATTTCCCCAAAACATACATTATTTATTAAACATACATTATTTATTAAACTTAATTAAATCATCCATCTGCATAACAGTCTGCAGTAAACAGTACTAGTTGTAAAACCCTCGCGATTATGTATAAGCCTCACTTTCCCACTTTAAGCATTTAGTGTAACGGGTATTGTAATTATATATTTTTTATGTACATTTTGTTAAAAAGAAATATGCATAGATGGTTTGGTGTTATGCTTTGGTGTTGGTCTGCAGTTAAAATGAAAAACAAGTGGATTGTAAAGGATGGGTCAGAAATTACAGCAGTAACTGCAGAGACTGTGCGCATAGCATGTTTTATTACCTACAGAGCAATGCAGTGAATATTTACCACAGGGAACATTTTTACCACAAGTAGAACGAACTGGAGCCTACAGTGGTGCCTAGCCTGGACACGGCTGAATTCACCAAAACACTGTCGTGTCTCACTGAGTGTCAGTGAGCACTGCATTTCTCTGGAAATGTGAATGCAGCTTCAGGTATGGGAAACTGGGATATTGTGCATCTCAAATAGAACCGGATGTCCTTCGTTTTTCCGAAGTAGCTTCTCTGCATGGTCTACCATCGTAGCTTACTGATCTGGTCACTCTTCTTATATCAGAGGACACACAAAACCACGTGGCTAAGATCACTTCCTCTTCGTCCCAGTAAGACAGCCCCTAAAACACTAATTAAATCAGGCCAGTGACCAGTCCATGCTTCTCATTCCATGCACATCTCAGAAAATGCAGGAGGCCGTGTTACTATGTCCTTCACAGCCAAGCTGTCCCAAGCTGAAGCGTAAGCTGTGTAATGATTCCCATCGTCTAGAGAGATGCCGGTGTGTCTGGTCTCTGCGGTGGTCTGTGCTGAGGCCACTGGGGGGCGGCGGTCTGTCCGACATCGTCTGTCCCACGAAGCTTGCATGGGTTCAGATGACTGGTTTTTGCAGCCCGTCTCTCTGCTGTTGCACAGCCAGCCAGGACACGTTCAGGGACAGAGCTAAGGAAGGGCAGAAGGCAGGAGAAACTCAGGCTCATCTCAGTGCTTCACTTCTCCTGGCGTTATACACATAAATGTGTCTGACATATAATCATACATCATGCATTCATGTATGAAACCCCTGACATACACCCCCGTCTAGCCTGTCTCAATTTAACAACAGCTTTAATTAACTGCCAGGAAACTTTAACTGTATTTATACATAAAATGGGAAGTACATGGCATGGCAAGCAATACAGTAAAAAATAAAGACAAAGTGAAAGAGTACTGGGCTATTTATACTTCTGTCAGGACCTGATTGATTACTGCTTAATGACAACCCTGATTTCATGCTAGGAGAGGGAGAGGGAGAGGGAGAGAGGTCATCACCCCAACAGAGAAGATGCACCACAATGACTCAAAGTACACTTTTCAGAAATTTTATATACCACAAATAATGCTGATGCAACACTGCATGGTGCAACACAGATAACCTGTTACTTTCTATAATATATGAGCTCACAGAGATATCGGGCATATATCCATCCCTCCATCCATCCTCCTAATTCATTACAGGGTCAGCGTATGTATACACAGCAATTAAACTGGACTGTAATGAAGTCCTCTCAGACTTATTGGACTGCCCCCCTTTTTGGATGAAAAAGCAGATGGGAATGAGTTTCCTTTGTGCTGCCTGTAACTGCTGACGCACAGAGTGTGGAACCACATTTGCGTGTTGATGGCAAACATCTGCAGAAGCTGCTGAATCAATTTTGTGATCGAGATAATCATCTATAAATTATCCACTCGGCCTGTAAACCAAAAATGTTTTTTGGCTCTTGTATACCTGTCAATCAGAGAGAAACGTCTGGTAAATTTGAAACATTGAGTAATACCAGTTTACATTTCAGTTTTGTACTGAATATACTTATTTCATTATGTAGTTCAGTAAATCTATACTTTTCAGAGATCATTGCTCTAAATTATTACAGTTATTTTTATTCAGCATCAGTATGAATCACTCATTATTTCAAATAGTTCTAGTTCTACATTGTTCTCCAGAACCACTTTTTTCTTACTTGTGCTGTTTTTGGGGATCCCACCTGTTAAAGCTGCTGTTAACCCTGCAATAGGGCCTTTCTTACCACAGTACAGGAAGCACAACAATCACACTCAGTGCTCTGCCTTGGCTTTACTCAGTTATTGCTGGTTCTCACAGAAAGCCCACTGGAGCCTAGACTCACTTCAGAAACCAGAAAATGTTTCATTAAGCAACAAAACATCCAACAACCAGAATATGTTTAGTAAATGTAATATGTTTAGGTCTCTATGCCCTGCAGGGTCGCCACCTTTGTCCCATATTGAAAAATAAAATGCTGTGTACTGCTTTGAATCAGTATGGGACATGATCGGTACAATTTACTTGCCATGACACAGATAACTTAGCTAGCTCAGTTAGTACTCAATAACAAATCATGAAGTAATAAAGTTCCTGCATGAAATACACAACTATCATGAATGATTAATGATAAATGAACATGGGATCACTATGTAACTAACACTTGTTAATTAATACATTAGGTAAGAGTGTACTACATTACATGCCCCCTCAAGTAAAGTGTTACTGGCATGATTTGTCCTGTTTTATATATACACATTGGATCATACCTACACTAAGTCCCCAACAGGGACCAAAATATAATTTAATCTAGACCACACAATTGACCCCCTCCCCACAGGCAACATTGTTTGAAATCTGAGGGGGTGGGGCGGGGGGTGGCATCCCTTCTCTTCAGACTGAAAGTAGTAACCCCCAGCCATGGTCAGGTATTTGCTGCTGTGGAAACCCATATCAGCACCAGCCAGGGCAAATAACAGATGTCTTTACTCTGGCTGAGGGAACGTTACAAAACTCCCATGAACTGCTTCATTTTTGGGGGGGGGGGGGGGGGGGGGGACTGGGCACCTTGACACCACAGCCCGGCTGCCATTAACTGCAGGAACAGCGGCTGGGAATGCACTCACACGAAGGGTCTTTCTGCTCACAAAAGGCTCCCTTAAATAATAATACTATTGTAATAATGATACTTTATTGATCCCATGGGGAAATTCTCTTTACGCTTCCCCCACTTGCTTTCTGTTGGTGAGAGCTAGCTGGCCATGAAGGGCAACCTCCTCTTGCAGCACCCAGGGAACTGGGGGTCAAGGACCTTGGACCTGGAGACATGCTTAGGCTGGGCTCAACCTGGCGACCTACCCATCACAGGCTCAACCTGGCGACCTGCCCATCACGCTCAACCTGGTGACCTGCCCATCACGCTCAACCTGGCGACCTGCCCATCACAGGCTCAGAGGTTTAACCCACAGAGCCTCAGGCTGCCCACTTAAGAATTAACAGCAGCTCTTACATGGTCACATGTCACCTTAAGTGTTCAGATCAAGGAAAGCAGCGTGCAGCTGAGAAACGCATGACATAATCGACAGGGTATCCTTACCTGGAGGAAAGATCAACTAAAACATACCTCTGAGCTTGTACATGGTCTAAAAAGTGTATTTCTCATTAGTTATCTCTGCACTATGGAGATACAGCTACATTTTGTTAAAGTCAATGCTTTAAACATACCTAATTAGTAACTGTCCATAGCAGGGCTGGGTGATCTTATCTGCAAAGAGCCGGTGTGCATGCAGATTTTTGGGGTAGCTTTTAGGGCAGCTGTTCAAACCCAGGTGTGAGGACTCTTCAGCCAATCAGTCCTCTAATTAGTAATCTAATTAGGGAGTTACAGCAGAAACCTGCATAGACAACGGTCCTTTCTGGGTAAGATTGCCCACCCCTGGTTTATAGTGTACAGGCCAGTCAGAGAAACTGTACAAATAGCCATCCATGCATCCATCCATCCATCCATTTTCTGAACTCGCTTGACTATCAGTCTAGCTAATTTTATACCATGAACTTGACATTATTACTTAAAGTTAAAATAGCTGTTTTATTTGTGTGTGACTGTTGTGCATTGCTGTATGCAGTCACACTTGTCAGACACAGCACTGCTGTCATATAGGGACATTCAGTAACTCCAAATCGCATGTAGGGGTGTGGCCCTTCCTAAGGCTCTGGGGCCGGTTGGGAGATGAGACAAACACGGCTCCCTGGTCCCGCCCGAGTCCTGGGTCCAGGCTCAGCGAATAGCACACGCTGATTCTCACAAGCACACCCTGGCCATACCCAGGCCCAACAGTAGGGGCAGCATTGCACTTAACGTGACACGAACACTGCAGCAGGAAGCTGAGGGATTCTGCAGATTTATAATACTGTATCAGGTCCCGCTCTCCCCTGCCTGAACTGAGCCTGTGTCTGTTTTTAAAGCCATGCAATGCGGCACAACCCTGTCCTGGACAGAAGGATTTACTTACAATGGTTAAGGACTCAAAGCTGAGGCAGCTTCCATCCACTCACCAATATCCAGAGGGAGCCCTTGTCCACACTAACAATAAAAAAAATTCCATTCACCTGCACACACTGCCTGAGAAATAATCCTCTCTGCATCACCAGGGAAGGCTGAGTTTGAGTTACCACGGTCTAAAACACATCCTGGCTTATTTCCACAAGGCCAATAAAAGCCACCAAAGTGGGATATTGTGTATTTGAAACAGTTTGTATAGTGGCCAAATCGTATCAAACCAGAGATTAATATTCATCTATAATCGGTGACAATAAGGCAATGATTCCACATTTGAAAGCCCGTTTTGGGTCCCACTGTTTTTGATTTACGCCTGTTCTCTCTCAGGTCAGTATAAATCACAGCTCCCTGCAGAAATGTTTTATCGCCACACATTTACTACACACATATATTATCTCTCTCATTTTGCAAGACAATTGAATGCTGGCGAATGCTGGTAAGTCAGCTGGAAGAAGCAGATTAATGCTTTATACTGATGGAGGTGCTGCATTTGCAGTGAGAGGGAGACACAGTGCTGCATTTGCAGTGAGAGGGAGACACGGTGCTGCATTTGCAGTGAGAGGGAGACACGGTGCTGCATTTGCAGTGAGAGGGAGACACGCACGCTCACACGGCCCAACCAGCCGCTGATGGCTCATTCTCCCACATCTCTGTTCATCTCTGCTTCCGCGATCATTCCTGCCCGATAAAACTGACAAAACATTCGGGAAAAAAAACAGATCGATAAATCGCTTGTCTTATAGAGATGCTAGAACACTGCAAATTTTAATTTCCAGTTAGAATGTTTTGAGGGACGTACTCAGATAATCTATTGTCACAAACACCCCAAACAATGTCTGTATGTGCGCCTAACAGTGCCTCACAACTGCTTCCAATCTAAAGCTTCCTGATGTCTAAGCTCCACGGGGCCTGATTGCCCCAGTCTGGAGACGAGGTCCTGTGGGGGGGGGGGGGCACAGTGGGAGGGGGGCAGCTCAGCTCTGCCACTCGCATTTCTCTCTCTCTCTCTCTCTCTCTGTTCTGCATCATCTGCCTTGCTCAACCTTGCTAGTGCAGAAAGTCAGAATGTTTGCGGGAAAAACCAAAGCTGGTACACGTGTATCTGCGGCGGAGACGTGGCCTCATCCGAAAGTTTGCCCAGCGCCACTGGGTCTGAAGAGTTGGCCACTTAGAAACGTCTGACAGGACATGCAGTCACGCTTCACTGCCAGTTGTGCTGCATTTTGAGCTGAAACGACATGAGGGGTGAGCGCGCAGTTCAAAGACTTCCGACTTTTCCGGCGTTCAAACGGTGTAATACAGGAACACACTGTGCGGACTGTATAGCCCTAAAAGAGCTGCCTCATTACCAGAATAATGTTCCCCCCTGTGGTTTATATAATGGTACCTTGGTTTTTACTGGGACATCCATAAAAGGGGTAAGCTCGCCACTTTAGATGGCTGACCTCAAAAATGCGCCCCAGCCAACGTGAGGAGCCGCACCCACAATGCAGTTGGGGTGCCTGCTAAGTGCCCATGGGCGAGAAAGTAGAAAAGTACCCCTTTGTCCTATCAGGTGGTCCCTGCAAACTGCAGTGGGTTAGCCAAGGTCAGCTGCCTGCCTGCAAGTCACTGCCAGTGAGCCCTGGGTCTTCTGAGTGCAGTTTAATGAGAATGCTTTTAGACCCTGTGAAACACCAGTCCATGGAGAAAGGGTATTTAGAATGACATTTTAAAATATTATCTTACCAGTGTTTATTTTTGGTGCATTCATATTCTTATTGCTAATTTGTGAGTTTCACTTTGAGTTTACTTTCGTGTTATGTGCTGGGTGTTCAGTGTATGTCATTTTCTTTGTATATCATAGATTTACATTGTATGTCACTAAGTATTATATGTGTTATATATTGTTATTTGTGGTAGTAGGTGTACTAATAGCATTATAATATTTTTCTATGTATTATAATTGTTACTGTTGTTATTACTGGTGGTAGTAGCAGTAGTAATAGCAAATATTTACTTTATATTTTTTGGCAAAAGGCAAGATAAAGTGAATTTAAGCCTTGTTTTCCCAGGGCCTGGATTAAGGTAAAGAATGAAAAGTACCATAATCAGATTTGAGCTCTCAGATCTCACCAATCAGATCTGATTTCTTGAGATGGAAACAGTCACAAAAACTATTTTTCAGTTTTTTTTCTATATAAATTGCAATATCATAATAGTTATTACATAATAATAATTAATAATTATTATTAATAAAATTACAAGTACTTTAATAATGCCTGTTAGATATCACATACTTTAATTGGATTAACATTTAATTTACATTTAGCTTGATTCATGGACATACTATATTATTATTGATGCCATTTTGGACTACTCTCAAATATTACATTTGGGCTTGTAAGCACAAGATCATAGAAATGTATACACAGAAGGGAAATGCCTGCATTCAGTTCTGCTGGGTTTGTCAGAGACAGTTCTGGCCAGCTACTCTCTGAAATGTTTTATCCTCTCTGGGCAGCATAGCCACGCCAACAATAATATACACTAAAGAGGCTGCAATTGTAGATAGAGAAATGTGACCCATGATGCTCTTTGGGACAGAGGAAAGAGCAGCGCGGGGTGGCCTTCAACTACTGTGTACATGTCCAAACACCACCATCACATTCGCTGGTAGGTCACCTAGTCATACAATACACAGAGATTATATTAAATTAGATGTCACCAAAATTTCTTGTTTAAAAAAATTACAGGTGCATGGTTTACCTAAGAAATAAAACACCAAGTTTCAAATTTGTTACCTCAACCATCCATTTTCTGAAACCGCTTATCTTATTCAAGGTTGCGAGGGGTCGGGAGCCTACGGGCATAAGGCAGGGAGCGACCCAGGATGGGGCGCCAACCCATCGCCGGGCACACTCACACACCATTCGCTCACACACCATTCGCTCACACACCATTCGCTCACACACCATTCACTCACACACCATTCGCTCACACACCATTCACTCACACACCATTCACTCACACATCATTCGCTCACACACCATTCGCTCACACACCATTCGCTCACACACCATTCGCTCAGACATGCACACCTATGGGCATTTTGGTAACTCCAATTAGCCTCAGAATGTTTTTGGACTCTGGGGGGGTGGGGGGGGGGGGACTGGAATACCCAGAGAAAATCCTGCAACAACAGAACATGAGAACATGAGAACACGAGAACATGCAAACTCACACAGAGGGATGAGGCAACAATGCTAACCACTTCACCAACCAATCTGCCATTTTTATTTTTAAACCATTTTTAACACTTGTTACTTCTTATTTCTTAATTTATTCTGGAGCACCCCAGTGCTCCTGGCTAACACACGGCCGCACGCTGGATCCGCCCCTCCTGTCCTCAAGAATCTGTCCATCTGTTAGTCAGGAACCATCTCCTGTGTGGATCATTGGATCATTTGTCTTTCAAATGCTTCCTGATTACCTGTATTGACAGCAACACCCCCAGCTGTGCATGGTAATGTAAGTAAGCTAAACACACAAATGAATTACTTTATCATACAAAATCATACAAAGTTATTTATTGTATGATTTTATATTTTTGAAGAGTGAATTAAAATCTCCCAATAGAATACACTTCGAGTATTTTAGTGACATGTCTCTAGTTTAAATGAAGAAAAAAAATAAAAATACCTGCCAATAATCACCCCGCAATGGGATTTAAATTGTGAATGCTTTCATACAGTAAGTGCCAGAGGCAGAAAAGATCTGTAGCACATGTCAAACCTTAAAATATTTAAGTCTTTATCTGTGAAAAATAAAGTGATACAACTTCAATACGGGAAGCACTGGAAAGGGCTACGCTGAAGAAATCAAGGTAAAAATCAAACAGATGTAAAGATTAAAAGGCAATATCAAACATAGACATCTTATAGTGCAATAAAGGTGCATGGCATTGAAGTGACAGTTTTTAATCATTTTTTTCCCAGAAGCCCTGTGTAGAGGAACGCAGGTGTGGTGGTAAGGTGTAAATACCTGAGATGGGCGGCAGGACAGCTGAGGTAAGCTGAGGGGGGCTGGGGGGATAGGAAGGGGGATATGGTGGGGAGGGGGGGTGGTTGGCTAGTGGGGGGTGGACATGGACCAGGCCCCCTCCATCCTCCAGACGGAGAAGGCGTAGCTGAGCCGCTCGTGGGCCAGGTAGCTGGAGCTGGCCAGCTTGCCGTGCATCTCGTCGCTCTGCAGCACCTGGTACAGGAAGTCGATGTACCGCGAGGCCAGCTTGAGGATCTGGATCTTGCTCAGCTTGTCCGAGGGCAGCGTGGGGATAATCTTCCTCAGCGAGGCAAAGGCGTCGTTCAGCGACTGGGTGCGCTGCCGCTCGCGCACGTTGGCAATCACGCGCTGCGTGTGCAGGTCCTCGAAGGGCTGGGTGCCGCGGGGGGCGGGGCTCGCGCCCTGCTGGCCGACCGCAGCCACTGCCGCGGGGGGGCTCTTCTTGGGCCGCTTAGCTCCTGGTGGCAGAAGGTGGGGGGGACTGCCGGCTGACCTTTCCTCAGCCTCACTGTTGTCATTCCTGGGGCACGGCCCTCGCTTACGGCTCCCGCTCGACCCCGTCTTTGGGGGGCGCTCCGCGTCTTCCCCCCGGGCTGCTCGGCTCCCTTCTGGTGAGCGTGTGTAGGACAGTTCCTCACGCATGCCGGCTCCTCTTGGAGGTTCTCTGCCTCGCTTCTCTGCCTCGCTTCTCTGCCTCGCTTCTCTGCCTCGCTCTCGCTCCGATTCCTCAGGCCTGTCACTAGCACAGGCTGCTCACTCGCAAGCTGTGGACCAAGCTCTGCTTTTAAGGGACAGGCTGCCAAATAAAAAGAAAAAATGTGCCAGAGAAGTATGCTGGTGCTAACCCATCTGTCCCCTATGGTAGACCTGGACGGCTTTTCTCTTCTGCAGCTGCATGCGTACTGAAAGCACCCCTGGCCCGCTGTCCGCTCCACGCTGCAGCCCACCAGTACGAGCTTCTGGTCCTCTCCGCTCCACGTCTACTGTTCTTATAATGCGAGGGGCCTGGCGGGGCATCTGATTGGCCACCCTGAGGTGGAGGGCGTGGCGAGGTCTGCAAGATCTGAAAAGGGATGCCGGCGTATTTTGGGGAGGGGGGGTCAGCTGGGTTGGCCAATCCGCCAAAGCAGTGGTAAAATTGTCTGAAGTTTATGCGTTCCAGATTTTGCCCGAAAACAATTTGCTATCTGCCGCCCCCACCCCCCAATTTCCCGTTTCTGACCCCTGACTGCACTTACCGAACACCACAAACAAACTTTTGGGTTTAGAGAGACAGGAAAGAAATTTGTACATTTTAAAAACGTGGAAAAAGGTTAAAAGCATGGCATGTATTTTCATTTCCCGTTAATTGACAGGTAGCCTTCCGCACTCAGATCGCCCTCTATCTGTTGAACGAGTAACTCCTTCCCAAAATCAGGGTTAGCATTTTGAAGAGAGCCAGCCAAGACCCACAAGGATTCAGGTGAACCCAGACAGGACAGTAAAGACTGTTAGTCAAGAAACCACAGGGAGCAGCAGAACGGATCTGGTCAAAGGGGACAAACAGGAGCAACTAGTGGGGAAGAGGTACAGTAAATTTGCCAAGAGACATTAAAATATGTTGCTTATAGTTTACTGCTTATGACTATCATATTTTAAATGTTACAGCATGTTTCACTATTTTTCCAGCAGACAATAATCCAATAAATTGCAGACAGTTCAATTGACATTAATTGTGTTGGATGTGTGCATTTCCTATATAAGAAAAATAAATCAAAAAAGGATTTTTGTTTAATTTGAAAGCTAAATTCTCCATGTTTTGCAAAAAAAACTGCAGTGTAGTGAATCTTCTGAGGAATGGCACTCCTGCCAAAACTTCAAAGGCAAGGGTGAAAATTGTTTAAGAAGCTGTGAAGAACTGAGAAATAACATTCTAGGATCTGTAGGCATTCTGTGCCTTGGCTGAGGTCAGCGGTTTTGTCATGGGACACATGGCCGAATGGCGGGATTGAATGCCACTCACCAAGAACAACACCACTGGTCATCTGAGCTGGGCCAAAAATGACCCGGGCAATCCTCAAGAATACTGGGAACATCTCCTGCTGACAAGATGAGTCAGACATGGAAATTTTTGTATGCAGCAAGACAAAAACATGAAACATAGCAGGAAAATTGAATCAGAATGATGGGGGAAGGAAAACTGGTCAAAGGCCAAACTTAAACCCCAATGATATGTTGTGGCAAGACCAGAAAGAAGCTCAAAACCAGCAAACATTGATGTGAAGCAGTTTGGCATTAGAGTAGATGGCATTCAACGGTCCTGCAAGAGCCTGGGTGATAAGAAGAAGGAGTGTTTGCATGGTGCTAAAAGTGGTGCAACTAGTTCTTCATTGTAAAGGAGTGACTTTGCTTCCACACAAAGATATTGCACAAGCTCCTTTAATGAGTCAATGAGAAATATTGAAATGTTATTGCTTTAGCATATGTTGACAGCGCGCTCCCTGTATAGAAAGAAAAGCCTTAAAAATATTTTCGAAGTACTCACAGCTTCTTGTTCTATAGTTGTTCCAGTTTATTTGGCCCCCAGCTCTTCACTAAGTTAAAGATAAAGATACCAAATATCATAAATATATCATGTCTAATTAATTTTATATTGAATATATTTTTACTGTCATATGTCTGGATGACCATATTATATTGAAAATTTTGGGGTGATATATAATAAGAGAAACAAAATTATAACTCTGTGCTTACCTAGAACATAAGAAATTTTCAAAGGAGAGGAGGCCATTCGGCCCATCAAGCTCATTTGGGGAGAACTTAACTAATAGCTCAGAGTTGTTAAAATCTTATCT
>JAODLC010000113.1:22093660-22109214 GCA_026781145.1 Hippopotamyrus pictus
CAACTAGAGGGTGAGCAGGGGCTGCTCTCGAGGGGACGCCGAGGCCGAGCGAGAGTGGGGGGAGGCGGGACAGGCATGGAGCTGAGCAGCAAACATCCCAGCAGCACGTGGCCTGCATGTCCCATCGAAGGCTCTCAGGCTCAGCAGCTATACTGCTGTCGCTGAGAGGGTGGGGGTCCTTACGCAGG
Source organism: Hippopotamyrus pictus (assembly GCA_026781145.1). NCBI lineage: Eukaryota > Metazoa > Chordata > Actinopteri > Osteoglossiformes > Mormyridae > Hippopotamyrus > Hippopotamyrus pictus. The sequence continues at coordinate 22,093,849 of JAODLC010000113.1, forward strand.
GGGAGCAGAATTAGAGAAGGGGCTGGGCCAGCGGCAGATGGGAAAGCACGGTGTAAAAAAGAGGGCAAAAACCCTGCAAATGAAACCAGATGCAGGACTGGGGAGATTCCTTTCATCTGCTGCTGCACAACCTGATTGATGCTGCACGTTTCCACAACTGAAGAAACGACACAAAGCTTGGGCAGCCTGCCAGCACTCTCCGATTCTTCTTCCTTTTTCTTCACCCTCAACAAAAATTAAAAAATAGTATAAAATTATGGAAGAACTCCGCAAGCGTTCAAACTGGAAAGGTCACGACAGAAGGAGGAATATTAGTGGAAAGCATTCCGACTTGGGGTTTAGACAGTAAGTTAATCATAAGCAGAAATAAATTCTGTACCTGTTTACACAGCTGTATAGTCTGTGCATGTTGTAAACCAATCAATCCTTGTGTTAACCGAGGTGGGTAGTTCAGGTCCAGAGAGTAAAAATCCAAACATAGATTTTATTTCAACCAACCAGTTGAGTACTCTGTGACTCTTTATACTCAGCTGGTTGGTAGAATCATACTCTTGGTCTGACTTTTAATCTCTGGACCTGAACTACCCACCTATGTGCGTTAAAAAACAAAACATTTTTGGAAGCCCTGTGAGATTTACTGACATTTTGCTCTCATAAACAGCTTATTTTGGAAAGTAAACTCTTTTGCTATAGCAGGACTCAATTTATCTTGTTCTGGGACAGAAATATAGTTGTTACTCAGAGCAAAAACACACTATTGACTCACAACTTAAAAGAAAAAAAAAGCCATTTCTGCACCAATTGGAGTTTTCCGTCTTTTATTGCATTTATGTGGAATATTTTCCCCCCTCAGAGTGAGCTTGAAAACAACAACAGTATCATTATTATGAGCCAGTGACCCTTTTTCTCAATGAAAACACATACCAAAGCCCTTTGGCAATTAACAGTCTCTAAGACGTCCAGCACAGACTGCACAGTCTGAATATTTGTGACTAAATTTAGCAACAAAAAAGACTTCAAATTTGAGATTGTGCCTCCCAGGACTGCGCTAATGATGCCATTTTAATGACACCTGGCTGGTCCTTGGTCAAATTTATAACAGGGCCAGTGGACTGAATAAAAGCTAAAGACAGCCCCTCCTAAAGAAGACATTTTAATTTTTACCTTCCATGAGAAGTGGAGTTCTCTCTATTGTTTTCAACTGCTCACAATCTTATTCCTCAGGAGACCAGTTGTCTTGAACTGATTTACTTAATGAGCTGATTTTTGCAACATGAGTAAATGCACACGGAGCATCTTTGGCTGCGTGTTAAAGGACAATCAGAAAAACACACCCATCCTTGGCTGAGATGCAGTTCATGGGACAGCCACAGGTCTCCGTGGTATCCAGGTCGGCAGCCGCCAGTGTCAGATGACCCACGGCGCTCTTTGAAGCCCCCACTGAGGGGGGCACTCCTCCAATCAGCAAGACTTGAGTCCTGGGCAATTTAGACCTGGGTAGGTTTCAATCATTGAAGATCAGAAAAAAACAGGGATCAGTTCATCTTTGAGCGACCCAAGCATAGTGTCCACTCCTTTTTGCGTGACTAAAAATGATCAAAAAAGGGGGGAACGGGGAAAAAAAAAGCTGGCAGATGAAAATCTAGCCTTGAATGATCCTCTTTTTTTCATCATGTGTGCTGAACAGCATTATTTCAGCCTTACCTCACCATATTGAGCCTTAATTTATCATAACATTCAGCAGTGAGGCCTCTCTGAAGAGTGCGGCTTTCATGTGTGAATTTGCTGATGTCCTGGGACAGCTCCAGTTACGGCGTGTTGGGCCTGCGTGGATGCAGGCGGCCTGTCTGTGCTCCTGTTACGGCGTGTTGGGCCTGCGTGGAAGCAGGCGACCTGTCTGTGCTCCTGTTACGGCGTGTTGGGCCTGCGTGGAAGCAGGCGTCCTGTCTGTGGTCCTGTTATGGCGTGTTGGGCCTGCGTGGAAGCAGGCGGCCTGTCTGTGCTCCAGACTCGCCGCTCCTTTATCAGATTCGCACACATACTCATCAAATTCCTGCAAAATTATTATTCTGACATCAGATTTGTGTTTTACATATTCTATATTCAAATTTATCTTAAGGTCCCATCAAACACACACAAACACATACACACATACACAAAATACACAAGTATTTTTACTTGCCGAGTACCACTCAATCCAGAAGCATGTGTTTGAATTTCTGCTACTTTTATTGAAGTGCTTGAGGAATCATTCCTGAGCTGCTTTTTGAAGATTTTTTTCCAACCAAAAAGTAGCCAGTTATTTTGTACGATCAAAATATCTCAGCAGTTTGATTTCTCCATCTCCGCACCTTGCCAAGCCCTCATCTGCTCATGCACACAGATGTCCATTAAGAGCTCAGTTCGTAAGGATGTCCCTATAGAAACGGTGCAGACTTTGACACCACTGAAACCCAGGGGAACACTGGATCACTTGCTGTAGACCACCACAGCTCAAGGTAGGATGGGACATCACTGGACACTTTGTACCTGTTGTAGACCACCACAGCTCCTGGTTGGATGGGACCACGAAACACTTTGAGCCTACTGTAGACCACCACAACTCCAGGTAGGATGACACTGCCAGACACTTTGTACCTGCTGTAGATCAGCACAATTCCAGGTATGATGGGACCACTGGAGATTTTGTATCTGCTGTAGACCACCACAAATCCAGGTAGGATGGGATGAATGGAGACTTTGTACATGCTGTAGACCACCACAATTCCAGGTAGAATGGGACCACTAGAGACTTTGTATCTGCTGTAGACCACCACAATTCTAGGTAGGATGGAACCACTAGAGACTTTGTATCCGCTGTAGACTACCACAACTCCAGATAGGATGAGACCACTGGAGATTTTGTACCTGCTGTAAAACACCACAATTACAGGTAGGATGATACCACTTTTTAAACTCTCTGCAATCCTGTACAATTTAACAAACTCCAAATTAAATTCTAACTCTACTTACTCTCATCTACAATTCACTATAGAATCCTTCATAATCTATTATAACTGTCAGTATAAGAATTAAGGATGCTTTATACTGCATTATGAAGGTATTTAGAGTGGATTATAGATGAGACAGAATCTTCACAGAACATTCATAATGCATGATAGATATGGCTATAATGTGCTATGCCTTTTTTTAAATAGTTATAGCCATGTTTATAATACTTTATGAATTCATTATAATGTATTATGAAGGTATCTATAATGCATTATACATGACTGTAAAGTGTTACCAATAAGATTCGTCAAAATTAAAAATAAAAACTATAGACGGCCAATAGGGGCCCCCTGATCACTAGGCAAGCCTGTTCATTAATCTGCCTCAGCTTCACAAAAAGTGCGGCCTCATGCCTTTAGCCAGCAGGCACGTCCCCATATGGACCCTGGCTGGGGATGGCACGGCAGGTGGCGAAGTAGAGAACGGCATAGGTTCTGGGTTTGGGGCTCCTGACGAAGGTGTCATTAACCCTAACGAGGAGCCCAGCCTGGCCAGGCAGCACAGGGATGACAAAGGCCTCTGCTGGTACAACGACACAGATGTGGGGCTGGGTTATTACAAAGAGGGAGAGAGTGGCATTACACAACTCACAGAGCACTGCCCTCTACTTAATCTAAAGCATTATTCACTCTGTTCATCCTAGAAAGTCACATGAATCCAGGGGAGGGTTTGCTCAGGGAAATGGTCTGGTGACTGGAGAACTGGATTGTCCAGAACACTGACCTTCCAGTTGGGACTCCAACTGTCTCAGCACACACCCTTCCAGGCTGAACGGGCACAGCCACATCAACTTTCATGGATACTGAGAAGCAACTGAATGCTCACAGATGTGTTTGCTACGGTCATTGGATCTCCATCTATCAATGACAGCAAAGGTAATTGTGTTCAGAGAAAGGGGTTTTGGGTGTGGCATCCAGTGTTGGGCATTTCAGGTCCAGAAGCTACAAATCCAGACCAAGATTTCCTTTCTACCAACCAGCTGAGTACTCTGTGACTGTGATTCTTTATGCTCAACTGGTTGATAGAAACAAAATCTTGGTCTGGATTTGTAGCTTCTGGACCTGAAATGCCCAACACTGGTGGCATCCAAGCCTGAGTACTGCATTCACTTCCTGCCACGCTGATGTGGGTTTTATTGCTTCCTGAACTTGGGAAGAAAGGGAGAAGAAATCAGGGGCTTGCACCCCACTTGCAGTGTTATGCTGACAGTACGTCTGGCGTAGAAGAACTCACAACCAAGAGACCAAAAAAAGACCTGAGGAAGTATTCTGTTCCTGACCTCCAAAAAAATGACATGGGCTAACCTGGCTAAAAAAATGGACGAAGAGCAAGACGATGAGCTCATTCCACGGCTGCTACGGCTTGATGTTTCACATGAGCTGTGCTCTGAGAATAAAAAGCATCCAAGGATCACTTGGAAATCTCAGCCAAGAAGCCTGGGGAGCAGTAAACATAACTACCTGAACCCCAACAGGATCTCTGTCGTTTCTCCATTGCAAGATCCATCACTACCAGAATAAACCCCCACCAGGCCTTTCAGTTAAAGCTCAGCAGCCCGGGCACAGGGAGGTGGGCTCTGTGGGCATCTGCACAGCCATGCTCTGCTCAGCATCTGGAGAAGCAATCCTGCCCCCAGCATGCTGAAAAAAGAACACAATGATGAATAAACACACATTGTTTCAGTTGATGCAAAAAACGCACAAAACTGAGCATACATCTACTGTTTTTTTGGTTATTTAATTGACCACTAAAAGCTCTGCTGCTTCCACGTCTGGGAGAAAACTTCAATGCATTTCAGCTGCCTGCCCAACTCTTCCACTTCCAGGGAGGGAAGGAGACGGAGACGGACGGCACATTTAACAGTCACCCCACTTCAAAGGACAGGTTACAACCCACCACTAAGTCGCCTGACTTGCCAATTTTTTTTCCTTTTTTTATGTGGGCTTGGAACGGCAAATTCCTTTTGATTAGAAACCACCCCCAGCAAATCCTGGCCCCGCTTGTGCGTTGGTGCCGTCGCCCTTCCTCCAGACTGGAAACGCAGCAGGCCTGAATGACCTCTCAGCCACATTCAAGGAGGTCCCAAATATTGTGCTGCTTCACAGAGGTGCCCTGAAAAAGTGAACCGTAATACGTGGAATTTGCTTTTGTCTTTCTTTGTGTGGGAGGCTGTGATCTGAGGATGGCAGATTTTTAATCCATTCCTGTATTGCCCCACTTTTTTATTCCCAGTCTACTGTAATCTTATTTTTGTTTCCCCTTTATTATGGGTCTCACGTGAATATAGAATGGCAAGCTGGTAACCCATTCATCTTCCATCCACTTATGTCGGTCGGGGTCACGAGGGGCATCTGCGGCTTACGCCAGGTTGCACAGGGCACGAAGCTGGGCTCCAGCACACGTGGGATGCCAGTCCATTGCAGAGTGCCCACATACTCACATACTAGGGCAATACAAGCAGGCTCTGGCTTAAGAACGTCTGACTGACGGGCAACTCATGCTTACAAATGCATCGGCATAAAAACAAGTTATATACAACAGTTTGTAATAATGACAACTTGCCATAATGAGCGCACGCACTACTTACTGAAGCTAGTGAAAAGGTGCGGCTTGAGCGATTCGACTGCTTGAGGTACAGTACAGTACATAGTTCATTTTTATTATTACTGTGTAATTACTGTTCCGATTTACCAACAAATTCGACTTAACATACAGACTTAGGGAATGGATCTGCTTCATAACCTGAGGACTGCCTGTTCAGGTCTACATCTGTGTACTGTAGGAGGAATATCCAACGGAAATCTGCACAATATGAAAGAACGTATGATTTTCACACTTTACACTGGCTGAAGGTGGAATTTGACACTGCAGGGGAACAGTGCTGCTCACTGAGCCACCACACAGCCACTGGAACTGACTGATCCTCCTTAAACCCATGAAGTGGATTGCAACAGAGCCTCTTAAACAAGATTTGGTTTCCCAATAACAAAACGTGTTCTGCTCACTACAGCGGAATGCAACTCCGTACATCCATAGTTTCCATCTGTCATCATCATCATCGCACAGCAAACAGCCATGCCCTTTGCTAGTCATGGAGACCCCCAAAGGGTATAATGACTTGCCTGGCATATTACAGTAAGCTTTGACCTCTTGTGTTTTTTGCCCCATTTTCCCAGCACAGCCTCAGCAGTTGCTGACTGCTTCCTGGCACTGAACTCAGAGGCTCAGCCTGCAGAATGCTGAGTTTCTCCAATGGAGCTGGAAGAGCGTGATTAGAACGCAACGCCGTCAGCATCCCCCTCAGCCCTCCAGAAACAGCAAGACCCACCTGTTCCAGGAAGGCCTCAGCTAGCCGCCAGCCGCCAGCCATCCCTAGGCTGCTTATCCTGAATACCCTTAGCAGGCCTTATAGATTTCGTCCCCATGTATGGTGTAGCTCCCGTTCTGATGATTTCTTACATTTGGTACTGGGCATTCGTTGGAAGCTCAGAATAGCTGTGCTTATGCATGTATGCTTGTGATGTATTTTCTCCCTCACCGGTACGTCACGTTTGATTAAGGTGTCTGATAAATAAATGTGCTGTAAATGTAACACACTCCCGATGATTAGGAAGCAATAATTCAAATGAAGCAAAAAACGTGAGTCTTTAAAAAACTCAGCTTAAGGTAAAAGACTATAGTGGGGGTTAGAATAACTCGAGGGACCCCCCCCCCCCCGAAAGTCACTCTGAAACCTCAGCCAGGAAGACCTGGTATCTGAAGCCTACAGACCAAGTTCATCCTCCATATTCAGAATCAGAGCAGTGCACAGACTGGTCCGGACTCCAGAAAGGGCCTGACCTTCATCACCCCGTGTCCATCCTGCACCGTGTCTCAATGACTGGCATCAGTCGGACTACGGGTTCACCGTCCTATGCAGAAGCTGCTGTTAACACCGGCACAGAGACAGCTGCATTTGGAGTGGTACCGTAACCGGGAGGCACAGACTGATGACGAGTGACGTCGTACCATGTTCAGAGATGAATTGTGTGCGTATGGTGGCGCCAAGGGGAGAGGACTGATCCTGCTAATGTTGTGGAGAGACACACTGGCATTACTCCTGGCATCATGGTGTGGGGAACTATAGGGTATGGCTTCAGGTCATCTCTGGTAGTGATTCGGGGGACCCTGAGGGCACAGCGCTACGTCAGTGACATCCTGCGTCCGCATGTCTTACCTCTCCTGAGACAGCACCTTGGTATAGCCTTTCAACTTGACAACACTGATCCACACGCCACGTGTGTCTATGGACTGCCTGTGTCATGTTGAGGTCCTCCTGTGGCCAGCCAGGTCCCCCGATCTTTCCCCAGTCTAACAGGATCTCGAGGGCCAGTTACAACATGTGTGTGTGTGTATATATATATATCTGCACAACCTGACATACAATGCTTGAGTTATTAATAGAAAGTACAAAATGTAACCCAAGTTGTACTAAACCATTATGACAGAAAAGCCAGAGATTAATTTAAAAAAATTTAATATATTGCATTTTTTTTACACTATTCCACATACAACCATCACACAAGTATTGCTTTAAAAATGCTTGACATTTCATTGTGTCAGTCTGATGTGGCAGTTCCCAAACACAAATGACAAGACTCTTCAACCTTTAAATTAACAGAATAAAATACATTCCAAGGGAACTGAGCACCGGCACAACGTCACCACTGATCAGTGTGTATGTTTCAGAGTAAAAAAAAAAAAAGCAGGAATAGTGGATACTGACTGTTGTCTGGGATTCTCTCGCAACCACAGTGCAATTAGGGACTTTAACAGCCCACCAACTGAATTCAGTATCAATTCATACTGTTCAATTCAGTATCCACAGCTTCAAAAACATGCATCTATGGTGCTCTCTTTGGATCATGGTCTGGAAGGTTAGCTCTGGATCAGCCAGGCGGAGGGTCGAGCTTCCATTAGGGCGCCCTTACTGGCTTTACTGCTTAGGAAGGAGAGAGCCCGAGCCTGCTGGACCCTCCGCACAGCACTGGATGCATCCCATGAGTCTGTGGCCGGGCAGTGCACTGATAAGCAGCCTCCCCTGCACTCTGAACTCCAGCTCTGCTTGTGAAAAACAAGCCAGCTTGCCTATTCACATCAATCATATAAGTGCCATTTTCTGTACAACAGCTAAACAACAACCAAAACACACACTTGCCATTAACAGGAACACTGTGAGGAAAAAATGGATCAAGGATTTTGAGAGAATGCTAGTTATTTCTAATAACCTGGAACATTCTTAGGCTGAAACATTTAAAGTGTTCAGGGATGAATGCAAGGGATAACAAGGCTTTTTAAAGTAAACAGAGCAAACTGTAACCAAGTGGCTCCACCCAGTGGTGAAAAGACAGACTGCATGGAACAACAAATCCACAGAAAATCAAATGGCTGCTTTGTTAGTGAATACTAAGGGATGAACTTATTAACATAACTTCAATAACAGGACAATAACTAACATAAAAAAATCAGAACACCACCGTATGCCAGTGGGTATACAAACACTGCCGTGCTTGCTAACAGGCTAAGCCACACCACAAACAGACCTTTGCATATCCGTCAGTAGAGACCACAAGCCACCTAGGATGTGACCACTGCCACTAGAGAAGTGATTAGTGTATTCTTATTTATAGGAAAGGCTTTCTGAGTAGTTAGACGATCTGGTTTAAAAATACCATATATTTAAAATTAAAAACAACCCAGAGCATAAGCTCTCATAGTTTGCCCTCTGGGTCATGACCTATTCTTCTAAAGGAATATAGTAACAGATGTATACATGTTAAACCCACAGATGTAAAAATAGGATATAAAGTCAGAGAACAGTAGCACAGAAGGCCTCAGCACTGGAGGGAATGACAGCCAAGCAGAGGCCCTCGTTTGTCTTCTAAGAGCTTGTGCTTTCATAGCCAGCTCTCCGCTTTCTGGCCTCACTCCGCATTTGTCCAGCGAGCTGCAGCTCAGGGTGCACCAGCCTGGGCAATCAGAAGTCACTGAGGATGCTGATGTCTGCAAACTCATTCCGGTAGCGCTGGGCATACAGGCCAAGCAGGAAGGCCCACTTCAGGGTTATGAAGCTCCACACGGACGATAAGTAGAAACTCCTGACGTCAATCACAGCTAAATCACATTCAGAAAAAGATTGGGGAAACGACTTCAGTCAAATCAAGGAGACGGTAGATGAGGGCACTCTGATATACAAGAAAAAACTAAGGAGTTTAATAATTACTTCCTCAGTATTCTGTTTCCTATTAGTAAACAGACACTGTGCAATACTAAATGTCATAATATACCTCAAAAGTTACCATACAATCTTTACTATATGCAAATAATTTACAAATGTAAACTTTGCAGTAAACATTACACCATAACAATTCTCCATTTAAATAATACTGAAGAAAGATATAGAAGATATTGTTATTGTCAGTTGTGGGCAGGGTTCCACTAATCCACTAACTACTAATTAGCAAAGCTAATTTTTTCATTAGCAGATTAGCATTTCCGCTAACTTTGAAAATGTTAGCAGACCAATTAGCTTCCACCAAATTTAATTTAGTTTCTCTCAGGTAAAGTGAATGAAGTTTAATGGTCAAAAACATTTGTAAGCCTTAAAATCATACATATTTGTTCGTCTCTGTTGAGCATGTCTGCAACAGTTTATCTGACATGCTATTGGCTGACTACGTGTAAACACAAGACATAACTGATCGATAACTTGTCGGATTTAAGTTAGTCCTGTATCACGAAGATAGATTTGTTGCTTAGCCAGAACTTGTACCAAGGCACCCTAGTTTAGTAATGGACAATTTTTAATAGAATATCAAAATCATTTAGTGAGCTGTGAATTTTGCTCCTGGCCAGATGTGGTCCACGGGCCTTGAGTTTGATATTCTAGAACAGTGATTCTCAACCTTTTTTGCACCGCGACCCAGTTTTTACCATGCCAGCTCCGTTGCGACCCTATGTCAAGTATAGGTTTGATCAAGCATGCAGTGTACTCTGCAATTTATGCCAATCAATGCCTATCACACAGATCTGATTTGATGTGCCAGTGAACTTTAAATTAAGCATCTGTGGTTTGGCTTTTTGTATTGGTTGAGTGTTCACTAGTTTTGCACTAAGCATCTGCAGACCCAAGACCCATTTATATAGGTTAACTCTACGACTGGGCTGGTAAATCTGAACGTGGATCAGCATAGGAGCTTGCTGGTTTGAACATGCTTATATTTCCAAATCTGCCTCGCAACCCTGTCAGAACTTGGGTCACGACTCATGGGTTGAAAATCACTGGTCTAGAAAAAAAATTAAATGCAATGTGGAAGGACTGCAGGTGAAGGGAAGACTTACACTGCTTCTGCATGATGGCAATGGAGAGGAAGGTGAAGAAGGCAATCACAGCCAGTAAACAGAAGAGGGCACTGATGAAGAGGAAGAACTTCAACCCCTTCAGCCATGTGCGCCAAAAGTCCTGCAGGTACATGATGTGGGTGACAAGGGCCCAGAGCGCCAGCACACCTAGGAAAATGCACAAACATGGGAGTTCCTGACGACACCCTCAAGGAATATTAGCAACACTGTTTTGCAGTTTGACCAATTCAATCTAAAGGCAAATTACCATAAACCATGACTGTACATTCAGAAGCTCAAAGTACACGCCCAGCATAATGCCACAAACTACAGCACAATATCCCATGAAGCAATGCACATACAGGTCAGGCTGATTGCAAAGACTCTTTGCTTTTTCTTTCACTTTGGTATAGTAGTGCAGCTAGTGCCAGACCCCCCAAATGGTCAGCTTCAACTACACTGAATCAACAAAGAATACAGTGCAACAATTATGGGGTAAAGGCTGGAATCAGACCCACTATAAGTGTAACAAGGTCAACAACCACATAAAGCGATCGGCAGTTGCAGAGCTGGCCTCCATCCCACTGTGTCCCCTGTGAGACTTTTCAAAGAGCAGCCCGTAGAGCTGAACCGCCACCTCATGCTGCTTTGCAGTATAGGCCCAGAAGAAATTCAAACCTCACCAACATTCTTCACACTTCTCTCACAGGTAAAGCCATGTTAGACAACAGTTAAATATAAACAGACTGTAAGATTAAATAAGAGCCGTCATCCGTCCACCTTCCAACCATGTATCCTCAACAGGGCCAATTCCAGGCAGCACAGGGCAGGGAAACACCGTAGATGACCCCTGACCCCACACACACACACACACACACACACACACACACACACACACACACACACACACACACAAAATTACACCACAAGCAATTTAGAAGCACCAATCAGGCTAAGTGCATGTCTTTGGACTGTAGAAGAAAACCCACAGAAAACAGAAACATGCAAAGCCTGCACATGAACACCAGGAGCAGGACTTGAACTCTTCATCCTGGAGCTGCCACCCTCACCTGCATAATACTACAAGGTCTCAAGCAACTAAAATACCTACCAAAGAAAAAGGAGAGAGTTTTGCATACCGTCATCAAACCTCATACCTTATGGACTCCTAGATTGGAATGGTCAAACTATAACTAGGGTGACCAGATAATCCATGTGAGGGAGGACACTTTGAGCTACTTCGGGTTTTACAAACTACTTTCAAATTGAAAAGCTCCTGTGCTCGGCTAAATAGTTCAGCTCTTCTTGTGCTTTGGCTGGTTTGTTTCCTTGATTGAAAGACTCATCCAGCTGTTTCACATTAGCATTAGTGACACATGCATAATTATAGGAGACTGACCATTCAGCACACAGCAAGAACTCAGTGCTCAAGTGAAATCCAGGTCCTTTTAATTGAAATGGTAATTTACAATTCCTGTCCTAGCTCAGAGTGTCCTCCCTGACATGGATTATCTGGTCACCCTACTATAACCCTGTTAAAGGATTTTCCAAATGAACACATTCCTTACGCCAATTTGCACAAATACACCCGACTTTATATATTAATCAAAGAAATTTCAGACATTCTTCGTTGTTCGTGAAATAATACACGGGTACTTTTTTAATTTGAAACCTCAGAGGATCTGATGTTGGCGTTATTATCCCCTAAAATTCAGACTAGTTTGCAATTATGTATACATATAAACTGGAGTATATAATTTTGTAAATTGTAGAGCCACTGAACAATGTCAACATATTTCTTATTACTTTTCACTTCCATATAGCGATAAGCAAAATTCGAAATCAAAAGTAAAAATGCCGTGGAAAGTACCTTGAGGTGTAAACTGCGCTACTTTCCATTTTGGTTGTGTTTCTTTTTAAAATTGATAGTAAAAATGCTGTACAACTCGACCCTCTTCGCTTATAAACTATTGAAAACTATTACATACATTTTCCATGAATGTCACTTCATGACAATTAAATTAAGTATTAGATTTGTCAATTTTCGCCCATAATATCCAGAATGTGTAATTAATTAGCTGTCAAGTTAGCGAGATGGTTAGCATCAGCCCAGAGCTCATACAGCTAAGAGTATACATATACCGGCCAGTTGTTATAGCAACACCATTAGCATTAGCTCTGCTTATGCGTCAGGCCTCAGACATAACATTAACAAGTCTTACATGGCTGGATATATCCAGGTTAGCTACCTCAGCACATAAATAAACTGAACTGAAAAGCACGCCAGCCATTACAGCGGCTCATATACCTGACAAGCCGCCCATAGCCGCCGTCCATGGCTGTTTAAAGGCGATGTTCCACAGTAGAAAGGCGGAAAAGCCCGCCGCGACGCCGAAAGCCGCGTAGCCCGCGCTGATGTGCGTCTTACTGTATCCCATCAGGCCCCGAAGCGCAGAGGGACAAATTAACAGGCGAAAATCCCCGCCGGTGGCTCCGCTGGACGTCAGCTAGCGCCGAGACTGACGGCTAACCCGGGCGCCCGTCCGCTGCGGGGACAGCCTAGGACGTGTCAGACTGTCCGGCCCGGATAATGCGAAGCCAGCCCACTGACCAGGCAAACGCACCGCCGAGGCGACTTCAGCGGCGAGCTGCTAACCCGCTAACCGGCTAACGAGCTGCGCTCCGCCCGTAGACTGAAGTTTGCAGAAGAACAAAGACGCTGCGTTTGCCAAGACCCCCGATTTCCGTCTTCCAGTCAACAGTGCGGGCGCTATCGGGAAACACACTGGCGATGCTGCTAAGGCATCAAAACGTATTAATACGAAAGGGCCTTTACGAGAAAACGTGAGGAGTTTATTTTGGTTTTGTAAAAATTCAAATTTGGGTTTCTTGTCAAAATGCAGACACAATCTACCCCCCCCCCCATAACCTCCCTGAAGACGGCAAAAACTGTATCTGTCCCTTACAGTATCTTCCCTGAGCTGATGCAGCACGACTAACTATTGGGATAACAATAAATGAAACAAAGAAAACGAAGAGTATGTTTTGTTTAATATAGTAGAATGATCTACATTGTCAGGGTGTATCCTTTAGTCATGACTTTAAATTTTCTGTTATAATTTCTCAACACTCAAGATATTTTCATGTGCTTCAGAAAAGTTGCATTTCACGTCAATATGTTACTATAAACATAAAGTACTGTTTATATTTGGGATATTCCCTTTCAATTCAATTCAAATTTCCTAATAAGTTTTCCCATCACAATTTTTGCTTTTGATTAAATGTTACAGAGCCCCTTAGAAAAGACACCATATCTCAAAAAAATAATAATTTCTGAGCTCTGCTAGGTATATGTATTTTCCATGCCAAGTTTAATCAAAATCAAAAATGGTGATGTAAAGGCCATTTGTGGAATTAAAATGTGATGAGCCCATTTGGTGTTGCAAAGAAAGGCACAATGGAATATTGCAGTGTGTTAAGTTAAAATTAAACCAACACTTGAAGAATAATACAGAAATGCAATGTCTATAATATTTATTAACCGCACATACGCTTCTACCAATACATACCTGTATTTAAAAATGCAACATGCTCTGCAAATCTGGCTCAAAAGCCTCTGGCAACTAAACTTTCTGCAAACATTATTCTTCTTAGTATGGCCATATATGTTAGTTACATATAGTGTATTTTATATATTGCTTTTGATAGCCAAGCTCATCTCCCAGGCCTCATTCAAGAACAATGGTGTGACTCAGGTTCAGCTCATTCTTCTTCTAAATCACAATATTTAGCTTTTTTTCCACAGGATGTCAGTTTTCTCCAATCAGAGACAGGCAGGAAGCTAGTGGGGGCTGATGCAGACCACAGCTTCACAATTTCTGTTTCTGGGTCATGATAGACAGCCCAATACTAGCGTACTACTCGCAGCCAACACACAGAAGGAGGAACTCAGATCTTAATATTAGGAGGTCTAAATATTAACTTGGTAAGTTGCTGCTTTCTGTTTAAGAACTGATGAGCTTCATGGTGAGTTTAAGGAAATGTCCAAATATTGTGTATAAAGGCAATTTATATGGTTCAAAGCTTTTTCTTTTTGCTTGACTTGGAATAAACTAGCCTTGTGATACTGAAATATTATAATATAATTATCAACCTGTCTGGTGATTTAGGCCAAGGGTGGATTTGTAGGTCAGTGTATAAAGACAAACAAAAAAAATAAATAGTTAGAAATGAAGAAGAGTTCTGCAATTTAAAAACTACAGAAATACTTAGATGCAGTATAGATGATTAAATCAAGATGTATTTTTTTTTAAAAGTTTCTTAATTGAGATGTTTAATAGCACAACTAGATAGAAGTGATTTTCCTTTTAGTTAGAAGAGTATGTTCTCTGTGACATCACTACAAACATATTGTTTTACTTCCATTTTTTTTAACTAAAATACTGCATATGTTAGAGCACTGTAACTAGCAAAGCTGCCACTGATTACATTCAGTAGGTGATCATGTAAAGAATGTGATCAAGTGTTTCTTATTTTCAAAATAAGGAAAGGCACAAAACTGTCACTGCTTTTGTGTTCGTCAATTTGTACGTGCTATCCATCCGATAAGCAGTTATGCCATGTGTCTAGCCTAAAATAAATAAATAAATAAATAAACCACCTCTTTAGCGGGCACCATGGCCAAACTCTCATAATGAACCTCCCTAATTTTGGATTCTAAATGCGGCTCAGTTAGTCTGATCTGTAATAATTTCTAACAATGCTACCGACAAGACCTAGTTAACCTAAAAGTCAAACCCCAAAAGTCCTGCTCATCAAATTGATTGCTAAAGAATAGGTGTGAGCACATTATCTGTTGGCAGACACAGTGGCTTAAGCTGCAGGTGGGCGAAGCGAGGCGAAAGGCTAATGAAACTAAAAAGAAAAGGCAGAAAA
>JAODLC010000113.1:22112538-22122661 GCA_026781145.1 Hippopotamyrus pictus
TTTGGGTTTCCCTCCTGAGACTGCTGCCCCTGCGACCCGACCTCGGATAAGCGGGAGAAAATGGATGGATGGATGGACCTTTCTAAGCACAATTACCACCGATTCAGCCACTTTTGTTTGATCACGTGCAGGTACTGTTTTGTAAACACTTTCATGAAATACTTTTTGGTCTATCGGTTCATAGTTCACATCTGGCAACGCCAGTTTACTATCTAGCTTTGCCAAAAAGCCCCGTTCGATGGCTCCGCAGACGTCTGCCTCGCCGCCGATAAGGGTTATCGTCTGCGTAACACTGGCATAAAGTTTCTTAAAGAACCAGTTCCGCTACACTTCAGTTGTATGGTGAGATGACCCTACAGATATAAAACGTTCTATGCTGTAAGATGGTGCGTGGTCTCATGTCGACATCAGATGTGATTCATTAGGCTTACTTTCACTGTGGATTGCTGTTATAAAACCATTACATTTAAATGCTGATTCGTGTTAAGCTCAACCTGCATTTCAAGAAATTCCACCTGAGCGAAATCAACCTAATTTGGTAACTATGTAACACTGACGCTCCCCTCTTCTGCTCTTAAACAGTCTTGTTTTACGAGTCTCGTTACCGTGAACAGCATTTTTTGTGTTGTGCTTCCTTTCATCGATTGATTTACTGTCAGTGAAACAGAGCAAAACAAGTACAGATATTACATATTACCAACCCCAAGACTGTGGGACATTTGGTCCCCGACATGAGCGACACGTACCTGCCAGGGACGACACGTTTCCTTCTTTTGTGCCTTCAGCTTAGTCCTTGGCGCAAGTTCACTGATAAAGAAAAGGAAATAATTTAGATTAGGGCGGCTTTGTATTGTAATTGCTTTAAAATAAGTAAACGCTTTCGTGTATTCATCCCATTATAAATGTTATTCAAAGCCTATGACTTAGTAAATCAATAAAATAATAATATTATTTCTTTTGAAAATCGAATCCATGGAATTTTAACACCTAAACTGATCTTAAGTATCTACTGGAAATATTGGTGTGGTGCCAAAAAAGCAGCGATTATAACTAATTAGTAAATTATACAGAACGAAGGAGGACAAGCTGTTTGCCTTCGTGTCCTTTGGGCGCAAGTGGGGCGGGGAAGTGGGCCGGCGCTGCGCTGTGGGGGAGGCAGCGGCTCGGCGACACGGGGAGCCGCGGCTCGGGGACGGAGCGCTTACGGCGCAATGCTGCGAGCTCCGGGGCCACGGCGCGTCCCTCGTCCTCCGAGCCGGGGCTGAGACGCCTATCGGGGGAGCGCTTTTCTTGCAGGCACAGTCGCACCTTTCTTGGTTAATTCAGCTGAAGAAAAAAGATGCATCTATTCAGGACTTACAATTATCGTGTGCATCCGGAGCGCTATTCATGGGAAACGCCGTACATACGTGGAATCAGCTGGGTATGTTTATTATTATTATTATTATTATTATTATTATTATTATTATTATTATTATTATCGTAAGCCTGTTTGATTTACTATCAATCGTGATATTAATTTAAGGAAAACTGTAAAAATGTTATTTTTGTATTCATAGTACATTTGTATTCAGAGACACAAGTGAGGAATACGGCTTGTAAACGCGTGTCAACTTCTGTATGCTCGCACTAAACTAGTGACAGTCCTTAAGAAATGATCGAGAGCCGCTTATCATTAACATCACCCAGCGAAAAAACTCACTTGGATCCGAGCAAGTTTCCAATAGCAGCAAATACGAGCCTAAGTTCAAGAGTGAATCGTACTTTGTGCCTTTTTGATGTATGTCATATTACTCCTGTTCGGTTATTGGTGCAGGACCTTCCGCAGAACTAAACTTTTGAC
This sequence comes from Hippopotamyrus pictus, assembly GCA_026781145.1. Lineage (NCBI taxonomy): Eukaryota > Metazoa > Chordata > Actinopteri > Osteoglossiformes > Mormyridae > Hippopotamyrus > Hippopotamyrus pictus. The sequence goes on from JAODLC010000113.1 coordinate 22,114,382, forward strand.
CTCGAATGTAACGAAGAGGAGAGCATATGGTGAAGAGCTATGAAGGCTATAAAGCTGCATGGACAATTCTTACAGATTTTTTAAAAATTAAATTATTTATTAAAGTAAAATCGTTTAAAATGTGAAAGATATACAACAAATGGTGCAAGATGACAGACATTTCACTTGCATCGATTTTTATTTCTTCAAGCCAGCAAATAGAACAGAAAATTTCTGTAGTTTGCGTTTTTTTTATTATTATTTATTTTACGTTACAGATGCGCTTCGTAAATGAATTTTACTCATTTTTCCGGTCGTGAATAATCTTGGCTGTAATTGTCCATTGAATTGTTTAATATTAACGTACTTGGATGGTGAGCGGACGGTCTGCATGGTTGAGTTTGGTTACGTCAGTCCTGTAAGGTCACCCCAGGGGAGTTTTAGCAATTGAAAATATCAGGGGCTACGTCAAGTTTACCTGGGACTTGACTTTTCTTTTGTTTGTTTTTGAAGGAAGAATGACATCGGGGCTAAAGTACTCGGCTTAAAATACTGTGGGCTGTAGCCCCTGCTCTGGCCCGTGCTGCATGAAAAAACCGGCGGTGTGGGCTATTGTCTTAGTGTGGGCGTGGGAGGGCGGAAAGTTACATTATGCAGCTACTGATGTTCAATTTTAAGTTATTAATAGCACATTGTTTTTTCACAATAAGTAGTAAACCATAAGCTGACTTCAGAGTCCTGTATTTTTCTTTTGAATACACATTAAGCGGAATGCTTTTTGCGACTTAATAAACCGAAGTAATAGTTGGTGGAACCTCTTTTTTGACCAGCGATGGAGAAATTGTGACTAGCTGTATTTGGAATGAGTGTGTGGGTGTGTGTGTGTGTGGGGGGGTGCTTTACTGCCAGTTTTAATGGTGTGATGGTGTGTGACATATAGGCTGCATTCCTCTGAGCAGATAACAAACAAATTAGCAGAAGATATCCTCGCATGTTATCAGGCCGAAACAGAATCCTCAGCTGGGTAAGGATAATAGGAAAACGGTGAAGCTTGTATTTGAAAGTACATATGAAAATGACATCTTGTGTTTGTGCAGAGAAAACGGTTGCTTTGTAGATTGTAATAGGAGTGCGGGCACAGCATTATAACTTATGAGAACTCACATGAACCCCACACGAGGACTTTAGCTAAATCCAAATGAAGTCAAAGTCACAGAAAACCACGACCTGTTCGGAAGACAGAGAGGATGGTAGGTGACAGATACTGTAGCCTGATCAGGTGCATCACCATGCAAACACCTTGTGGCAGCCATTCTGGGTAGCAGCTGTGTCTGGTCCTGTTCTCTGTTTCTTTAAGAGATTCAGCCAGTGGCGTGGAACGAATCAATCTCAATAGGAACCTCTCACAACGCTCAATGGCAGATTCAACATCCAGGCTGAAGTCAAGCACTTAAACTGAGAGAAAGGGGAGGAACATCCGATGGGATGTTTGGATGCCACCGCTGTTCTGTTTGAGGAGATTCCGGTAAATTCTTTGTGGTGCCAAGGCTGGAACCATGACTTTCCTCATTCCGGCACCAGCGGCACATCCTTCGTAGTCTTGATGTCTGCGCGTTCTCTCACCTGCCAAGGAACGCAGAGCGCGTGCGACGTATGAGACTGGGGTCAACGGAAGCGAGCTGAAACAATCCATTTCTGGAGCACAGGGGCGAAGTCACATTCCATTCTGTTGTCCAGTAGCAGCTTGTGATGTTGAAAAGGAAAAAAAAGAAGTAAATAGGTCTGGGTGAACATTGTGTGCCTGAGGCTTCCTCCTGGAGTAAAAACAGGACTTAATATTTTACATTCACAGACGGATGTGGATGGAGTACTGAGTGCGTTTGTGCTTTGATGCGATATCCTCAGCTGGGCGACTGAGGATCAGACAGCCCTGATACTGTGCCTGTTGGGGAAGTAAGGAGCTTTTTATTACAGGTGTCAAACAATCCATGGTAATCTCCCTGTAGGACAGCATACGACGGAGCCAGTTGCATGGTTTCCCTGGTGCAGTTTACTTTGTCAACAGAGCAGGAGGGTGTGGAGAGTGTCGCAGCTGCAAGAACGCAGCCGGGAGACTACTGTGGAGCTGCTTAACAAAGCCTTTCCCAGCACACATCACCCCACTGCTTTTCCAAAGGAACGTTCATCTCTTTAAAAAGCCAAACCAGGTGGAGGATGCAGAGGAGACTGCTTAGTATTCAGCCAGTGAAATATGTTGTTTGATTGTTCAATGAGAGCCCAGACAATAGACACTCCAAGAGCCAGCTTTCACTGCGTAGAAGCTACTCATGTGTTGGATAGTTGTGCTCCTTTTACTTTGTGTGTCCATAACTATAAAAACTTTGCATGGGTTTTGGGTTTGTTAAAGCAAGTCGTCCAGGCTTCACACGGGAACCTTCCTCGTCTGAAAGAAAGCTGTTATGTAAGTTGTCATGAGCCGATGTCATGCGGCGGGTGGCCGGGAAAAATAAACAGGCGAGGTGCCACTGGATCACAATTTTTTGAAGCTACACTGGGAAAAGAAGTGGAGCCATCAGATGGAGAGAACACACGGTTCATGCTCCTGTGAGATGGGCGGGCAGGACTCGTCACCACGCACCAGATCGAAATGGTTCATGCGCTCCATGATAAGGTTGGGCCTCCAAGCTAGATCATCAAGTAGCAGAATTTGGTCTCTAGTCTCAAACCAGCCTGCTGCTCACAAACAGCAGCAGGACGTGCATCAAAATCTCCAAGGCAGTGGCTATGATTGGTCACCCCTCTGAAGGACTTCTTGTTTGCTTCATGCATCTTAAATGCTTGTGTGTTCTAGTTACCTATAACTTACTCAAATTCATTCAATTTATCGGTTCAACCTCTTTGTTTTTTTTTCCTTTGCTGTGAGCCTTGCTTTCCACATGGGAACGAAGTGCTTCTCTCCTCTTCCAGAACATTGACTTACCCTGATCAATCTTTCCGTATCGGTTGTGCTTGCGGGGAATTCCAAGTATTCTGTTGTCATATTCTTTTCTACTAGTGGGCCGGCAGTGGACGCACCCTTGTTTTGAAAAGGGAACTCGTTTGGAGACGTGACGTGCAAGAGGAAACAGATCATTGTAATGCAAATTTAGCAGATCCTTCATACCATCAGAGCCTGAAGGTGACACAGAGCTGAAGCATACAGGCACCTACTGTGACTTAACCGACAATGTTTGGCTGCATATATAATTTCAAAATTTACAATAGCAGCTGACCTGGACTCACCTGGCAGGATTTATATTTGCAGTACGGGCTGTGACAGCCAGTTGAGCTTGTTCTAAGCAAATTCCTTGGAGGTAAATTCAATTCAAATTTCATGGATTAAGGCTATGTGCTTTCAGACAGAGCATGGAAGCAGAAGAATATGGGCATGTCGCATTAAGAATGACCAGACTGAGTGTGGCGACACGTGTGACTGGGGGCTGATGGATTTGTCAGGTTACAGGTTATGCTTGGGTGATCAGACGCCGGGTGTGAATCTTTACAGTGATGCTGTAAATCTCTGTCTCTCGCTCTCTCTTCCCTCCCCGCAGACACCACTGCCAGAAACCTTGGAAGCTCAAGACACCATGAAGCAGGTATGACGTCTCCCGCTGGATGCTCAGACAGCCTCAGTTGTCAGAAGTGGCTTCCGGAAGGTTTCCGAGAGAAGAAGAAGCTCCTCCCATAGAATAAAGGGGGAGGGTGATTAGGGGCTATGGAATGTTAGGCATAAGCTTTATAGGAAGGTTAATGTATATCTGCAGTTTGGTGACTCATAGCTACTTATAGGTATCTTTACACTGGAGCTGATATCTGGAACACCTGTGGACTTTTGGGATTGAAATTTTAAGTTAACAAGCCTCACTTGAGTCAAACTTACTTTAGCCTATTCCAGGAACCCGTTCACAAATCAATCCACCCCTTCTCTCCTTGAATCCACAACTGATATAACAGACCTGGATTTGTATAGTAGGGACAAAAGATGTTTCAGTGTGTTCTCGTGATGAGAGGACGCAGCCTGAAGGTTTTTCATGGTTGCACACTGATGCTGTGGATTAAAACTCTCAGCTCTTTAGCCCTGATGGTCAAAAACAAAAAAAAAAACATCAAGCCCCTGGTAAACTTGACTTAGCTCCTGATCTTTTCAATAGCTAGGTCATGGCAGTAGCTTGACAAACTCAAGTGAAGACATTTGACTTAGATGTAACTTAAACACTTCAATTTGATAGTCAGTCAAAATGGATACTTGCTTAAAAGAATCCACATGTTTTTGTGCAGGGGAATGTCAAATAAAGTTAAATCTTAAACTTCTCACCCTTCTTTTTAAAATAGTGGTTGTGGTGGCTTAGAAACCAAGAGCTGATGTTTTTGCTTCTATGGCTTCACACGCTAACATGCTGTGTGTTTGGTGCTGCCACACAGATTTCTGTTTTACAACTTTGGGATCTAGAATTCCGCCTAGAAATGACTTGCTCATCAGCTCTCTCATTAAATGTGTATGTCTCCTCTTCCCTTTCTTAAAAGAAGTGTTATAAAGGTACAGTAATACGCCTAGACATGTTTGGATATGCACAATGCCTCCTGTGTTATAGATCTGGACAGGGAAGAGAGACCGCCAACACAACTCGCTACTAAAATCACACTGTTTTGTGGGAAGCGAGGACTGACTCCTAGCTATGTGGCTTCCCCAGCTCACAGACCATGTGTTTTTTTTTACTTGTTTATTATGGACTGTTGGCTCCCTGTGTTTGGGTTTGCACTCTCTGTAATTGCCATGCCTATTTTTTATATCTTTCACAGCTGCTTTTGCATGTTTTAAAAGCTCATTTCTGGCAGGCCAGGTTAGCACAGGGTCAGTCGCAAGACGTCTAGAGGGCACTCTGGTGTCCTCAGAAGAGAAAAATACCCTGCGGCGCTTTACCCTGCTACGTTATCTCTGCTAGTTCAACAGTCTCCCTGGAGAAGTAAAGCTTCGCCTTGATAAGAGGGTCCAAGAGGGTGGAAAGTAAGGCCACGTTCGCTGAGGAAGGCGTACGCTGCTGACCCGGCTCCTAACTAGCATGCCCACCGACGCTCACAGCCGAAACCTCGTGATGTGCCCACGCCCACCCCCACACGTGCTGCACATGCGCGGGCAGCTGCCCCGGGGATACCCCGCTTACCCACTTGCACTTTTATCAGACAACTTCTCTCATAAAATCAGGGCCCAGTGAAACAGCCCATTTTTTATAAAGCTGCTTTTATGGATATGACCTGTGAGAACAGAATGGGGGGGGGGGACTACAGTGATTTAAACTCTGACTCTGTTTCACATGTGAGGGGGTGGTGCACTGAAGGAGTAAATTTAATTTGCTTGCAGTTGGCCCTGGAATGCACTTTACTTCTGGAGTGTTTTGTTTTTTGCATGCCGCTGTGCTTTTTGAGGAGCCACTGAAAACCAGAGGACCAGTGTGGCTCAGAGGGGTGACGTAACAAGAAAGCAGCTTCATATCGGGGCTCCTTCGTGTTGTAGTTAAAGCTTAATGTTTCATCTTATACCTGACCTCTGAAATCTAATGGTTGTTTGTTCATTTTTAAAAGTGGACTTTTGACACATGTTCACAGCTATCAAGTACTTTCATTTCGATACAGTTAAATCCTTCCATCCATCCATCCATTTTCAGGGTCACAGGGGGTCTGGAGCCTAAGTACAATTAAATAAATGTGTTTATTCTATTTGAGCACCTTCACTGTATTAACAGCAAATGCAGTTTAGTTTTGCTTGCATGAAATCGACAGTGTGGTATAAACTATAACACTTTGTCTTTTAAGACCTGAGAACCTTCTCACCACTGAGATCAGAGCAGGGCTTCAGCGTGCAGCTGACTGTCCCAGAGCAGCAGGAAGCTCTTTGCTCCCAGATTAAAAAGGTTATGGAACTGGGCAGCCTTTTAAAATGGCAGTTAAGTAATTGGACTTGCAAACAGTGGGTTGGATGTTTAAATACTGGGACATTACTGTGGTGTGCTTTATTACCATACTTACAGGCCTGACTTGTGCTTTTATCCAAAGAGTCAGTAAAAACCCAGGGGCTGCAAATAAGCAATTTACCCTGCATAAGTGTCTCCCACGCCATTTAATACGTAATAAAAATATTTGGATGCTTACAGTTATGTGACTTTTTTTTAGTCCACCCCAACCATTCATCTGATGTGGAACTTGGTGTGGAACTTTCCGGGTCCCGTGGGAAGACTGCTGTTCCATAGAGCATGCACCCTTTTTAGAGAAGCTCAGTGAACCATGTTTTTTTCTTCTCCTGGCGAATGGCTACAAGACTGCGCTTAAAAATGCCAGCATTTGAAACAACAGTGATCATTATTCCACTTGTCTGGTTTTTATTGACTCTCCGTGCATAATGGAACCCCCCCCCCCCCACCCACTCACCATTGGGGGAAACGGCCCACGATTATCGCCCAACCACAGCATCACCTAAACCACAGCATAAGCCATGCCCCCTCTGTTCTCATGCTTAGGAGTTAATGTTAAGCAGCAAATGCAGGTGATTCAGACTTGTGGCCAGAAGTAGAAGTACTAAAAAAATCCAAGATCTTGGCGACTCTGGCCCAGTGTCGTTCATCACAGAAATTCATGGCCAAATTTGGAGACTGTGCAAGTGGAAAAAGAGTTATACATTTGACGGGGATTAAACAAGCTTTTTAGACAATCCCTGTGATGAGCTCATTCTGAGCATCCCACGCTCTGGATGACCATGTCTATAATTCAGCTTTTCCCAGTCCGGTGCTCGAGGACCCAGAGACAGTCCATGTTTTTGCCACAAATTGTGGACTGTCTGGCAGGGAGCTCGGAAGGAGCAAAAGCCTGGGCCGGCTGTGGGTCCCCGAGGATCGGATTAGAAAACGCTGCTTTAATTCACAGCAACCTGTCAAAACGCGTGCTTAAATGACACGGAAGGCTGATTTCGGTGGAATGAACGAGGAACACTTCATCTCAGTGGTGGAGGGAGCTTATGTTCTATAAAGCTCACCTAAAAGGCTGCTTGGCCTCATCTCACCCAAATGTGAAACTGAAAGCTTCTTGCCAGCAGAAAAGCTCCTTTTGTTTTTCTGTTGACAACCCTGCCTGTGGTGTAATTCATCAGAGTTCATTATTAGATGCGTTAGACAAGGCGAGATGCGCCTTTTGGTCCAGCGCTCTTTGGCACCGTCTGGCCCGCGGGACGTGTCCCCGTCGGTTCTCGGGAGAACGCTCCTGAGAAAGCCTCGGCCTGTTCCCATGGCGATCATGGAAGTAGCCCTGACCTCTGCGCAGCCAGATGGTGTGGTCCAAGACGGCAAGAAGGTAGACAGCTAGAGGACTGCTGTGAGGGTACAGTGACAGGGTCTGGGCACGCAAAGTGGGAGACCGGCCGACCCTTATGATTCCTGACGTCATCGTGTCATATTCAGCATGGGCTTATGACGCATCTATAAACTGCATGGAGCTTTAGAAAACGGCACACAGAGGCTGACCGAGGAGACGGGAGACTTCATTAAAGATGCGGTTTCCGTCTACACCCTCTGTAAGCAGCCTGCCTCTGTCTGGGAAAATGAACTCGAATGAACTGATTTGGCCTTTACAACGCTCCAGTTTTTCCTATTAGTCTAAAGAGCAGAGCAGTTCGTTACAGGCTGTCGAATAATTTTGCACTGCGCTGACGGACACCGTGAGAGTGACGGCATGACGGAAGGAATGGAGTCAGCGGCGATGACTGTGGTTCAGTGAAAACAGGCTCGTGTTTATAGCTGCCTCTCCGTACGACATGCAGAATGATGGGAAAAACGGGGAATGCAAGCGAATGTCAGCACTCAGCTTATTTGTGTTTTTCACACACATACTTTTACAAGGAGCACAGTGGCTTGGGCCCTGCTTCTATAATCTTTATAAGACATACAGTAGATGTGTGAGGCTTTTCTGTAAAAGAAGGAAAAGTTGCCTTGAGGCTTCTTTATCTCTTTGGGGCGTGAGAGGGATGAGATCAGATAGCGTACAGCAGGGCTATTCAACTCAGGCCCTCGGTTCCAAATCCAGGCCTTGTTTTCAGTTCTCCCAGGTAGTTAGTTTAACCCTCTGGAGCCTAGTATGTCGTCGACGACATAGAGTACTTTTCACGTCTGTTTCAGTTTATATCTCGCTGATATAATGATACATCTTAATGTAGAATCATGAAAAAAACGCTGGCTAAATCCGTAATCTGTCTTCTTTTCAAAACGTCCATTGTCGGAA
>JAODLC010000113.1:22143852-22154751 GCA_026781145.1 Hippopotamyrus pictus
GGCTGAGCGAGCCTCCTGTTGGTTGTGGAGTAAAAGGGAAGAGGAGAGCTGGAGACCAGGAGCAGATAGGCAGTGATTTGGCCAATCACAGCCGGCCCGCCAACAGGAGAATGTAGTGGATGAGGGCTGAAACACTCAATGAAAGTTGGACACCACCTGATGATATCTGCTCCTGGCCAAAAGCGATAGTTGCCAATTTAGGTAACAGAAAAAGGCACTTAGTGTATGTCTTAAGCGAGAACCGAGGTACCACTGTATTTGTATTTAAAGGTTATTTTGCGCATCCAATTATTTCCAGCAGAAACGGGCTCTACAATTTATAGTTTAACATGCAGTCATTTTCCATAGCACACTCATAAAAAGTTACTCTGACCTACCTTTGAAGCGATAAGGGGTGCTTGGGTTTAAGACGAAGCCAAGTGGTTCCACTACAATATCAGTTGGCTTGGTTATCGACTGCCCGAGCAGATGGTACCCTAATCCATTAGAGCTCTGTATCAGGTTACCCTAATTGTAGTGACACAACTGGGTTTAGAAAATGTGAACGGCAAAATCACCATTGTACACATTACATATGTACTAAATGTGTGTATTGAATCATAAGTGATGCCACCTCAAAAGTTTTGCCGTTCACAGCGCAACGTTTATAACAATCACTATCAAAGTCAATTAATAGTTCAAATGCACTAGGCAGTTTTTTCAAAAATTGACATCAAGCAGAAGTTTGAAAAAAACTGAACACTTTATTTGAAATGCAAATCAGTAGAATACAAACATACAATTTTAAAACAATTATAGTTCCCACAATATGGGGAGCAAAATATGACAAATCTAGACTCCTCGTTGAATTTGCAAATATTGTCCCTGCCCAACATATATTTACACCTTTAAAATACTTGACAGGAAAAAAATATTTTTAAAAAAAGGACAGTCCCAGTGCTTCCTCCTACCGAGAATCAGAATTGTAATCCAAATTACGTGCCAATATAAATAGTCGGTTGTAGTTCTTGTATGTACAGTACAGGTTAAAAAAATAAAATAAACAGAAAAAGGTCTGCTGCCTGGCACAGGCCAAGGAGCAAACCGAACTGCCAGATTGTGTCTGCCAAGTACTATAATCGTCAATACAAGTTGTAAAACAGCAGAATCAAAATGAAAACGACGAAGCAGACAGGGTGATTTCCTTCCTCTGAAGGAGTGATAAAGCATGCTGAGAAAAATAAAGTATATATAGATATACGTGTATTACGTGTGATTCTGTATTTCACGCAGACCTCAGTACTGTATACATTTTGCGACCTCAAAGTCATACAAACACTTGGGTCTGTTTTAAACTTAATGCATAAAGTGGAAGTGATACAATATTGCACTTATAACAAACTTATCAACAGCCAGCTATTATCCCTTTACCTGCCTTTACCTTTTCAGTTTGCACACATTCTACTCCTTTGTGATTCATTCACGTTACTGAAGAGCCACTTAATGGTGACATTTTTGGTTCCAGATACAGGAACTAGGCATTGCGGCTGGTTCACACTAATCAGTTCCTCAAAAGTATTATGTGTGTTACAAACATGAAGATGTCCAACTCATTAAGCATCAGGGCTTGTTCTTACAAAAGAGACACACACAATTCCACCTTTTTAAATGAACCCTAAGGCATTTCCATACTCAGTTTCTGTATTAGGCTGCAGACCGCAGTTCCTTGAGAATGACAGATTCTATCTGAAGAGGATTTATGGTACGTGCCACTGTGCCCCTTCCCTTGCATTTGCATTGACATGCATAAGATGAGTTTCTCAACTTGTGACCCAGAAGGTTTCCCTGTTCTTTTTCAGTGTTTGACTTCTCATAACTATTGACAACAGCTCACCAGCATAGTTCAGCATTTCTGTAGAGTTCCTACTCAGCACCTTCAAAGCATCTGCTGGGAGTGACATCCCCCCCCCCATCCCTCACCTGAAGCTCTAGAGACAACAGGTCAGCTGGTGTCTCCAGCATGTTCTGCACACACCACATTCTAATCAGAGAGAAGATTAAGCTCCACCTTCCTCATTTAAGGCTTCCATAAAGGTTTCATAAGTCCAGTGTAGCTCCAGTCATGTCCCAGGCGACTTTTTAAAAAATATATATATATATATTTATGTTGCTCTGGCACTGAGGAACAACAAGAGAAATACAACCAAAAGAAACATGAAAAGAGTGGACAGTCCGGACAGGATGATCCAGATAGCCAACCTTTGTTCTTGGCTGTTCCTTCAAAATCAGTACATTTTTGGTGCCACTGAGTGCAAAATTTAACCAGCACTGCATCCTTTGGAGAGAAAAAAACACACCTGAAACACAACTTATTCTGAAAGGACAGAAATATTTTTACAGCCTACAAACTATTGAAACCTCTGAAGGACCTTGGATTTTGCTGTAGACCAATGTTTCCCAACCCAGTCCTCGGGGAACCCCGGACAGTCCACGTTTTTGCTCCCTCCCAGCTCCCAGCCAATCAGGAACACCGAATACCTGGTACAGGTATGCTGGGAGCTGAGAAGAAGCAAAAACATGGACCGTCCGGGGTTCGCCGAGGACTGGGTTGGGAAACACTGCTGTAGACTATGTGCATGACTTTCATGCCACTATCAGACTCAAATACAAACCCCAGTGTCTGATGTACCAAGCTATGAGAAACCTTAAAAATAAGGTCTATCTGTGCTGGACCATGTTTAGCTTGTAAACAAAGCAGTCAAAACACAGGAGGAGGCCACAGTCAAAGCAGGGATATCAGCCCAATAAGGAAAAGTTGTTGTTGTGGAGGCTCAGAAGCTCCCTGCGTCTCATCTTTCAAATGCCTGGTTTTCCCTGGTGATCTTCAGCTTCGTTTAGGATCAAGGACTTGCAAAACGGTGTGAATCGAGCCCACATTCGACACCCATGGTAGGAGTCGCTGGCTGTTCCATGCACTTGAAATGCATTGCGACTGACTATAGCACCAACAACATTAAAAAAATTAAAGCACTGTTATCCTCTTTTTAGAGGCCAGACAAAAAAGGGGCAGGTTGAAATAAGAGAGTTCTTTTTTCTTTAGAGAGTCTTCACCTATGGCCATACATTTTCTTACCTGCCCCAGTCATACAGACTCACAAAAATGCATTAAATTAAAACCCACTGCATCAAAAGGAGCTGGATACTTGCATAGTGAACGTCTTTGGTGTATGGACACCAACCATAACACCACTGGATGAAAAATTAAAACAAAAATATTAAATTAAAAACATTCATTTGGTTTCAGCTGTTTTTTTCCTATAGTGCAGCACAGTGGAGCTCCAGTGATCTTTACGTCTTAAAACTGAACTGCTGCTTCCTTACACAGGCTCCTTTTACAATCTTGCTGGGTAAATTATCTGGTTTTGCCATGTTGGGCCACCTTCAGGCATCTGAGGCAGCCTGGGGCTTCAGCTGTGCCTTCTCCATAGCAGTGCCATAGGGTAGTGATCTCTTGAAGAAGTCCAGCTGCAGGAATCAAGGTCAAAGAGTAGGTTAGGCCACAAACAGGGTTGCAAAATTCTGGGAATTTTCCCATTAATTCTCATATATTCCTGTTAATTCCATGGAAAGTTTCCAAAATATTTCCAAAATTCCCCAGTTTAACTTTCCACGGAATGGAAAGTTTCTGGAAATTTTCCGCCCCTTTGCAACCCTAGCCAAATGACAAATTACTCATACTCTTTATGTAAAATCCCACTTCACAATCAGACACTTTAGTTGCATCATCATAAAAATGCTCTTAAATTAGGGGGACATTTTAAATATGACTCACTTTGTATAGGACATAGATTAGTAATGCCAGCAGGAGCAGGCCAGCCAAGATGGCCAGTATGATGATCCATAACGGCACAGGGTATTGACTGTCTGGTTTGCTCCACACCAGGGATGTCACCACCTGCATGAAGTGGGAGAGATCCATGTCATCTTCATGGTCTGTACACAGGGATAAGGGATTCTGGATAATCTCAGGGGACCTACGTTTCTGGCTCCACTGGGCACGTCCCTGGGCGCGATGGCGTACGGCATCTTCAGTACACGGAATTGGGCTGAGCATTCCAGGACATAATTCTTGTAGGTCCTCTGAATTGAAAACACAGGAGTATATTAAAAAACACATTCAAACACATCCTTTATATTCAATACAAATAACTGACAAACATCACTGTCGTCATAAGCAGCATGCGAGCAGAAACCCAACTGTCCCTTGATGCCCCAATTCCAGTGAAATGAGCTGCAGGTGACAATTCAGACCTAACAAGATGCTTGTTCTTCGACTGCATTCTGCAGATGTCCAGGAGAGGGAGACAGCACTTAATCTCAGATTCCCCATCAGTCACCCTCAAAAGTGTCATTTTGACATTCTGATCCTATGAGATCCCAGAACCATAAGCTCACAAATTTCCAGGGCATCCAAAATCAGGTGTCAGAGCTTAAGACACATGGTAAAGCAGAGGTGCATTCTATTACCAGTGTTTAGAGCACATGCAACGCCCCCCCCCCCCCCAACCCAGTAACTCCAAGAGTTTGGTGACTAATACTATAGGGGATTGTGACTTTGAATAAAGGGCAGCAAGGTTAAACAAGCAGGTAGAATATTTATTTCTTGATCTTAAAATAAGATGATTCGTGCCAAGTCACTTGGTCTCCTGATACAGGCCGGTTGAGGTCTCACCTCAATGAAGGTCTCTGCCCAGATCCTGGAGCGCACTTTGAGGATGGCGCTGGTGCCCTTCTCCAGCAGACCGACGTCACAGTGCAGCTTCCAGCAGTCAACGTTTGAGCAGGACTGCAAAGAGTCAGTACAGCATTCAGCACGATCTGTGGCGGTCTCCCCTGAACAGCCGTGGTTCACGGCGCGCTTTCTGCCAACCACACCGACGGTCATACTTTCTTTCTGCATTCATTAACTTTTGCCGCAGATGTTCCCACTTGAACAGAGCGGAAATGAATAGGCGACAAAAACAGCAGCGAACGTGAAAGACGGCAGGGAAAGAGTTAAAGCGGTTTGCTTTGTAAGGGAAACGACACCAACAGCCACAGTCATCCTGTTCGAGGGCTGCTTCAGATTAATAAAGTTTGGGGGAATGTCACAAGACTGTAAAAATTGAAATCATCAGGCACAGCTACCAAAGTTATTGCTCGACCACTGAAACCAGTGCATTTTACTAGACTGCTGGCTATGTGCCCCTAATTAAGGGCTCATCATGACGTGCGGCCTGCCTCTATAAAGCCAGCTTAATGCACTCGGAGCAGACAGACCACCCCAGATTGGCTGCTTAACCTGCCTTTCCAAGAAGTACATTAGGGTTTTATTTTTCAACCACAGAAAAACACTAAATGCTAATTTCTCCCGTATTCTAGAATGGACAAATCGGGTAGGTGATAAATAGGCAGAATTTTATAGGCTAAGAAATACGGCTGATTACTGCCTGTCAGTCACCTCAGGGTACTGGGGGCCTCCCGGCACTCATTACAGCTACCGGGCAGCTGTTCCGGAGCCTCCAGCGCAACCCATCAGTCAGCTGCTGACAGAGAGGGGCTCAGCGTCAACCAGCCACGGGCTCAACGGCAGCCCTGTCGCCGGTGCTGAAAATGCTCAATGTTCAGCTTTCAAACAGCAGTGAAAAGGAGGCTCCGGAGAGCAGGATGAGTGCGGGGAAGCTCACTCCGAACTTGACCTCCGGGAAGAACGCGAGCCCCATGTGTTTCCTGCAGATACCGGGCCAGCGGCGGAGCCCAGCTAAACAGACCTCCTCAGAGTCACTCCAAGCTTTTCCCAAGGATATAATTCAATGATAAAAAGTACAAATCATAACACAAAAGCATGCAATAACCAATATTACACACAGCTGGAAAGTGACGGCAGTATAACTACAGCCATTAAGAGACAATAGGCCTCTTCAGAGACAGGGGTACCAAGACCGGGGGGAGGGTCTGTAGTGGCACCGCTAAGAGGAGTGACTGTCCATCAGTGGAGGGGGGTGCGAGGCTGCCTCACTGACAGACACATAGGATTATGGGACAGACAGACAGGCAATCAGACTGAGGCAGGGGTATAGTTAGAGAAGAACGTACAGGGGGCCGAGTCTTTGCCGGGGGGAGAGGGGGGGCATGGCAAATTTATGTGTAATATTAAAAGCTATTTATGACTTAAGGCAATAAATACATGTTTATTGGGGAGGGGGACTAAAAACATTTTAGGGGGGCTAACCCCCCCCCCTCCCAAATTAAGCCTGGATTAGGGGATGCTCCAGAGGCAGGGGGCCATTTAAAACAGCCACTACTCTTGTAAACACACACTGAGGAACAAGCACACCTAAAGTGCCCTGCCCCCTTCACCCTCTCCCAAAAAGCATAATTACAATGCACCCCCCCCCCCCTAATGGTAATGGGGCTAATTAATGGAAACTCCTCCTCTCTGGGCTGAGTCTACAGCTGGCTCCAGGCCAGGGTCAGACATAAAGCAGTACACACAGTCACCTTCCTAGAACTCAGCCGGGGGTGGGGGGGGGGGGGGAACTGGCATCCATCGGTGCCTGTTCTTAAAGACACATCCTATTTCTGCCCCTTTGCCCCAGGGCCTCACCAGGTTTCCCAGCTTGGACAGCTGGTCTTTGTGGGCGTCCCTCTTCTCTATGTGATGGCCAGGAGCAGGGCTGAGCAGGGGGGTCTGCTCGGTGGGAGATTGCTGAAGCTACAGAGAGAGAAGGTGAGACATTGTTCCCATCAGAGAGATATGACACTTTAACCAGACAAAAGGACGGTGAAGGATTCTAGCAAGGATCCACTTTAGGCCAGATCTACCATCAATCCTGTGTTGCCATAGTGACTGACAAACTAATGAGAGGGAACAATATTATGCAGCACCCTGACACACACTGTTTAAAATAGAAGCAGCCATATGAGGCATCATTTGAGACCAGATACGCCCAGTGACGCTGAGACACACACACAAAAAAACACACACTCACGCACAGCAGACGCACAGCACGTACGACACACATACAGCATGCACAAACTCGCACACACGGCACGCACACGGCACACGACACACATACAGCATGCATACAGCAAAGAAAGCAACCCAGAGCTAAAATGGGTGGCACACACAATAGTATAAATTTAGTGACACACCAAACACACCAAGCAAAGAACTTCCTAAACTCAGTTCAAGAATTATTTTCTAGAGTGGTGGTCTTTTTTAATTAATGTTAATTACAAGGTATAAAAAAAAAAACCGAACCACCCCCCAATTTTTAAACTGGTCTTCAGAAAGACATAAAGATTAAGAAAAGCCCACCCTGCTGGTGTCAGGCTCATGCCGTGGGCCTGGGATCTCCAGCAGAACTGTAATGAATCGGCTACAGTAGCTATACCACTGATGGGGGGGGGGGATGTAAAGGGGTGTGAACGGTCATTAAGATCCCAGAACTGGGGAACAGAAAGAGAAAACCCACTGGCTGCGCTTTATTTTATACGGCCCCCTTAGTGTGATGCAATAAAAAACAATGGAGGCTGAGACTCATATCCTGGATGCCCAAACTCTAGGTATACGGGTCTGCATGCGTGTATGCATGTGTTCCTGCGTGTATGCATGTGTTCCTGCGTGCATCATTGCTGAACTGCAACCTGGTAACCATCATAACAGCGCCTCCACACTTCCTACTCAGAGCAGAGCTCATGCCACAGAGCCCGGTAGGAAGCTCTCACCTTGAGTTTCCGGGGGTTGATAGTGCTGTTCGTGCTGCAGTTAACAGACCCCTGGGTCATCACCTCCAGCGGGTACATCAGCTGGTGGCCCTGGATCATCTTGGGACAGCGCAGCTCCAGTACGGTGTGGCTGATTCGGCTCGGCCCGTTATTCACCAGCTGGGTGGGTGAGAGACGAGGGTGTGACACATCAGCGAGGAGCCAGAGGAGCCCAGGAGCATCCTAACCCTTCCCTGAAGGTTCCTGAAAAATAGCGACTGCTTACCTCATACACATGCTGCACAGATGGCCCGATTTCCTCCTCCATCTGCCATCTTTTGGTCGCTTTCCAGTGGGGAGGCGGAAAGAAGACCTTGTCTGGACGAGAGACCCTTCAAATAATAGGAAGGATGCAGAATGAGCAGCCAGGGCCAAATATACTCAAAAATGATGGTCGTGCAAAAGTTCTAGCTATTTTACATACAGTTCCCTTACATTCCCATCCTTCAACACTCAAAGAAGAGAAAAACAGGTCTCCTTTGTTACGAACCCCTGTAAAATGACATCCGCCTGCACGATCACGTCCAACTTGTATGGCACCACGTCACTCTGGGAGTTATTCTCGTTTTTACTGAGGGAGGGAAAAGCAAAAGAGCCGTTCAACTCCACTGAGGTGCTGCCATAGGCGATAATGATGAATAGAGGAATGAGAATCACAGCACAGTCAGACTAAAACTGCGGCTGCCCCGACGAGCTTTTGGAAGAGGGTGTGAGCCCACCTGCGGATCTGGAAATCGAACTGCACCATCCGGCGAGCGTCCTTCAAGCGGGGCACAGTGAAGCGGAGGCCTGCCCAGAGCTGCAGCAGGGGCAACAACAGCAAGACGTTTATCGGTGGGAGAAGGAAGAGCACCAAGCACTGGTAGGGTGTACTCACACTAGCTGATCTGTTACCGTACCTGAGCACGTTTGCTCCCCACAAAGTCCAGTTCGTTTGACTAGTGTGTTCCCTCCGTGCCGAGCCCAGTACGCTTAACCGTGCCCAGGACCACTAGGAGAGGTGGGCCTGAGCACGATTAGTCAGACTTAGGCGCGATAAAGATGTAGTGTGATCGCTACCCGTGCCCAGGTTTGGAACAACCGACAATGATGCGACTGACACACGCATGCAAACGTGTACACTATACAACTAGATCTGGAAGGAAGGGTAGGCTGTACAGATCATTTACCGACAAACTTTAAACAAACATGGCAGCAGAGGGATCACTTCGGTCTACGGAAGAGGTGCAGTGTTTCATCAGCCCAGAACAACTGGATGCAACACGAAAACTCAGAGATATTTGGTCAAATAATCATCTTATATGTGCAGCAAGATTAAATCAAAATCATTGTGTTGCATATAAGCTAAATCTATAAGAGGGCTGCGTGTCATCACAGCCAGAATGACTCCAAATAAGCCATAAAATAAGCACATTAACCACAAACTCCATTGTGATGTGTGATAGCGCTTTTCTTCCTATGTTTTCTTCATGACAAAAAGTTGCACGGCAGGTTAGGCGCAGTGCAAGTGTAGGCCGGTGGGGGGGCTGGGAAAGGGGGACAATTACACTTGATGCGATTGCCTGAGCGCACCCTTAAATAGCAGTCAGTACTCAGTATTGATACAGAGCACACTGGAGGTACTATGGAAAGTCAGAGGGGGAAGTGAGAGGATGAGATCGAGGCCACACACACACACACACACAAAAATGGGAGCTGTAAGAGTAAAGGGAATCAGAGAATCAGGGAAATACCCTCAACCCCCCCCCATGGGCCATTCTTGTACAGCCTTCTACATCTGGGGAGGGCCAGACACTGTGGCTGATGAGATGTGTGCTGTGGTTTATTTGCCCCTTTATTTTCCATCCAAAACTGCAAAGAAATTCCAGGTTGCTGTTTCATTTAGAGGCGATATTGTCTCCAAAAGCTACTTTTATTACGTGTGCACACAGGAGACAAAAGGGCAGCCCAGACTGACAGTAATGTGTGCCTGCCCTCATCATTAAAGCAGCAGCACTGTGGTCAGTTACAGAACGGCTGAACTACCAAAATCACCTCACAAAACATAAACACTTTATCTATGCCCTTTCCACAGAACAATGAAGGCATTGAAGCAGTGTGTTGTGTGTAATCAGGACTGGCATGATTATTTCAGCTTTTCATAAGGACCAGACCTTACATGTGCAATGAAACCTTGATGTGTGACTTGGCTATTTTGACAGCCAGCCTCAGTTTCTCCACATCTCCACACACACAGACATACAGTAACTTTCTGGGGGGGGGGGGTATGAAACTACAAGAGAGTAACTTCCTGTCCAGAGGAAGTCCTGTTTACCAAAACACTGGATGCAATAAAAGAACAGGGAACAAAAGACCTTCCTCATCCTGTTCCATTCTACTCCTCCAAAATAACAGGCTGCAACGGAAACATAATCCTTGCTAAGCTCCAGAATCAGACAGCAAATTACTCCCCTTTAAAGTGTCGCTCCTGATATGGCATCACAGTACTGAACAGGCCACACCGGGATCTAAGGGATCGGAAGGGAGGCCAGGTACTTACACTCATGCCAGCCTTCATGGGGTTGCCGAGGTCACAACTTAGATAGCGAGTCTGGTTCTCTGTCTCGTAGCTGCAGGTCAGTTGTGTCAGGCTCTGGAAGATGCATGAAGTGAAAAGACCTCATGAAGACGCTGAAACACAATCTAGTGTGAAGCTCATAAATACATTTGTAATCCGTTTATACCACGATCCGGAGAAAGATAGATCTACAGAGTCATGTCATTCAAGTCATTAGTGAATCAGCTTAAATCATCAAATTGAAATTCATGTTAAAACCCACAGGATTATGGCTACTGAGGATTCAGGTAGGTTGGTAGGTGGAAGCTAACCATCTCTAAGGGTTCTGTAGGTTCAGTCAAATATTCATACACAAGCAGGAATCAGAAAATTGGAGATATATATCCAATACATACTAATACATACATACATATATATATACATATATACATATATATACATATATACATATACATACATATATACATATATACATATATATACATATATACATATACATACATACATACATATATACATATATATATACATATATACATATATATATACAAGAT
>JAODLC010000113.1:22154851-22165005 GCA_026781145.1 Hippopotamyrus pictus
ACGGATTTAGTCAGCATTTTTTCATGTTTCTATAATAAGATTTCAGCGAGTTATGAACTGAAATAGACGAGAAAGATGCCATCGACTCCAGAGGGATAAAAGGATTTTTCTGAATCGTTCGGTTTGTAATGCGTACCGAACCGAAAGCCTTGTACCGAACGGTTCAATACGAATACGCGTATCGTTACACCTCTAATTTTAAAACACTGACAAAACGGCCCACATGTTCAAAATATCATAATTTGCAGTGTTTATTTGGTGAAAAGTAATATCTTAAAATGAGAATCTTTTCAATGGTTGTCAGGCTTTTGTTTAGAGTAATTTGCCAAATGAGTTTTAGCTTTTAGTTTTTTTAACTTTCAGATTGTTTTAACAGCAATATTGTAAACTGATATTTAAAAAAAGCCTGTTGCATTGGACCCTTGCAACACACATACAGAATTTATTTTTGTACTTATTTTGAGACTCCTATTTTCAGTAATGGAAAATATCTATACTGTATAGTTATAGTTGGGTATTTCAAAAGAGAAGGAAACCCTGTATTTGCATTTCATTTGAACACACGGTTTTAATAAAAGTGTCCATGACATCTCAAATGTGGCTTCGATTTTTGACTTGAAATTAAACATTAAGCCACTTCACAGGAAATAATAAGACACATACATTATATTATATTTTATAAAAGGTGTTTCATAAAAACACATGCATAAGTTTTGTGTACCTTTGGTGTATTCCACTTGTCGTCTTGTTAGTTTATTAAACCAGCATGACCAAGACAGAGAGAGCACTCGCCCTCAGATCACAGAGATAGGCCGGGCCGCGGAGGTAGGCCTGAGGGTGGCGCTCACCTCATTATTGCGTGCTATTCCACTGTAATCTGCCTCAGGGGGCAGGACCACATAGAGCTCCGCCTCGTAGGCCCCGCCCTCGCCTTCGTTCCTGGCACTAAACGTGAGCGTCAGCGCGTTGTCGTCACCCAGGTATACTTCTCTCCTGTCACTGCAAGGCACAAACAAGACAGTCAACCTGAAATAGCACACATAACATTTCACTTCAGTTAACCTTTCAAAAGCTCAATATTTGAGTTGGTAGATTTTCGAAGGCCTACAAGACAAAACAAAAATTTCCTACAAATTGTCCAAAAAACAAAAAACCCAAACAAGACACTTGTTAAATGCACATCATTTCTGAATCCGACCACATCCACAACATGATAAATACGGTCATTCATAGGGTCAAAAGGCCGCGCGTGGGAGTTTTACTTACACAAAAATATTCTGAGGGCAGGACATCTGATTGGTTGGTCTTACCTCCTGTAGTTGCTTGGGCCCTCCTCCTCTACAACTTGATTGGTTTTCTCTCTGATCATTCCCCAATCATTGTTCCGTCTGCCCTCAGAACATTTTTAAACAAGTAAAACTCCAATGAGCCATAAGGCCACGGGTGCCAGGGTGCTGGTTTATCAATGCATATCTGTCAGCTGTGGTTAACATGACGTCCCCTGGGTGCAGCTAGAAATTCTGGGCCACCTGGCAAAATGTCACCTTGGGCCCCCATGGTTGGGGTGGGTCCCCTCGGCAAAATTTGCAGATTGGAGGCATAATGTTCCCAGAGCATAAAACTGATTATTTTTGTATTCATGGGCCCCTGCCCCAGTGCTGGGTCCCGATTACAAAAACGTGATGCCCCAGCCGGAATGTGCCCAGCCCCGTTCCCTCCCATCAGCTTTCCTCACTACACATATTACACTTAGCACCGAAATATAACCCAAAAATCCATTAGAATGATTTGCTTCAGGAAGTCCCCCCCTCCCCCCCCACTTAGCCCATTAATGCTTTCAATGGTAGTAGAGATGTCATAGATGGAGACCAAGGCTATATACCTCTACCTGCCGGGGTCTCTCCTTCCCCCTCCTAGTCTGGCCCCACCCAGAGCTCCAAGGGTCTCACGGGGCCCTCTGCGCAAACCCAAGCGGGTGTCACGGGGCCCTCTGCGCAAACCCAAGCGGGTGTCACGGGGCCCTCAGAGCAAACACAAGCCGTGTGAAGCCACTCGGAGGAAGCAGGTAGGTGCAGGAGCTACTAATACTGTAGCACCTCAAGATCATCTCAGGAAGTGACCGTGAACGAGCATATGGGTCATTCTCATCAACCTGAGAATTTTTAGAGAAAAATTATTTGGTGAAAATTTCCTGTAGAGAAATTGACAATGGCTTTTTTGGCATATTAAAATATTTGTTTTTTTAAAACCATTTTCCCTAAATAGGTAGCCTGGGGGGAGGGGGATTGAGGGTGGCATCTTTTACTTGATTCTTTCAGCACTTTTTTGAAAGTAGATTTAACCAACATTTTTTTAGTTATAGGCTTAGCAGTCATTTTGTAATTCATTGAATAAAGGAGAAGCCAAAAGGACAAAGTGGGCAGGTTGTCATCTTCATGTATCTTGAAAAGTGAGGCTCCAAAGATGGATAAAAAAATGTCATTGAAAGCACGTCCTGTAATTTCCCAATGTGTGGCGCTCCACCTCCTCTCCTGCCCACCTCCTGCCTTCTTACCTCCTGCCTTCTTACCTCTGACCCCGCACTCCCTCCTGCCAGCGTGCAGCCGTGAAAGAATGTGACTGACAAAATTAAATGGCCGGTGCCCTGGGTCTTGTTTAAAAGCCTCCTTCGCGATAAACTCGCACTGAAATAATAATCCGGTCTACTGTTTGTTTTCAAATGCAGTGTTAGCAGCAGGAGTCCGTGCGTAAGCTGATGGCAAAGGCTGGCAGATACTCAGAGCAGAAGTGCTGTTTTCCCATCTCATCTGTTAACCAGACCACCTGAAACTTAGGAACCTTAAACCTTCTTGTGGATGATTAAGTAACCAAACAGCAAGCCTTACCCATAAACAGCCAGCTTCAGGTCAGGCACGCAGATGTTGTCCTCCCCGCAATCCAGGAGGATCTGGGCCTGAATGAATAAAAGGCACACATGAGATATAGCACAGAAGCCTCCCTTAGTATAGGCCTGGAGATGTTTCTGGGGGAAAAAGAATGGGAAATCCAAGCCAAGCCCAGACCCCGGTTTCCATGAGTGCTCAGCGGGCTTGATTACTTCCAGTTTCATAAACACCTTCACCAATGAAAACCCATTTGCGGGCAACAAACACACACAAGCCTAGCATTACTGGCTACTCATCAATAAGTAGATAAATGAGTAGAATGATCAGTCAGCAGCTTAGAAATGTCAACATTCTGCATGCTGGGTGTCAGGAAAAAAAACCCAGGTTCAATGATGGAAAGGTCTGGAAAACTAATCATTAAAAAGCAGGGGGTCTATGGGGGGAGACACCACACCCAACTGATTACAAAGCAGAGCACACGGCACAGGGAACATTTTCACAGCTGTGGCAAGAAGAGTGCATTCAGGACGACAAGGGAAAGATGGGGGGGGGGGGAGAACAAAAAAAGACCAAGTTTAGTGCATTTCCCCATCAAAGCAGGGTTATCTGTGACAAGGGGCAGATACCTACTGATACCACAGCCTCGATTGAACTGGCCGCTGGCACTATGCAGCCATGAGTAAGGGGTGGCTGGACAGAGGTGAGCCCCCCCAGTGAGTAAAAGGCGGAGCGCCAAGCTATAACGTCCAGCAGACAACTGGCGCTCTCGTCGCTGGCCACATCACAGGGGCTCCCAAGGTGCACTACTCTCCCACTGTGTAGGATGCTATTGCCCCAGGGCCACACAGCGAACACAGGTCAGACAGTGAGAGGGCAATACTGGTTGGGGGCTATGTGCCCAGAGAGAAGCATGCCAGGGATACAGGCGGAAAAGGTCTCCAAATACTAATCCACTAGAAGCTGCAGGGATGGAGGGTCATCCAGTAAATTTGTAACTACTAATTGCTTCCTTGTGTGAAACATAGTGGCCTGTTCACAGAGGCAAAGACACGGATAAACATGAAAGACGAGAAATGAAAGAGCCCGCCACGTGGCCCTGGACAGCCCATAAAGGAGGCCTATCTAAGCTCTCAACCTCCCCTGTAGTTGACGAACTAAGAGATTGTAATTAGCGTAACCATAGCGACATCCACAGCTGGCTTAGTGGTCAAGCCACAGGCCCACATTTGGCTTCTCACCCATGGAGAATCTGGAGCAGCGTTTTGCCGGAACAAAAAGGGCCCAGCACATGTAAAAAAAGATGCCTATGTACAGTGGGTGAAACAGGGCAACTAAACACAAGATCAGCTCCCCTCTAGTTCACTTAACCTTCACCTCCATGAAATCCAGAGAAAATTACACACGCTGCTTCACGCTGCAGACCTGTATAAACCCAAAACCCCTCCTGATCACATGACGAAACAAAGACATTTTGCTTTGTAAGGAAAGCAGCTGGTACATCCCAATAGAACTTCTTCAGAATCATTCTGAAAACCCCCTTCATTGTCACAGATAAATCATGGTATAAATGTGAAGATAAGCACCAGGCGAACTTTCTGTCAGAGATCTTGGAGAAACAAGGCCTGGTTAAAAGCTGAGGGACAACTGGACCATGGAAACCCAGGAGACAAGTTCATGTCACTCCCAGAGCCTACAGGAAACAAACATCACGGCATTACAGATGCATCTCGACTAGCCATGAGTGCTCAAGCTATGAGCTGTGCCTGGTGTCCATTAGCCTGTGAAGCTAACAAAGGAGTTACACATCTCACGGATATTTTCTATATATTATTTCACTCTGATCATAATTAATTAAACCATACAGTAGCATAATTCTGTGAGCACTTCTTCCACTGTCGGTTGAAGCCAACAGGTGACCAGCAGTGCCGATGTGTGTCATGCTTTGTCACTAGTTACATGCGCACGGACACACAAACACTACTACTGTGGAAGTAGAAAATTATCTTGGGAGGTGGGGCTATGGGAGCATGATTTGCTGGAGACATCTGCTGCAAATTACAGCACAAATGGAACAAACTTTCACTGTCGATAACAGCACGATTCTCCGTACAATAGGAGTTAAGCACAACATCAGGGACTTGTCAAGGATCCAAGACATCAAAAACAGGCCACACGACTGTAGCGGGTGCAGCACAGAAACCGTACATGTGCTCCAGCACCCAGTACATTGGAGAGGTCACAGCCACATTCAGATATACAAGTGCAGGGTTGCCAACTTCGGTCAACTTTGGCTGAAGTGAGATTTTCATCCGGACAGAATCCTGAGAATTGAATTCTACCTCCAACAGACAGCATCATAAAGCACTACAAAGACAGAAACGTCATCAAAGTTTCTTCATCACATCTCAAGTACATCATCATATTACAGACCAACTGGCTGAAAACTGCTGTATTTTCATTTAAAAAGGCAGTATGACATTTAAATAAAATAATGAACATCACCAACCATCTTTCAAAAATCCTTTGGGGGGGGGGGGGGAATGAATGTTTTGCTGCATTCAAATATCAAATATCAGAACCAGAGTAAAATCACACTCAAAAATCTTTGTATAGTAATATTAAGGGCTTACTACAACTAATCCAATAGCAATGCACAACTGCAGTACATCACATGAAACAAACAGTGATACCAAATGTGTGTGAAATCAGAAAGCTGATGGTAAAAACCTGGATAATGCACTGACTGTCAGCTAACATTCACGGCAAATGAGAGACATATAGTTATGTATGTATTGTTGTAAAACAAGACAATGATTTCATTGCATATGTTAATATAATTCCACAGTATTTATATTTATAGTATTTGGGGAGAGATAGAAAGAGAGAGAGCCCTGTTGACCATTTTCTACAAAGAGAAATCAATTTATATGTTGCAGTGCTACAGTATGCACCACAATCTCCCCCATCTTAATCTTATTCCACCAAAACATTATGGCCAGCCTCCTGGGCAGGGTCATGTTGGCGAGATGTGAAGTGGCGGAGGCATGGGGGAATACCTTCTGCTCGATAAGGTCAGCAGTCTGGTAGTTGATGATGGGTCTCAGGCCGTGGGCGTCCGCAGCGGTGTGGGGGTTCAGGCTGAAGTTCAAGCCAATGTAGATGGCGGAGAGTTTATCCCGGAAATCCTTCTCATCCTGGATGACAAGGAAGACGAAGAACAGAGAGTCAGGACTGAGCAGGACCCAAAGCTGTCTACTGGACCCAATGTCTGTGTCGTCAGTAATTCAGAAGAGTAGCATGGACGCTCACTCGGAGGTAGAACTTGGCCTCGTGGCAGACCCGGGCCCCCGGAAGCAGCTTCAGGTCCTGGCGCATGGTGGGCTGCTGCGTGTCCAGGAAGAGAGCCCTCCGCACGGCCCCCTTCTGCTTCTGCTTCTGCCGGTCCAGCTGCACCTCCGCCACGAAGTCTGTGTGCCGTGTTAGGAGAGGGAGACGGAGACACGCAGGGGATAAATCAGAAATCCGAGTGGAGGGGGGAGCCCTGCCAGGTACGGGCTACTCTGTACATTCCTTTATTAGTTATCTATCATATGTATTCATAATCAGTCTTAAAGACACGTTTGACCATTTGTCGGCATGATGTGTTTTCACCTTAAAGTAATACAAAATAAACTAGAAAATGTGATCAAAAAGTTATTTGATAAGGGTCTTTATCACATTACGATGTTACATACTACTTGAAAATATAAATACGGTACGCAAAATGTGCCAAAACAGAAAAACACAGGACAGAAATCAAACCGCCGTGGTAATATCGCATCCATTCAAGAAATCAGAGGGACTAATGAAGATTAAACTGATGAAACAACATGATTTTATCACAAAACTGGTGTTGTTTACTTTGAATCTTTTACTAAATTTTGGCACATTAAGAACAAAGGTTAACCCTGAAGGAGGCGGAGCTCCAGCAAGGTGCAGTTTGGACATAAGCAGGCTCCTCTGAGCTCTGTCTATATGTCAGCTCTGGAGACATGTGAGAAAGCGAGACACACAGAGAATGAGGCAGCTGAAGACCAGAGTCTCCCATTTCTGCAGAGCAAACTTCACCGCCAGAACCAATAAGCCTCAGCCTCAAAATGTGCTGCCAACTGGTCTTGCTGGAAGCACGATCTGGACAAGCAGACTCACCCAGCTCATCTGGTAGGTGCCTTCCACTGGCTGAGAGGCAGAAACTGAGATTCACACTGCAAGCAGGGAATGAGGACAAAAAATTATTAGTGTGCATCAGAATACTCTGAAGCCTCCATTTTACGATGACATTTCCCCTTTTCAGTTGTGATGTGCGGAATCTATTATATTTTGACCAGTGCCAGAACCCACCTCCAAAGGTCCGTTTTGCAGTTCAAAGAGGAAATACTATATGGTGACGACGACAATGCTGTATGGTAAAGTACGCATGTTCAGAAACTTTGATACTACTGGTCTAGCACATTAACCACCCCATCACTTGATACATTTCATGTTACGATCCGATGATTAGGGTACAAGACAAAATCGAAAGCACACGTGTGTGTGTGACAGCTTCTCCTGATGTTTTCCAGCTGTGTTTCAACACAAAACAATATCTCTTTTCAAACCAACTGTTAAGGCACCTCAACCTTTGTAATCACACCACTACACCAAACATCTGAAGTCTCCAAGCAACAGACTAACCAAAACACTCCGCAGATACATACGTAAACACTTAAAAATGTGCAAACACACACCCACACAAAAACGGTTATGGGAAAAGTGCATTATTTAAAATGCCAATTCACAAAATTAATTCTTTAATATTTTGACCCCATTTAAATACAAAAGCGGGCCTTGATTCACATAGACCTTGAGCATTTGTCATGCATTTTATTCAGGCAGCAGAGAGCTCACTCAATATGATCTCGCTTGCTTGTGTCTCCAGTTACACCTCCAGAAATTATTGCCATGCTAGGGAAGAAATCCCTGTTCCCAGTGCAACAATCATAAAGCATAAAAACCAGGCAAAACAGCTGGCTAACTGGGATCCCTGCTTGTAGGAGTGAGCTGTGCATTCACGTACCAGGACACGAGAATGGTTTCATTTCCGTTTGTCAAAACACAGCTTTTCTCCTCTGGGTTGATCATGGTAGGGGACACAGTCAAAGAGGCACTGGTTTTCACAATGGGCCGGGCCCTGTAAAAACGAGAACATGGGCCATTTAAAGAAAACAAGACAGAGGTTCCATAGTGACGGGTCACTCATTTCAAACAACATTAACCACAGCAGGAAATGAAACCAAAATCCAGGAAACTGGGGGAGGTTCAGTGCAAAACCATGTACCTGTAAAGCACTGCTTTGTCAACTCCAAAAGCCCCCACGAGGAGATCTAGGGGAAACGCAGAAGAGACACCATCAGATTAGAATTTCGTCCTTGTCCAGAGGTCACTACCAAACTACCTACCATTTCCATGACTACTATATTATTTCACTTGAAATAAGCACTTATTAAAAGTTGAATAGCATTTGGAATAGCCATATCTGCCTACTACATACAAATTACATCACCTAATAGTATTATATGTAATTATTTTCACCCCATAATTAACTACTATATTTAACGCACTATATTATACACATGGCTACAGGATTTCTCCATTTGGCAATCAAGCAGGAATCTGAAATGGTTGTAACTGGAAGTGGAAATTAAAAGGAACTTTAGCTCACGGATTTACGGACCACATTAGAATAAATTACACGTACTGATTTTTCAAATCAGAAAATCGCCATTAAGTTCCGAAATCGGAGTTTCAGTTTTGGATGGTAGGCCTCACCTGGATAGCCATTCATGTCCACGTCTTTGTTTCCCCGAATGGCACTGCCAAAACTGGCAGGCAAGGTGCTAGAGGCCCACTGGCCAACCAGAACCTGGGATGGTGTGTCCTTGAGTCCACCACTATGTCCATTGTAAATAAAGACCAGTCCCTGCTGGTTTTCCCCTCCAAAAGGGCTGGTAACGGCTACATCTGAAAATCAACGCATCAAGACAGTCAGTCAGTCAGTCAGTCAGTCAGTGAGTGAGAACATGTTCCCCCCCAACAAAAAGGCTGGTATTTTTACCATTGAATCCATCTTGGTTAAGATCTCCAAGCGGAGCAATGGAGCTTCCAAATCGGCCATACTCCTGGGTGCCGGTGAGATGCGGCTGGCTGAGCTCCAGGTCAAGAGGTCCTCGCTGCAGGTAGACATAAACCCGGCCCATCTCCTCAAGCCGACTCCCTGACCCCCGGACCATAAACATTGGGGCGCTGACCAAAAGGTCATCCCAGCTGGGAGAAGATCCAGGCACGAGGGGAGAGAAGGGCAACATTAGCACTCCAGAGTCATTCATTTATTTACATCTCATCTCCACCAGGGCAGGCTCTGCTGGAAGTAGCCCTAGTGTAGAAATCCAGACTCATCAGAGTCCAGATTGTGTTGCCACTGATGGGCTGAAACAAAACCATCCTCCTCCATGCCAGAGAAAAGCCCCGCTCTGTGAAATGTCCATGGCTGGCCAGACGCCCACTCACCCGTCGCGGTTGATATCGGTGACTGCTACGGCATACCCGAAATAGGAGCCCATCTGGAAAACATCAGAGTGCAACACATTGTTCCTGGAGCCAAGCTCATGATTCAGGCAATTCACCCCCATGTCTTCTTTCCAAAGACTGATCTATAGCCCCCACCCAGGTCATGCCCTAAACCCCCCTTGGGAAGCAGGAGGGATTTCCCCCCGACTGCCAGCCAAACATGAGAAAAAATATAAGCTGATCGTCAGCTAAAGAAGAAATAGTACAATTAGCTTAATACTAAAATCAAGCTGGGTCCTAGGTCCCCCCCCCCCCCCAAACAGTCCATGAATTGATACTGCTTCATAGAACCCTATGGGGCCACAAAATGTCAGGTAAGAATGAATGTGTTCACCTGTTCGCCAGTGAGATTAAGCAAAGTCTGCAGATTAGTTCCATTTAGGATGGATACCTGCGAACAAGAAAACTAAATTACTATAACAAAAGTCATTTTTAGGTTAGCATTTATCCAGGGGTGAAAGTAGTTTTCATTTCTTGCCGGTACTACAATCTTTTAATCACTTTATCGTTTTATATCTATCCAATCACTAAAAAAAATATATTTTTTAATAATATTCGGGTCGCGGTCGGTCAGGTCGTTTGAAATAAAGATGCCAATTAAACAATTATATAATTTACACATTT
>JAODLC010000113.1:22165105-22188179 GCA_026781145.1 Hippopotamyrus pictus
TTTAGACCGCATAGACCCTCTACTCTTACCAGTACTACGTACCGGCTGTAAATCTTATAACGGTACGTCGTACCGGACCGTACCTGTTTACTTTCACCCCTGCATTTATCCCAAAAAAGTTTGATAAAGTATATCATTCCCCAGCCCACAAAAAATACCTTTCACCCCTCTGACACAGCTCTATTGCATGTCCCTATCCCCTCCCGTCCATCCTCATTATTAGTAACCTTTCACTCTTTCTCTCTGTCAAATGTTTTTAAAAGCCACCAGGAAGAGAGGGGTCCTTACAAAGCCAAACAGCAGCTCTCCTTTGGGGACACCGGCCACAAAGTCTGCAGGACACAGTGACAGGAAGAAACAAAAAGGAAGCCTCTTCACATCTGTCACCTTTCGTTTACTTAGCAGGCACATTTATCCAGAGTGACACACGTTTTTGGTGTCAGCCAGTCCCAGCCCAAACTGACAAGTGATAAATGGGGGCTGGTCAGTTCGCGGGAGGACACTCACCTTCCTGCCCGTCTTGTGTAAACTCCCCCACAGCCACAGAATAACCTGGAAGAGCATAACAAACAAGAGAGATCATGATGGAGAGAGATGGACCGAGACACAGACACACAAAGCATAAAACACGGAACGAATGGCCAAAGTCACAAATGGCACATCGCCACCGTGTGTCTGCTAAAGGTAAATAAAAAATAATTTACCCAAGTAGCTGTCATCGTAATTGGCCTGAGCTTGCTTGGTTTGGATCTGGCCTGTCACTGGTAGACGGAAGTAATCAGGATAGTAGGCCTTAACGATTTCATCCTTTGAGGCCGAAAATAGTTGACCTGAGAAGAAATGGAAAAAAACAATGCAATAATAAAATAAACAATATTCTTTAACTCTACGTCAGTGTACCCCAATCCGGTCCTCAGGGACCCAAAGTCAGTCAAAGTTTTTCTTCTAACAGGAGCTGGGAGAGAGCAAAATCATGGACTGTCTGGCAGGGAGCAAAAACATGGACTGTCTGGCAGGGAGCTGGGAGGAAGCAAAAACATGGACCAACTGTGGGTCCCCCAGGACCATATTGGGAAACACTGCTCTAGGTCTTTCCATCCGAAAATTGCATGTATTGTCTTTTTACCTTGCCAAAAGAAGCTACCAGGCCCTCCAAGGACCACCCTGCCGCTCTGAAAAATAAATCACACAGCTCAGGTATCAGCCAAATAGACCTGAGTGCTAAGGGTACAATAAACATTTAAGACTGGGGGGGGGTGTTCCACAAAGCAGGATCTTTTACATAGTGGGTTACCTTAAATCTAGAAATGATTGTCCAATAAGAGTTTAGGTAAAGAGCATTCCTATTGGACAATCGTGAATTCTTTCTTAACCCAGCTAACAAACGCTGCTTCATGCAATACACGCCAACTTGAAGATATTCATGACAAGGACAAGCCTGGCACATTACCTTGGTAAAATCAGCGCTGAATCCACCTTGACAATAGCCTTGACCTCCTTCGTTAGAATTTTCTGAAATGAGAGAGATGGAGAGATTACAGCTGAATGTGGCTGTAACAGGAGCGCGACGACTCCCAGTGTCAACAAGGCAACACTGCTTTCTTCATTGATTGGTGAACGACACCACATCCTCCTCAATTACCCCATAAATCACTCAGTAATATACCTGAGCGACATGGGGCGTATTCGACAAACTTGGTGAAGTTATCCACAGAGAGATAGCAGCTGCCTGTGACGTCTGAATGAGCAACATCGTTCCTGGTCCTCCAGTTGTAAAGTGGGGCACAGGCCTATGACAAATTTGGCATAAAGTCAGTAGCACTTCAAAAACAGCTAGCAGAAGAGGTACAGATCTACATATTCTCAATAATTAAAATACTAATTAAAAGACAAAATGTTGAGAAAGGCTACTGAATAAATTTTAGAATAAAGCTAATAAACAAGAGACTGAGCACTGTAGGCTAAAGAAAGACTGACAAATGGAATTAAAAATCAATGACACATACAAACGGTCTTTACAGAACCTAAAACCAGCCCCAGGCGCTTTGGCCCCCATCTAAGATAATATACTTCCTCTTCATTTGTCCAATAAGACTGAACTCATTAAGTCACTTACCAGTATGTTGTTGCCATGGGAACGTACTGTGGCACCAAACCACTGGTGAGACTTCATCTCCATCTGGACGTACGTGTCGTTGATTATACCTATGCGGTCTCCTGCACCCAGGAAAAACCCGGGGTTTTGGGGGAGAGACGAATTAGTCAGGGAGCAATAAAAACATCACTCGGCCTAAACGGCATGCTTCCTGAGCGCACTGACTTCCTGGGGAGAGCTCTTTGCATTCCTTGGTTATCAACCCAATTGCCCACACCTTATGGATTTGGCAATAAAAAAAAAAGTAGAAAACTGAGGCAATCAGCGTTAAAACTCTGCGATGAAAGGTTTACGAGAGCGAGACTATTTGTGCTGACACTATTTCAGAGAGCACGTAAGATGGATGGGACACATGGGGAAAGAAAAAAAAAAAAAGTCTGCAAAGGACCTTGTTGACCTTGCATCTGTGCAACCACCTGGCTAGCGGAATCACACGCCCCTTTCTGCTTTGTGTGGAAAGCAGGTATCAAGACAGATGGCCCTTAAGGTCATCTCACCAAGGAGATACATAGGTATAAGGCACAGGGGCGGCATTTGAATGAGGCCAAGCAATGGACCTTAAATTCATCAGATGTAGTCTGTCATAGCAGGTGTGGGTGGGTGGCTGGGGGCGGGGGTTTGTGACAATGGCATCTTTTCTACTTATTACCCCAAATGTCACCAGTTTGATACAATTGGCAAATTCTCTTTCCCAAAGACACCCTTGAGAGTACTGCTACAGCAATAAAAGCCATTGCCGTATCACAAAAATGCCAGACATGTTGCAATGAAAGACATCTGGGTGTACTGAGGCACAGAGCATGAACAGAAAATCTCGAGGGAGCAATACATCAGCATCCTTCCTCCCCGACAGCCACATTCTGCTGTCGCTCGCCACCCCAACCCCATCATGGGAAAACTACAGCAAGCCCACGCCAGGACCCGCCACCGTCGCCTGTCCGTCAGCCTCCACTTCAAACACACTGCTTACTCCGAGGGTACGTCAATTCCGAGCGCCCAGTTTGGAAAGCGGAGGGGGATTAGGGCCTTTAGTAACATTACACAAGATCCGTAGTGTCACCCCCCCCCCGCCCGGCTTCCCTCTGGGTTGAATGGTCAAAGAAAAACAGGGTCCTTAGACTTATTAGACTGAGGAAGTGGATTCCCACAAGGCATATGGAGATATGAGGCAAAAAGCACTGCAAAGACTGGCAGGTCGTCTATGCTAAACACTCCTACATTCACAAAATAAGGACAAATCGTCCACACAATTGAACAACCTGCGTGATTTTCACCAAGACAGCCATTTTAGAAATGAATGGCCTAGCTTAGATTAATGAATATAGGCCTACTATACAATATACTAAGTCTGTCGTACTCTCTCATGTGATTTCAGCCTTGAGAAGACTACTTAGTCATGGTCTTGCTGGCATGACACTATTTTAGTCTATATGGGGTCTTGGGGACACAACAGCAAGTGATGGCTGTATCCATATCCCAGTACCAGCCTGGGCTTGAGGTTGGCTCTTCTCCCCATGTGCCTAGTGACCGTATCAAAACCTGAAACACAGCAGCATTTTTTAAATCTATCAGCCTCAATGTAGAAGAGCCATTTAAAAGAAGCTCTTCTCAACTGCATTTGGAACTGGCCCTGTTGCTACAGCAAAGATGACCCACGAGTCACAGCGTTAAGGGCCCAGCCCGGCAAGCGAAAGGTCAGGCATTCCTCGCCCAACCTCCTGTGCCATGCTAATGTGCACCTGTCCCTCAAGGGGTATCTGGGAGGAGTCGGCTTGGAGGGAAAGCAGAAGCTGAAATTAGAGCAATGACAAATGGATGACTAAATTAAGTCATCGCGTCACTTTCCATGTGGGGAAAGGAAGCTAAATTTTGCCCTACAAGGAATAAAGCTGACAGATAAGACTCTGGGCCCATTAAGGTGAGCTCATTAGGGCTTCTGGGTTGTCAACCCGTACAAGCAACTTCCACGACATGACGCAGAGAGCAAGCCCTATTAAATCAGCATGTCTGCATTAGTATTCAGCACAGAGACCTTTCTCACTTTTCATTACCGTGGAAAAAAACGAATTCATTAAAACCGAAAGTGTAAAGTTTAACGTTCCTAACGTGCAAAGTGCTGTGCCGTAACCTGTACGAGTCTCCCCTGAAACACATCATATTTCAGGGTCTACTTCAGTTTGGAAACTACACTGTATATTTTCCCCCAGTAAGACTAACAGGCCTAGTCGTCAGTTTCATACGCAGCTGACAATGGCCTTACAGCATGTGCTTCATGGAACATTTAATGATGTCATTTTTAAAAATTAATGACCACTTCAGCTAAAAATGCTTATTAGCGAGTGACTAAGGGTATAATAAACTTAACAGCAGTGCAGCTCACATGCTACTTCTCGCTCACCTTCCTCCATTCCCTTCTTTTCTGTCTATTTCCAGCCATTAAAAGGCACTCTGGGGTCTACGTTTCAGGTACGTACACGCCACTTCTGATGAACTT
The DNA here is from genome assembly GCA_026781145.1 of Hippopotamyrus pictus. NCBI lineage: Eukaryota > Metazoa > Chordata > Actinopteri > Osteoglossiformes > Mormyridae > Hippopotamyrus > Hippopotamyrus pictus. Next base: position 22,169,755 of record JAODLC010000113.1, read on the forward strand.
GACATTTGTCAAAAGCACCTCCTCCCTCCACCCAAACTTAACCTTCTAACTTACCCCAGGTGAATTTGCCCTCTGATCTCATAATGTTACGCTTCACATTTCAGTAACAGCACATTCACCTGGACACATCATGCTGCTAAGAGCTTATTAAGGGGACACAAGCAGGGTGTTCAAGGGGTTAGCATAAGAAACCAAGACTGACCCCACAGTGCAAACATACCCACTTAACTGGTGATGAAACTTGAAAAGCATAGAATTGTGGATAATAATTACAAAAAGCATGTCGCTGAGGACTTAAACAATTAGGATATTATCAATGATTGTAAAGATCTCCACTCATCTTTCATTAGCTTACCTTGATTGTCAAACTCAATGATGTTGCACTGTGACTGGCCCAGACCCCAGGGGCAGTAATACACAGAGCCACCCTCCGTGATATTGGGCTGGTTTGTGTTAGCTTTGGGGGCCCCGACCAAGATGCTGGAGCTGCGGGCAAAGGAAAGACAGAAGCGCAATTAAATACTGTGAATGGGGGCAACTTAGTGTCATGGGGTCTAGATGACAGTCGGCAGCAGTGTGGTCTAGCTTCAGTATCTTACTGCGTCACAGTATTAAAGGGCTCATTTTATTTGAGAAAAAAGCCTACAGTGAAGAAATGATAAACATGACACTACCTCCACAAAACAAGGAACAGTATTACGTTACATCATTCTGCACAGCAGCAACTTAAAAATTGCGAATGACAAGTGACTCGGCGCACAAGCATGAACTCCAAGAACCTGTCAGAGAGGCTGGCAGGGCTCAATCATCAGAGGGGTACCAAAATAAATGACACCTGGCTGAACTAACTGCAAGTTGGCGTGATGTTACTTTTTAGACAACTCTTAGACTTGCAGAGGAAAACATTTTACACTCTGCATTTAAGACCGTTCCATTTCAACTTACCAACAATGCAGTCAACAAACATGCAATCAGAGGGGATTGCAATTAATATTCTACAAATTTAGAATGAGAGAGAATGCGTAGCTTCTTTTGTCTAACCATAACTTACATGTTGTCTTTGATGCAACTCAGTATATCTGCATGATCCCTCTGTGGTAAACTGGACATCCTCTCACAAGTACGAAAACATGCATTGAATGAACTCCTGTCACCAGTTTGCCCTTATATGGAAGTATGTGTCCTGCAATGGACTGGCATCCAGGTCAGGGTGTAGCCTGCCTGGTCTCCTGTGCTTCAACATAGGCTCAGGTCTACTTGGGCTTGAAGGCCATAGAGACTATATTTAGAGAAACATAAATTCAGTAACTGTGGTACCTGTCATTAATCTTAACCGGCACATTTCATATTGTGTGTCAGTTACGGTTGCAGTGTACTGGTTTTACGATATACCACGGTATGAAAATTGATGGTTATCAAATCGTACATTTGCTTGCTACCAAATGGAGAGTCTCACCTAATTGGAAGTGATGGACAAAATGATGCTTCATGAACCATTTGTCGTATTATTTGAGCAAACTAGATGGTGCTCTGTGTTCAAAACGGGGCACAAAGGATGCCCCGAAGCAAACCAAGAGCACCATCTAGTGGGCCCAAAAAAATACAGCAAATGGTTCATGAAGCATCATCTTGACCATTATGAATCAGCTGCCCGTCACACTTGGCAATGGTTGCTGCCATGCAAAATCTCTTCCAGCATGTACGATCCATCCTATCTGCCCGATTTGTACTTCATACATCTACGCTTGCATTTTCGAGCATGTGTGCACCACATTACATTTTCTTTGGTTGTCATTCTAAGTCTTAATTCTTTGTTTCAATTCAGAACTTTCATTTCCTCAATAGACAGTTTTTGGATGAACACCATTACCTAAATATCCCATATGTAAAATATTAGTTTATATTTTCATATTTTGTATACTTTGGTTCACTCTGAATGGAAATATGAAGTTTGGGGTATTTTTCAGGCATATTTTGGCCTATATTAAATTTCCTGACACAGTTATCATACCATGAAAATCTCATACCATTGCAACCCTAGTATAAGAATTCTATTAAAGTTACTCACAAGATTATGGCTGAGTTATACAACCTAAAAAGAGAGAGAGACCCAGGCTCACCAGGAATTTCCCTAGGATGCTGGAAACGAGGATTTCCTTATTCATTAAATCAGTATAATTGCTGCAAACAGCACATCATAAACAGCCACCCTCAAGGGCGTATCTACAATACTGTAAAGAAGCATTTCTAAGTCTGATCTGATTGTGTCACTGTTAGCAGAGGAATCACATCACCAAGAAAAAGGTTTTTAAAAGAGAAAGAAGTAACACTGCTTTGGCACGTCGATGAGATTTTCTGGGTATGCTGGAAATGGACCAATCCAGAGCCGACCCATAGCAGGTTTAAGCCAAGCGCTTCACTGCGTTTACACTTGCTGAAGCTCTTCATACCAGGCAGCAGCAGTGAGGTCAGGAGAGTAGCACACTTAAGATACTTGAGCGACTGCTTTGATCAAGGCCGGCGCTGTCTACAGGGAGATGCGTCCGGTTCAAAGCCTCACAGAAATTGCTCCCCACGGACGGCAGCAGTCAGCAGCCGGCTCCTGTAATCCGAAGAGCTCGCATCAGGTGACGGTCGCGGTGCTTGGCCGTTACCTCGGTGCCGTTCCCCGATTGCATTACCACAGGGGCCGGCGCACCCAGGCAGCGGAAGGGGGGCAGCAGGGGGGGGCGGGTTCCAGACTCAAGAGGGCTGCCGCGTTTGTTGGGGCTGTAGGAGGAAGTGAGGACCGCTGGAGCGGGGACTGGGGGGGGGGGGCATGGCTGGGGGCAGGGAACCACACGTCCCATGATAATCTGCCCAGTATTAAGGGCATGGGACTTACCAACACATAGTGTGGCTTGAGGGCCAAAAGTCAGTCTAATTTTGCATCGAAAGTTAAAAGGTTTCATTGTGTCACACACCCATATCATACGATCTGGGGTATGGCTGGTTGCCGATTATCTGTTTTTTTGTCATTTTAAAAATCAATAAAAAGACAGATTAACAAAGCGCATGATAATGCCTGCTGCATTTCCCCCCCAACCCAAAAGAAGAAGAAAAAAAAACACACAGAATGCACAATTAAACCAATTGCTATTTTTAATTAATAAAGATTTGAATAATAAAAGTACAAAGGGACTTTTTTTTTTAATTCAGCAGAAAATCCGGTAACGGTATCAGTGATGTAAATGGCCCCTCCCCACGGCCATCATGGAGAACCAAAATAAGTAACAATTAACTTTTAATGGCTCTTTATCTTGGCTCCGAATCTGTCTGGCCCTGACTCCTTCCCACGAGGTCGGTGAATGTGGACAGACGGAAGAGAGCGTGATTCTGCAAACCAAGGCCTGGATATGGGTTCACACCAGCTGCGAGAACGTCCCCTTCCCCGGCACCCCCTGCACCGGCAAATGGGACTGTACAGGCAGAACACGGGGGGCAGGACGGCACGTAGCACCACAGAAAATATCAGGCTCTCAGCAGAGCCTAGCAGCAACAGAAATATCAGCGACCTGGTGAAAGATTGAGGAGGGAGGGTTTGAACAAGACTCGCACTCGTCATACACCTGTAAGCTGACACTCAGTCTACAAAAAGGGGCGTCTGGGGCTGATTAAGAGACGAGTGGAGCGGAGGATGGGTAAGCCATGAGACAACAAAGCTCAAACAGGACATAAACGGAGTATTTAATGGGAAAACCATGACAGAAAATGTAGCAGACAATCGAGGGGAAGGTCACAGCAAGCTGTATTGCTTTTCGTTTTTCCTTTCTTGGGTCTTTTAAGGTAAACCCAGAGGAAGGCAGACAGTTTATGGCGACCTTGAGCGGCTCCTGAGGATTTCCCATCCCCTACTACGGCTTCAGCAGCAGACCGAGGTCTTTGCCAATAATTAAACTGCCTGACGCAGGGAGCAGAGGGTCAAGAACACAAACAGGGCTGCCTGGAAAACAACTCCGGTCAGAGAGAGTGCTGTGATTCAACAAAAACACAAAGGAAATGAACAAGCTTAATTAAAAAGTTTCATTTTTTCAAGTACACATACAAATACCATTATTCATTTCCACCAAACTACACAAAGACCGGTAATACTAGTCACTGAGGAAGGGAATGTGACTGATCAGCATGGTTTCCCCAAAGCACTTTATGATGCATAAACAGGTACTCTGTTCTTCCTCCTATGTTATTCCCCCCCTAACCCCCTCTGCTATTTCCACAGTTAAAAAATAATTAATAATAAACTTCCTTCCAGCTGCCTAGACTGTCATTGTGAAACTGTTGGAGCAGCATATCCACAGGGCTGTGAAGAACCAAGAGGTGATATCAGTATCAGGCACCCACAGAACAAAAGTTCTAGATGTGCAATCAGGATTTGGGACCCTCCTTATGTGGCTGACTATCAGAGATCAGGTTTCCAAGCTCGATGATCGAAATTAAAACTAAAATTGTAAGCAATGAGAGAAGAAGGTCAGCTTCTACTGAAGCCCATGAAAACTCTGACACAGACTACCGATCACACAGAGGGGAGTCTGTAATACTTAGCTGGGGGAACCTGGATGATGACACAGACATTGAGGTACCAGCAGCTGCCTACCTACAGCACGCAGTATCACACTGCCTCCTGTCCACCTCGAACTGTCCTCCACTCCTAGCAGAGCAATCCACACCCTCATGCATCTCTTTCAGCAGGCAAACGTTTCCAGCCTTATCTTGCATGAGGTACTCTCAGGTCACATGGGGGGCGAGGGCGGGGGTGGGGGCGGGTTCTGAAATTGAATTAGCACACTTGCCAGAGCTCCCCTGGCTTCATGTGGTGTGGCTGGGGCCCAAAGCAAACTGATGGAGCACAGCTGAACTCTTTCACTCCAGTGTCCAGGGTTAAAAAAAAATATATATCCAGAGTCAACAAGGAGCAGCCAGTGATCAACACAGATATCACTGGCACCTAGTGGAGATACAGAGCCCGAGCTTCTGGGGTTAGCTGTGGGGCAGAGCTTTCCGCCCGGGCACTGGGAAAAACACAGACACGGCACACACGTGACCACTGCAGTCCCCGCGTAGGGACAGGGGCTGCTAACTTAGCCTCGCGACAGGAGTGGGTTCAGAAGTCAACCGGCAGCACCCGTGGGGGGTGGGGTTCACGTACGGCATTTTGCCCCAGCTGAAAGATGATGAGCAAAGCAGGGTTTGCTACCCCTCCCTCATCCAACACACAGATTTTCCAGACCCTTTGCTGCCATTAGACTGACTGTAGGAACGGAGAGAGTGAAGGCGACGCTGCCCCAATACACAGCACCCTTAAAAGGGTTTAAACTCAGCTACAAAGACAGATCTTTGTGTGGTGGGGGGCGCTCAGTGAGCTGATGCTACAGATCTCGAGAGGACCAAGCGGATCCTTCCTGACTGGGGTTCTGACTGACTCAGATCTTTGTTAAACAAACAATCTACTACAATTAAGAAATCACCAGATAATATGCTTACTGCCACGAAAAAAAAAAAAGACAGGACATAACGTCAGCGTAAAAGAATTTCCTTCCGGTGGATACTCTAACGGGAAGCCTAACAATCATGGACAAACTGGATTTTTGGGTCAGAAAGGTACCTTGTTGGATTTAAGGTAGTCTGGCTTAAATGTAAATAAATGAAAATAAAGTCCATTCAAGCCGGGGCACCTTAAATCTGACAGTATTCTGTCTCTACACACCTTGCTAACTGGTACTGGCCAGCTACCTGGAGAGTGTGCTTATTCGGTACCTTAGATCCTCCATTTCTACAGCACAACTTTACCAAAAATAAAACACTAAAAGTTAATCTGGGCTCTCTGTTCTAAGCCTGACAATCAAAGGACTACAAAAGAAATCTGGGTTTTACATTTCATCCTTGAGGGGAAGTAGAACGAAGATTTAACGATGAACACAGGATCATGCATGCAGTCCTTTCCAGCCACCCTCGCACTGTGTACAGAAAATGCAAGCGAGGAAGGATTGTGCTTCGTGGTGTCATTTTCACCACATTTTCCTCCACCTTGAGTGGAAAGGAAGCATTTTTCAGCTGCCATATTTCTGCTCCCCAGGCCCATTGTAGGGTCATCTGTTTCGGCTATTCCAGACCGCCCTGTCTTTATGAAAGAGGAGCCTAACAGAGATGTGGCAGCATAATGCCAGAAGCACGTCGCTCTGAAAATCATCGAATGGTGGCACGTTTTATGAAGCTCGCTGAGGCTAGATGCCGAGTTCCTGAATCAGACCACCCCCATCGTCGGTGCCGGTCCCCCCCCATTTACACCCTGAGGAATGTGCCCACTGATTACGCAGAGTGCCGCTTAACGACAACACTTCACACCCCGTGGGGGAGGCTGCCGCTGACGTGCTAACGTTGCACTTGCAGAGTACTGAGGACATGGTGGGGGCCTTTTGTCTTTCCGCCACTTTGGGGGTGGGCAGGCAAAATGCGGGTAATTTAAAATTTTCCCCCAAACTCTGCAGGTGGTGCAGTCTCCCGCAGAACACTACCCAGTTTCCAGAACAGGAATTCAATGAAAAATATATTCATAAAAACATCCAGACGAGCAGAATATCCCGGGACACCCTGTGACGGGCTCACGATGAGATCAGCCAACACTGGGTCTCTCCTACAGAGCCACACAGGACCCCATTATGCAAGTTCACCATTACGGTGAACGCAGAAAAGCAGACTCGCCTTCAGGTTAAATGCAAACCATTCAACAAAGTTCCCAACAACCAAAGCCATTATCCACCTCCATGCCCCCCACCCCCAGCAAAAATGCTTTATAAGGTTTCTGGGAGGTGAGAAATGGGCTCTGCCGTAGCTTCGGAGAACCAGTCAAATGGAAGATTAAGCAAATAGTATCAGACGGCAGACATAAAATAGCAGAGCATAAAGTCACATGGGAACTTTTTCCAACTGAAAACAGTGCTCTTTCTGGCCAGCGCACAAAGAGTGGCATTGTCCAAAGAGCATGGAAAACACTAATCATGGAGCTCGAAACAGGGACCTGAAGAAAGGAACGGCCAGAAAGCAGCGGCCCCCAGACAGGCTCCAGCGCTCCGAGATGTTCCTAAAATCGACGAAAAGGCTTAAATCAACAAACGCAACACGCCCAACCATACATGAGGTACAAGTAAATACAGGGAGCAAGCACTCCTAAGGGGTTAAATCACTGACAATTTGCCAAAGAGTCACCCAAAAAGGTCAATGATCAGTGGAGTATGAAGAATTAAAATAACCACCAAAACAAGTCATTCTGACCCAACTTGTTTGCTGCAATTAAACAACTAATGATCTCGTTTCAGAAGAGCAATGACCCAGTGAACAGATGAAAATCATTTCACACACTGACTTGCCTCAGATACATGAGCTCCTCATCATGTCCAGATATGAGTCTGACGTGGGGCCATAATGCCACACATTTCCACTGGGAATTCAGTCATAACCAGTTTTTCATTTTCAGTTCAGTCATTTTCAGTTTGGCTATAGTCATAACCGTGAAGCAAGACCTTGAAACCTATCCTACATCACTTATATCACTAGTTTCCCAGTGAATTACACAATCACCAGGATTGGCAATCCAGCCACCAGGAAAAAAAATAAATACTGATCCATTCGGACTAGCGTGGTGCTGAGGTATCAACCACCACATGGCGGCGCTCAGGATCTCATCCCTGAGGTGGTTTGTCATGTGGTAGGTGCGGCAACACACTGATCAGTGCATGCTCGTTACCACTCAGGGAGAGAGCAGTCGATAAGACCAAGACTGTCTGTTGGCTCGATTATACCGAACTTGGATATGTTTCTGGAAACACCTCCAAAATGCCAGATTCATTTATTTGAGACATCATCTGAGTGTATGTATGACTGGAGCAACTCAGAAACAGCCTCTACAAGACAGTCTTTGTGGCACAACGCTACTACAGATATGTGACCGTACTCAATAGTACACAATACGGGAATAAGTTCATTACAATGGATATTATGTGTCATTTTACATTTTTCATTTATTTTACATATTCATATTTATGTTGTGTAAATAAGGTTTTGTATTTTGCAAATGGGTTGGTGCCCCATCCTGAGTTGTTCCCTGACTTGCACCCATAGCGTCAGGGACAGGCTCTGGACCCCCCCCCCCCCGACCCTGTATAGGACAAGCAGTTACAGAAAAACGGGGGGATGGATGGATGGATAGATAGATGGATGGATAGATGGTTTTGTAATTCAGACATTGGACAGACACATTGCCTTGTTTGGTTTACTGGTTCCTAATTATGTTGGCAGTTTTAATAAACAAACAATCTCAAAACAAAAACTTGTGTATGAAACTGCAGCAAACCATGAACCCAAAACTAAGGTGTCTGAAGTGACTCACAGATCAGTTCAATCAAATTTATAACCACAGGCTGCTCAAGTGAAGTTCTAGAGGTCCTTGCCAAAGCAGAATGGACACTTACCAATCCTGACTAGGCCTTTCTCACTACAGTAGTTGTTCCCACATAGGGAACGTAATTATTCTCTATTTCATAGAAGCAAAAGGTCTGCTCACAGTTCAAGAACACTACAACCATCCATTACCTGTAACCGCTTGCCCTACAGAGGGTTGCAAAAAGAATCCTACACTCGACCCATATTCAGTTCAGTACCTTAATTCTACTGAACTATTCCATTTAGCAGGACTGGGGACACAGTGAAATTCATGTATGGAAAACAAACATAGGCCAGTACCAGGTAAAGGAGAGAATGAGGTAGGTAAATGGAGGTAGACGGAGTTTTTACAAAGTCGGCCACAAGCAGGGATTCTGGCAAAACATCATTTTCAAGTGAGGACTCTCCCTCTCGGCAAGCTGAGGCAGCTTTTATATCAGCGTAACTCCTCCAGTTTGGCATTAGGATATTGCTACAGAGACTAACCCCTGCTGCCAGCGAAGGCATCCGAGCTGCCTAGCATCAAGAGACATGGGGGAGGGGTCATAAGCGTTAACATTTCTGAGATTATGAAAAAGGGCGGTGAAGTATTGGCATACTGAAAATGTCACTCTACTCCCCCTTACCCTCTCACAAGGTTTTTGACTACATGCAGACACATTCTCCTCACAAGGAACAACACTTTCAGACCTTTAACACAGACCAGGACAAAAAAGCAGTGTAATTTCAGGGCCTCATTTCCTTAATTATTTTCCACCCAAAAACGACACAGAACTGTTCTCCAGTTCATGAGAGGGCCCAGTGAAGGGAAAGGTGCTGAAGTGTCTGGTCCTCACGTGATACGTCACCTAGGTCAGTTTTGGGTGAAGTCGTCGTCGGAGCAGCCCCGCATGTCACGCATTTCCTCGGCTAGACAAGAGTGTGGCTGGGGTGGGCGGGGGAGGATTAAGTGCTTTGTAGGAGGACGGGTCAAAGGAGCAGGACAGGGACCTCGCACCTCTCACACAACCTCGAGTCACATCCTAAATCATGCAGCTTTTCCCCGGATCACATAGCCAAAAAAGACATGGACTGAGACCAACCCCAGAACACCAACCCCCTTTCTGTCTAGTACAGAAGGAAAAGAAGAAACGAGGCAGAAACTAGAGAGCCTTGCAGCTCACTCGAAAGTCCTGGCTGAAAGCGATGGTAGGGACAGAGCCAGGCACAATCATCGTACAAACACAGCTTCAGTTTATAAGGACAGGAGGAGCCGCCAAGCCTGACATTAATATTCCTCCAGCGAATGTAGCAGCAAACTTCCAGACAGTACTACTTGAGAGTAAGTCTACATTGCCACTGAAAAGCAGCAGATCTATGAGCCCTCAGCAAAGACAGACAACCACACTCCATTAAAAGCCATTAAACATATTATGGGAAGAATTCCACTAAGAAGAAATTCCACGTCTGCGAGAATTACCATCCGACTTTACACAACCGGTTCGTTTTAATCACTCATCAAATAAAATTTCACCATTCTGCGCTATACAAGCTTAATTAAGTGTGGCAGTAGACTTATGAGCTGGTTAGGGCTTGGAATCTTCTGCTGGTCATAAGGTAAAGCCCCCATGGAATGGGGTCTAGCAAGGCAAACATATATACCCATGATGTTGCCTCCTAACCAAATAATGGGTCTTCACTTTGAATGAGGGTCACACCTCAGCTAAGGCAGCCTCTTTGATCTGCTCAGACATACTATGTGAAGGCCTGGTAGTCAAAAGGCGAAGATTTGATCAGACCCGAAAATCATCTTTGGCTTTTAAGGTTCAGCAGAGAAGCGTCACTATTGGATACAAAAATGAGGCTGAGCGTCCCTGTGTATGACGTCAAAAACTACAAATGTGTAATATTACGACAGCACGCACCGTGTAAATTCACTTAATAAGGACCGGTTTCCCGTCCATACATTTCCTACACTTTTTTATTGCGTTCTGCTATTCTGCAAGAAACAGTTCAAAATATGAAATTCTGTTTATTCCACAATATAGCGTACATGCTGATTTAGTTTAATCATGGCTTTAGAAACGGGAGAAACGGGCCTTTGTTGCAATTTCAAACGGTAGAAAGCTGCCAAACTTGCACTGAAAGTTTTATCTCGTCCTGTGCAGATTTCAAAAAATAATTTAGGCTAACCATATTAGTCATATGACTACATTAGGCTATTATGAATAATGAGTAACGACAGACACGTAATTGGCTGAATTTGTAGTTGAATCTAAACCAAATAATTTTGGACGAATGCTTTGTTTGGAAAAAAATGCGTATTTGTGAAGTATGAAATCCCGTTATTGAAATTATATAAACATCAATCCATCTTCTAACCACTTATCCGTATTGGGTCGCGAGGGCTATATGAACACATATACGACTTTAAGTAAACTTTACGGATTATTCTTTACTTAAAATCTTTGTAAGCTCAACTACAGTCTTTAAAATTATGTGGCGTTTTACCTATCTAAAGTTGTAAAACTTGTTAATTTTCTTTTAAATATAATTAATATTTTACTTAAAATAGCAATAATGGCGGAACCATCCTATGTATAAATGACGCCAAATCAATAGTAAATGTAGTTTAAGGCAGTGAAATAAATGTCACATGCAGCACTTCTAAAGGGTGTATAAAAGACACTCACCTTGATGAATTAGTCATGTAAAACTCCACCGCATAGCCGAAGTAACTCCCATTAGCTCCACTATAGACGGTGGGATTCTCCGTGTCCAGGTTAAACGCCGAGCTCAGTTGCATCGAGGCTACTACAAAAAGGCAGAAAATCGCAGCATGTTCGAGGCTACGGGAAAAGATTTTTGCCGAATTTTTCGAACGATGCTTTTTCGAGCCCATTTCTATAGTAAAACTAGCACGCCCAGATGCTGTACTTTATCCAAATCTAGGTTTACTTCAGAAGCGGAAAGACTGAGATCTTTCTCCTCTTCGGCCAATTTGTTTATGACTGCATGACGCCGGCAATTACAAGAGGCGTCCAATACTAAACCTTATCCTATCCGTATTTCTCCCGTCTTCCTCTCACTGTCTCTTTGCCTTAATTGACTGCATATTGAAAAGGAGTTCCCCCTGCCTCATGACAAACTTCTGGAGAGGTGGAGCTTTTTGATTCACAAAAATCGCGAGGGAGGGGTAACGAGGGTAGGATTCCTTATAACTCCGACCTCATTCGTTTATTGCCTTGGATTAAGTGCCGTTCCAGTGGAGTTTCCAACAAATTTATTTCGCAAAGGCGTGACGAGTAAATGTTTTTATTTATTTATTATTTTTGGTGAAACACCGCTGTATTTTCATTTACCAAATTTTAATCGAAACAAAGCGGTTACATCATTTAAATCATGTAATATAATAATATGAAATTAAAGTAGACCTTAAAGTAAACTCACTATTAACAGCTGTAATGATTTAATTGAAAACAGATCATGGCATCAATCAAAAGTCTTTACTTTAAGAAATAAGGTAGCACAAGAAGAATTCCATCCTTTACATCAAGGTATCAGGCCACACTTACAACATGTCACTCACACCCACTGAACTCTTCAACTGCCTCATGTTCCGTGTTTACAGTGGGCTTGTGTTGCCATGAGCAGATGCAGTTCTGGGGAATTTGCTGATGTCATAGTTGCTGCTAGCAGAGCCCTTAATCTGTGTACCCCCAACCGTTTGCGAGGTAAAACGACCCTAAAAGGTTGTGCATGTTATTTATGTCTGTTTCCAGGGAACTAATTGCAATAAACGTCTCCGAGGGTGTAGCTGAACACCAACACAGCTGCCAGATCTGGATTCTTATCAGAACACTAAATATGAAATATGTATGTCATCAGCCGTGGCAGTAAATATTATGGTACACGAGAATGGTGTCATTGTACAAGTAGGTGCGTTTCTCGTGTGCAAATAGATATTTGAACCCAAACCTCCTTCTGGGGACTATGCATTATGGTATTCTGGCTCAAACACCCCCAGAACACTGAGGGAAAACAGACAGGGGTTGCTGTGTCTCCTTTTTGATCAGATCTGAGTCACAGTCGATCCACGTAAGTGGAAGGAGGCGTCCATGTAAGGCTGACTTGCCCCACCGGAGCCAGATGTTTATAAAGCCACTCAACTCCCTGGAATGAGGGAGCACTGCTTTGCTGACTCACTGTCAGCATGGGGGCCACTATGTCTGACGCCGGGGGCAGGAGTATACACGTGTCTCCAGGGGACTTCTTGTGGGGGGTGGGGGGGGGAGTTGTTAGAGATGTCTATCATAATGAATGAGGGTTGGGACATTAAGCAAAGGGTGGTTAGAGCAGACAATAGCTGTTACTGCCATCACAAGACGGCTAAAAAATTGTCATGAAAACTTGCCCTTGCTGATTTTTATTTAGGGTAGCACCCAAAGGCTCGAAAGTTTCCTTTAATGGTGTTGAAGAGCTGGTTACTAGACAGAATGGCATGTGCTTAGTTCAGTGTTTTTTTTTTTCATTTAGAAATTTTGCTAACTCAGACTGCGTAGTAAATGCAGAAGTACACGATGCTGCTTACAAATCACCTCAGAAAGACACTCACCAAAAAGAGAAAGAGCTAAACAGTCAGGTAGTGATCTGCGGGAGAAAATGTAGCATTACACTGGTGTCTCAGGGAGGCTGTATTTCGCAGGGATTGAGTCTGAATGAAATATGCTTCCCAGAAGAACCTGAAATGTCAGACAGCTTAACTCCTAAGTTTATGGCCATAGCCAGAGCCACATTTTTACACATCACAGGTCATGTGAGGTCATCATAGGTCATGTGAACATTTTACATTTACATTTGTTTATTTAACAGACACTTTTATAAAAGCACAATCACAGGCAGCCTAACCCACTGAACCACACACCACCCCCCACAATAGACTGGGTCAACCTGAGCTTTGAACCTGCGTCCTTTAGTTCACCAGCCATGCTTGTTAACCAGTATAACTATGTATACATTCCAAAAGAGATTGTTTTGCAATGGTAGTTAAAGTTAATCCTGCTGCAGGATGATCCTTTGCCATGTCTGTACCCCGGCCACAGATACCAAACTCAGGTAAATGTCCTTACATTTTACTCAGATTACCTCCAAGAAGGAGTATCATGCATGTATTTATTTGATGTCTGCAAACATGTATGTATATATCCTGTCAGACATGCATTTTGCTGGCAGTTCTCATGTTACTGCTCTACAGTGAAGAGAATGAGAAGGTGTGACACTCAGCAAGGTTCATACTTCATACCTGGCCCTTAGCAGATTTGAAGGCATTAAGTGCTAGGGGCCGGCAAAAGTCTCAGCTCTTCATTCTAACAAAGGATATTTCGGATAATTAGGAGTACCTGGACTCAGTAACACAATAGGCCATTCCTTAGCACTGACTTATAAGCATTCTAGGAAACCACACACAATTGCCCATATCCTTATCTGGCAGAGAGCAGGGCAGAGAGAGAGAGAGAAAGATCACCTCAGTGTCACCAGCAGAGGGAAAAAAGGGCAGCAAACAGTAGGTGAAATACAACCTGTTTGTGAGCTCCTCCATATTTGTAGTCCTATATCTAGGGGCACTACAGACGGTATCCACCCTGGAATCACTCATAAGAAAAGGGGGGGGGGGAGGTGGCGCTGAGAAATGATGCTGGAAATGTTCAGCTAAAATAACAGGAAAAGATGAGGTAATGTGGTTGGATTTTGGTCAAGTTCTCTTTTTTTTTCTGGGGGTCAGATTTTCTTCTGTTGCATGTTATAGGAATGCTGTCATTCCTCATGGGGCATGTTCGACATGGCAGCACCTCAGCCATGGGGGTACAGGATCATAAACGTGTCTACAGACAAGGTAATTGATCGGAAATACCTTGGAAAGAACTGTTTTTTTTCCACAGGCTTTATCAGTGCAGATACGCTAAATGAAGCATTAGCATTCCTTCTGAATGGAATCCAGCTCAATAAAGACTGCTGGTGCCTTTTCCAGCCGCCCATGTGGGCCAAACTAGCTCCTATTATTAGGCATTCATTTGTTCCCTTATTTACGGTAACCCGGCTGCTCTTCTGCATCCCTGTTAAACGGACAGACAGAATAATACTCAGCTTACACTTGCACATTATAATTATCGTCTTCACATCAATACAGATCTGAAGAGTTAAACCACCACAGAATGTGTCTCTGTTCTTTTCTATTGTATATTTAGAGAATACAAGTGTAATAGTCTAAAATAGGTGGTGAACTGGAGTGTCACGCCTAAGGCTAATGTCAGTTTCAATTTCAGACATACGTTTCTCTTGGAGGATTTAACAGTTCAGCTTTACTCTGGGGAATCAAACTTTTCTGGGCTGTACTTTAGAGAAGGGGTACAATTTCTTGGCTTGAATGTAAAGCCCACCAGCAATTGCATATCAGTCCCTTTCAGATATGCATCGCTGCCCTGAACTTTTCTAGACATTACCTGGACGGGCTGTATGTGTGAAACACAGAAGCCCAAATCAGTCATACTGGACATTTGACGGACTTTAGCCAGCTAGCTCCCTAGTACAAAGTCCAGGTAATTTACGATTGGCCTCCATGTGTGAGAGGAGCAGGGAGAATTCCGGAGGGGGCACTTTGATAACATTTCTATCAAGTGACTGGCATGAAAACAGAGGAATACAAACCTCCAAGGGTGAAGAAGAAGGGTCATTTCCACAAAGAAGACCCCAAAAAACGCGGCCAACTGGAGAGAGATGACGAGATTTGGGAACATCTGTCAGTAGTGCAGTGTACTTTTGGTGTCGTGTCCTGCCTCCTGCATGCTCTACTCGCCCCTTATCTAAAACGGCTGGAGTATTTCTAGTAGGTGTGAACGTGGCTGATACGGACATTCTGTGGTTGCCCACCACATGTGTGAAAGGACAACTCTGCAAAATGTCCAGACCTTATTCTCTGGACAGTGCCCAGAGTTCATACTTGAGAATGGTTATTGATAAGATCACGGGTCTCACACTAGGGGGATGTGACTCAGTGCATTTACCCCCAGGGCACCTTTAAACAGAGAATGGTCTTGTTAGCCGAGACAAGCTCCCAAGCCAGTGTCAAAACATAATTCATCTCCCTATTAAACGAGTCTCGGCAAAATGATGTTTCTTACAACTTTTGGAAGGGACCTGAGACCTTGCCTGTTTCAAACACCGCCTCATGATTCTCATTGCCTCCTGTTAGCTCTGAGATGCCTGCAGCTCTTGGTCACAACCACAAATGACAAATAATTATAGCCAGTTGGTTAAAATGCAGTATGTAATGCTTCCACCCAGGAGAAGCACCCGACAGCTGATAAATACTCTTCTCCTGTCATTGTGGAGGCCACATCGATTTCAACAGCTTCACGCCCAGACTTTCTGCATTTCCGTAAACCCTCCCTTCCTCTCTCAGGAACGTTTGTGTGACATCATTGTAAGCTGTCATGGAAACCAAATCAGAACAAAACAGTGTGGCACTGTCCGTTCCTCTATTGAGTGCTCAGAACAGCTGGCTTCATTTTTTAAAACAGAGCTCTCTCTCACACAGAAATTCATGCACACACTGTGAGAGCATTTCAGTCCATGCAAGTAGATTGCAGGAAGTAAACTATAGAGACGTCTTCCTGTACAGTTAAATGAAGTACTTGCGACATCTCCCTGCCCCACATTGCTCAAATACTGTATCCTCTAGCTGGGACTCCGTCCAGTGCTTATAAATAACTGCCTCTCTTTTATTCTTCTACATAGTTTCCTTGATTTCCAACAATATAACGAAAGAACGCAGTAATGACACTAGTCAAAAAGTTCAGAGTAAGGTGAATTTTGAAATTTTTTTCTGACCAACTATCATCTAGATTACAGGCAGCACACTTAAGATCAGCTTCAGTGAGTATCAGAATCAGCAGCTGAAGATCAGAGCATCTCATGCACTTTCAGGCTCACAGTATGACTGGAGAATGCATGCATGAAGTGCAGCACTTTTACCTGCAGTAGACATGTGCAGCTTGTATTCCATTCTGGAGAGCTGTACTAGTTGGTCACTGTAAACTGACGCTGCCTAGAATTTCAGATACATCCTTTTTGCACTGCGCTTCGTAGCTGTAGGCCAGACAAGAACCATGGAGTTGCTCATAGGGGGAGGGGTAGGACTTGGGTGGGGCCATCTGATAACAGGAAGTGCCAAAGCTCTTATAGTCAAGCCAATCCTTTCAGGTCAGAGCAAAAGGCATTTCAACAACAAGTACCCCAGCAGCACGATCATGGGGGATGGAGGTGTCTCCATAAAAGTGTCACTAGAATCACAGCAGACGTGGGTTAGTGGCTGTTTGTTTTACATGTTCATGGAAAAAATGGCCTTAATCTCGTTCCACTCCTGTACCTCAACACAGTTTCTTAGTCAGATAAGGAAACAGAAATGCCACTGAAAAAGTATTAAAGCCACCAGGTTTGGAGCAAGATCAGGATTTTCTCTTACAACTTAGCTCAATGAAAAAGACGGGGGCCAGCCGTAGTGTGTCAGCAAAGATGCTGAAGTAAACTGTCGCCTGCTCTCCTTATCAGACTCGCCCCGCAGCCGTCGACATCCAGCAGCAGGGGAGCACAGCTCTCTGCTAACCTCTCGCTCACTGCCAGCTATATACATCTAATAGGCAGGAAATTCCTCCAGCGAAAAGCCCGCTTGTGTTTCCTGCTTCGTGTACACATACGTTTTTTCTTTTTGTCTCTCCCCTTCACTTTGGTTTTGCTCTTTCCATTACGAGAGAGGAAGGGTGTGGAGGTGAGGCTGATTATTCCAGAAAGGCCTGACATTCTGAAGCAGACTATTCATTAGCTGCTAAGGAGTCCAGTTTTGGATAGCCTATGGTTCGTCTGGCTCCAGGACCCTCCATTGTTAAGTGCTCAGGCCCAAATCAGTAAACGCGTCACATAAATGATTGCATTGTGTTCGAACCTTTGAACTCGGAACACTGTGAAGCTGTAAAATGGCGAACTTTCCTCTCCCTGCCGGGCTGTGAATCAGCGGTCACAGACTTAAATGGTGCATAACTGTAAAAGCTGCCTTCCTCTCCATGAGATCTGCGACTCGTTGGAAGTTACCTAGGGTCAGTCATGAAAGGTTCTCAAAACGTCTCCAAACGAACCCCATGTTATGCCATTCACAAAAACACTATGGCACCCTCCTGCCCCTGTAGGTAAAGCTCCAGTAGGGAGCTGGGAGGGAGCAAAAAAGTGAACCGACTGTGGGTCCCCGAGGACCGGGTTGGAAAACACTGTGAAGGCCAGAGTAATTGGCATTTTTCTCTCATTTACCAGGCTTCCATTAATCTCTGGGTAAATGTCAGTGATGTCCATCCATCCATCCACCTAGCAACCAATCATCCTGGTACACAACACGAATGTTGGAAACAAACAGTGACTTGATAAATCTTGCTTTAGTGTTCCATATGGGTGATTTGTTAAGATATTTAGAAGAATCATTATCTCCAGTCACTTTGTGCCTACTGCAAACATCCCTGACTCAATGATAGCCACGTGGTGACAGCACGCTGCCACTCAGGTCTTCAGTTCTGAGCTCTCCAATCCTTCAGTACCCCCCCCCAACCATGACAAATGATCCCACCTCTAAGACTAAGATCTCTCTGCATGGCTTATGAGTATGAAACTGATCATTATAAAGGACGCAACTTGCTGTACATTTGTTTGTTTTATCCCCTCTGTCTCCATGTACCATGTTATGTTAGTCTTTTGTTGTGTGGAAAGGAGGCCCAAACCTTGTTTGAATCATGAGCTACAATCAGCCTGGTGGCAGACATACATAAACATACATACAGGCTCACTGGGGCGAGTGAATTTGAGGAAGCACTTCTTTACACAGCGTGTAGTTAGAGTATGGAATAGTCTTCCTGCTAGTGTAGTAGAAGCTA